>CM074719.1:228505682-229020682 GCA_037306005.1 Rhinophrynus dorsalis | reverse complement strand
ATTGATCGATGTGTCAGACGTCCAGGATCTGTGGTCCAACAACTTGAACCCCCTACCTAGCCAATCTCAATAAGACACTCACCGAACAGCCTCCACATGTGTGACCAATTTGAGCCTCTAGTTTTATAACCAGAGCGTCCCCATTTCACAATCCTGCAAATTGGACGCTCATCCAACCGTCCTCTGTCTAAAGAATACCTATATTAATAAACAAAATATTGTACAATATATATCACCTACACTAGAATACACGAAGCCCCGGATCTAGTTGGAGCTGCAAAAAAACTGTGTACTTGAAATATATTAATAAAAATAATCCCCAACTAAAATGGATACTTTCCAAACAATAAAAAAAAAAAAAAAAAAAAATACTATAAGTGAACAAACCTTTCATAGTCCCACTACTGGTCACGTGCCAGGTCAAAAAACAATGTATCCTTTCAAATCGTGAAAAAATGATTTTATTTTTTTTTTTTTTTTTTTTTTTTTTTTTTTTTTATTATTATTATAAGTGACATATGCTAAATGTGTCCAAAAAACAAACAAACTACAATTTAGAATCCTTCCAAAGTGTTCAAAACCCTAACATTATCCCAACTTGATAAACATAAGTTATATCAGTAGGCTGGATAGTTTGGTCTTACTTTCCACAGACTCCAAACAGTGTTCCCAGTTAATCAATGTAGCATCTATGCAAGTTGATTAGATCCTTTTCTGTAGACAGTCCATTTTACACTTTCCATTGGGTGCAGGTGTTTCAAACTCAACACCAATAGAAGGTAGTTATATTTGTCACAATGGTATATTCAAATAAATGTCTGTATATAATGCCTCAGCAGAATCCACTGTTTTCTTAAAAATACTGATACATTCCACATGAATAATAGATACATTCAAATGTTTGGTGTAATGCAACCACTTTCTGAAACCGGACTTAACGGCTAGTTGCCAGTTGTTTATTTTAACCCTTTAAGGTATTCCAGGAGCTGGGGACTGCTTGTTTTAAAGGTTGGTAGTGTACATCTCCCCTTACCTTTTTGTCTTCACTCTCGTTGCTCCTATCTTAACCGGCTATTAGCTTCTTAATGCCTCTTCACCTGTATTGCAAGTCTGTCTCAAACACCTCTCCTTTCCCAATGAGTTTCCAAAAGCTACAGCTTTTCTTCTTCTGGGGCACACATTCATGCCAGTATCTTGGTCAAAATACAGCTCATCGTAACTTAAGTTGAGCGGTAGGAGACAGGAACAGTGGCGCAGTGGGAGAACCCACATAGCGTGCACAGTGATTATATGTGGTGGTGGTGATTCATGTGAATATAGATTGAAATAACGAGGCCAGGGTATTACTCACTGTTAATCACTGATTTTTAAATATAAGATTTTAATAAATGCCGTATGTGGAACTGATGGTTGTCAGGTATTGAGCAGATATATATACGTTCTCCTTAATATCTATTGATATTTCAGTGGCACTACACACATTTAAAAGTTGATTTTTAGTATATGCTATAGGGGTCCCTTACAAGTGGGGATTTGTGTGTTTTAGCAACACTCTTATTTATATATATTTTATATAATAATTTAGGGGGTCAATAGGAGTATTGCAATGGCTGGAACTCTAACAATTGGGCAGTTAGGCTGGAAATAGCATTCACAAATCAAAGTGGGAAGTACAGAAAAGGAGGCAGCCAGTACCAGCATGAAAGCTGCATCTCATCGTCACTTCCACTTCCTATCTCCAACATGTGTCTAAGAGTCCAAAAGAACTACAGTCAGGCAGCATAAATGCATTACAGAATAGTTTTGATGGGGGGGCGATCACAAGTATAATGCCCGTTCTCCCACTTCACCTTCCAACAACCACTTAATTTTAAAATGTACCACTTTTGTCCGTTTTTATGTCCTGGTGAGGTGGTTAACATGTTGGCATGTAGTCATCACTCTTAGTCCAACCTGCTCGTTATCTTATGATTGCACTCCTGCCTTTGTCTGCAGGGCTGGAATTGGTGTCCTAATTGAAAGAATCAAGCAATTTTGACACCAAAGCCACACATAGAAAAGAACCCAGAGCACCATGTGTGCGTTCAACCGCAGGTAGCAGGCAGGGCCAGGTTCCCTTTAAGCAGAGTAGGTATTGGCTAGCAAGCACCCTTTACACCCACACCACTATTACTGGAGTAGCTAAACAGAGGCAAATGTTCTAGGGAAGAGTTTCAATGAACATGACAGTCCACACATTTCCAGTGTCAGTCATGTGAAAAAGAAAGTAACCCTCTTTGAATTCTATGGTTTTACATATCAGGACATAACAATCATCTGTTCCTTAGCGGGTCTAAAAATTAGGTGAATACAACATCAGATGAACACATGACCTTTTACACATTGTCATGATTTATTTAACAACATAAAGCTAAAATGGAGAAGCCATGTGTGGGGAAAAATTAAGTACACTTCATGATTCAATAGCTTGTAGAACCACCTTTTGCAGCAATAATTTGAAGTAATCTTTTTCTGTATGACTATCAGTCTCACATCATTGTGGAGGAATTTTGGCCCAGATAGCCTGGATTTCATCTTTGTGTGTGAACAGAACATACCAGCAATATACTCTGTAATTGGACTGCTGGTTGGCTCCAATTAGTCACCCTCAAACAGAACTAGCTGATATGCTGTGCATGTAATGGGCTTAGTGTCTGTCACCAAAATATAAGGGTTATTTTCTCAGAAGACCACTTATTTTAAAGAAAATGACCAGTACAACATGTAGGCAAACTTGATTTCTCTTTAAAGGGATAGTAATACTTCATTTTCTCTTTTTTATTTTGTAGGCATTAAAAAAACATGAAGAACGATATAAGTCTTATCTCTCAAACCTTTATGGTTTAAGAGATATTCACAAGCAAAGTATTCCCCCCCCCCCCCGTTCAGCCAGATCAGAAGGGAGGTGCCCAGGTAGACTGCAGAGAGGGACAATCTTCAATTAAGATAAGGGAAAAAGCTGAAAAACTTGTCAGGGGGGGGGGGGAGGGCTTTCATTCTTTTCATACAAAGAAGATTGTCCCCTGCTGTTATCTGTCTGGTCTTACAACCAGATTCACATCTGAGAAGAGATGGCTTACACTAGGAAAAAGGGGCGGGAGGGTGAAACTTTGCTTGTGAATATCTCTCAAACCGTAAAGGTTTGAGAGATAAGACTTATATCATTCTTGTTTTTTTTTTTTTTTAATGCCTACAAAATAAAATAAAGTTAAAACGAAGTATTACTATCCCTTTAAAGCAAACTTAAAAGGGAACTAGTGTTCAACACACTAAGTAAATTGTTTCTCTTAAACTGCCTATATTTGGTTTCTGATTTGACAAAATAGTTTGAGATGAAGCCTTTTATAATATACTGAGTGATGTCACAATTTCCTGTCCCTGTGGTGCAAGCTGCACTGCTTTGCAGGACATTCCCTTTCTGAAATTCACCACCCACCTCCCTCCCTGCGTGCTTGCTCCCTGCAAGATAGAGGCAACGTAGGTTTCCAATCTTGATTGCCTTCATTCACCACATGAACTTGCCCTTTTCAACTTCAACGAGGTTGCATCTCTGCCCTGCTCCGTTCACACATTAAACATATTAACCCTGGGAGTTGCCAGAGAAGTTTCCAATGCATTGCTGCCAAAGCCTTTTGTGATGTAGCCAACATTGTACTCCTATAAACTGGGGACATATTGTGTATTCCAGTCTGTCAAATGTGGAAGGGGAAGATGTAGCCAGTGGACAAACATAAGAGAGGAGAATGTCACTACAAACACATATTGGTAGATAACAGGGCCGGTGCAAGTATTTTTGTTTACACAAGTGAAGGTGCATTTTGATGCCCCCCCCGACACAATCCACCTGCCCCCCGACCTTGCCACAGTCCCCTGCCCCGCCCACATATTCACCTCCACAATGCTCCCTTCATCTCCACATTGCCCCTTCCATAATGCCCCTTCATCTCCACAATGCCCCTTCATCTCCACAATGCCCCTTCCATAATGCCCCTTCATCTCCACATTGCCCCTTCCATAATGCTCCTTCATCTCCACATTGCCCCTTCCATAATGCTCCTTCATCTCCACATTGCCCCTTCCATAATGCCCCTTCATCTCCACATTGCCCCTTCCATAATGCCCCTTCAGCTCCACATTGTTCGTTCCTTTATGCCCCTTCATCTCCACATTGCCCTTCCATAATGCCCCTTCATCTGCCCCTTCCATAATGCCCCTTCAGCTCCACATTGCTCGTTCCTTTATGCCCCTTCATCTCCACATTGCCCTTCCATAATGCCCCTTCATCTGCCCCTTCCATAATGCCCCTTCAGCTCCACATTGCTCCTTCCTTTATGCCCCTTCATCTCCACATTGCTCCTTCCTTAATGCCCCTTCATCTGCCCCTTCCATAATGCCCCTTCAGCTCCACATTGCTCCTTCCTTTATGCCCCTTCATCTCCACATTGTCCTTCCATAATGCCCCTTCATCTGCCTCTTCCATAATGCCCCTTCAGCTCCACATTTCTCCTTCCTTTATGCTCCTTCAGCTCCACATTTCTCCTTCCTTTATGCCCCTTCAGCTCCACATTGCTCCTTCCTTTATGCCCCTTCAGCTCCACATTGCTCCTTTCTTTATGCCCCTTCAGCTCCACATTGCTCCTTTCTTTATGCCCCTTCAGCTCCACATTGCTCCTTCCTTTATGCCCCTTCAGCTCCACATTGCTCCTTTCTTTATGCCCCTTCAGCTCCACATTGCCCCTTCCGTAATGCCCCTTCAGCTCCACATTGCTCCTTTCTTTATGCCCCTTTAGCTCCACATTGCCCTTCCATAATGCCTCTTCATCTCCACATTGCTCCTTCCTTTATGCCTCTTCAGCTCCACATTGCCCCTTCCGTAATGCCCCTTCAGCTCCACATTGCTCCTTTCTTTATGCCCCTTTAGCTCCACATTGCCCTTCCATAATGCCACTTCATCTGCCCCTTCAGCTCCACATTACTCCTTCCTTTATGCCCCTTCATCTCCACATTGCCCTTCCATAATGCCCCTTCATCTGCCCCTTCCGTAATGCCCCTTCAGCTCTACATTGCTCCTTCCTTTATGCCCCTTTAGCTCCACATTGCCCTTCCATAATGCCTCTTCATCTCCACATTGCTCCTTCCTTTATGCCCCTTCATCTCCACATTGCCCTTCCATAATGCCACTTCATCTGCCCCTTCAGCTCCACATTACTCCTTCCTTTATGCCCCTTCATCTCCACATTGCCCTTCCATAATGCCCCTTCATCTGCCCCTTCCGTAATGCCCCTTCAGCTCAACATTGCTCCTTCCTTTATGCCCCTTCATCTCCACATTGCCCCTTCATCTCCACATTGCCCTTCCATAATGCCTCTTCATCTCCACATTGCTCCTTCCTTTATGCCCCTTCATCTCCACATTGCCCTTCCATAATGCCCCTTCATCTGCCCCTTCCATAATGCCCCTTCAGCTCAACATTGCTCCTTCCTTTATGCCCCTTCATCTCCACATTGCCCTTCCATAATGCCACTTCATCTGCCCCTTCCATAATGCCCCTTCATCTCCACATTGCTCCTTCCTTTATGCCCCTTCCATAATGCCCCTTCATCTCCACATTGCTCCTTCCTTTATGCCCCTTCCATAATGCCCCTTCATCTCCACATTGCTCCTTCCTTTATGCCCCTTCATCTGCCCTTTCCATAATGCCCCTTCAGCTCCACATTGCTCCCTACCTTGAGTCCCTGGTGGTCTAGCCATAAGAGAGCTCTGTGCCTCCTTCGGCACAGAGCTGAACCTCTCAACGCTGTTCTCAGTAATGCAGAGCGCTGGGAGATGTCATCTCCCAGCGCTCTGTATTACTACAGAGCCTGGGTCGCTCTGCGTTGTGAGTGTCCTATAGACACCGCGAGGGAGCGCTTGGTCGTGTAAATGAGCGCTCCCTCGCGGCAGATATATTTAAAAAAAAAAAAAAAAATAATAATAATTCTCAGCTTCTCACTTTCCGGCGCCCCTCCGATGCAGCGCCCTAAGGCAGCTGCCTGTGCTGCCTTAATGGTAGCGCCGGCCCTGGTAGATACAAGCAGTACATACCCACTCTGTATACTCAAGTCTGTATATCTGAATATGGCTGCATTAATCTTTTGTATAAAAGCAAAAATGGAAAAACCAAAGGTGGCTCTCCCTACAAGTACATAATCTCAGTCTCAAAATCTTAAATCTGAGTGCACGGCTTGTTTTAATTTATGAAAATGTCATTTAGAATAAAATGTTAACTATGTAGCCCTTTACTTTGCATTTGAGATATGTGGAGTAGATACATTTTAGAACACATTTTTTAATGAGGTGATTAAACTTTTAATGCTTTGTTGTTTCTTACCAGGAAAGGGGGTGGATCTGTACTAATATAGACTCTTGGGGGGTGGGGGGGGTGGAGGAATAACTGCTTTCTTGCTCAACCCTACCACAAAGTCCTGTTTTGCTGACTTGGCTTCTTTCTGAAATATGGCAGCAGGTGGGATGCCTTTATTTAAACTTGGTACTCTGTTCTATTCATGCATGTGCATAAGATAATTTAAACCAGTGAAGCAGAGGAAAAAAATGGGTATTTAGCTCCTGTTGGGTCTCCCAGAAAACATTACAGCTTCTGGGAATCAGACGGGGGTGGGGTGGGCAAATGGACTTGGAATACAAATCAAATTTTATTTTATAGAACAGGTTGGAAAAATCCTAAGGAGTCTGGGAGATCTCCTAAAACTGTGCCTTTTAACACACACATAGGGATTTTATGAACATCTCGATACATCTATTCAATTTCTCTTTAAACGTCTTGGCTGATTCCTTAAGAATTGCTAGGGTATTCGATTTATTACGTTCCTTGTCCATCCCAGATTTAGATTTTTATAGATAGAATTTTGTCACAGCAATCTATTTTACATTCTCCTTTTATTTTTCTGTCATCCAATACAGGTTACTGGTAACTTTGGGTAGGTGATCAACCCCTTTAAGTAGGCAGGAACAAGGCTCCACCCAGCAGTCACTTCTCAGACTATCTCCTCTCCTTAGCTTGCAGCTAGCCAATCCCCATCCAGTAATATTTGTTCCTTGGTCAAGACACAAGGCAAGAAAACAGTTCTGCTATAGTTTTAGCTTTATTTTTTGTTAGATATGGAATACCACCATTAGGCAGATTACCATCACTGACAATCCCATCACCCAAATGTGGATAGCTCAGTTTACCAGGTGCTTTTGTGGACCTAAGCCCTGGAGAGAAATATTGGCTGCAAGTTTTTTCCCCAGGAGTTGCCCACTGAGGCTTCTTGATATAGTAATCTGAAGACCTGCTGAAAAAGGTGAACACCCTTTGAGTGCTGAGGTCCACATATCCCGTGCTGAGGTCCACATATCCCGTGCTTCCCCTCCGCGCAGGGGTCTCATTTGGAGTTCCTATTACATACTCATGCACTCATTGGGTTTATCTGTATGTCTGAGCTGTTTGGAGCAAGTTTCTGTGGTAACGTAACCCTTTGGCTGCTGGCTTATCTCTTGGTGGGTTGAGGGCTCTTTCCCTACTGGGGTTAGTGTTGGCTCTGCTGACATGTTCTATTGGCCCTTGGAGTGGTTTTAGATTTTGGTATTCATCCTGTAAATTTTGTTCGGTGCCTTTTAACCCCTAGAGTGCCAGGTGGGTACAATGTACGAGTTTGGACAGCTGTACCCGCTGTGCCAAGCTCGTACATTGTACCCACTAAAATGCGGTCACTGCATGAGCCGGTATAACCGGCATGCAGTGGCCGCATTTAAAAAAAAACAAAAAAAAAACTTGGCAATTGTTGGGGGACATGAGGATCACTCCTCATGTCCCCCCTGTTGATCTCCCAGCCGATCGCGCTGGGAGATCAATAAAAGAAGAGGAGAAGCGCAGCAGAAGCGCAGCTTCTCCTCTTCCGTCTCTCCTACCCGAACTTCCGGGTAGGAGTGGGCGGGACCGGGGGAAGCCTCCCAACGTCATCAGTGACATGGTCACTGATGACGTTGGGGTAGTTTCCCCGGTCCCATTCACTCCTACCGGTGGTAGGAGAGAAGGGCAGGAGAGCTTTTGCTCTCCTGCAAGTCGCCTTATTGATCTCCCAGCCGATCGGCTGGGAGATCAATAACTGGGGGGACACCAGGAGGGGTCCTGATGTCCCCCACGAGGTCTGAAGTAAAAAAAAAAAAAAAAAAAAAAAAAAATGAAAAAAAAAAAATGAAAAAAATAAAATAAAAAAAAGGCTAAGTAACCCTGTGAGTGCCGCAGGGGTCCCCAGCACATTGCTTTGCAATGTGCTGGAGACCCTTGTGGCACTCACAGGGTCATTTCTTTTTTTTTTTTTTTTTTTTTTTTTTGAAAGACCTCATTGGGGGGATCAGGGGGGATCCTGATGCCCCTCAATGAGGTCTATTATTAAAAAAAAATATATATATTTTTTTAACCCTGTGTGTGCCACAGGGGGGGTCCAATGCACCCCCCCTCCTGTGGCACACACAGGGCTTCTATCATTACTTTGTTACTAGAGATTGTTGGGGGGCCATCAGGATTGGTCCTGATGGCCCCCCAACAAGCTCTGATTACCAAGTAATGATAAAAAAAATTAACCCTCTGAGTGCCACAAGGATCCAATGCATTGCTTTGCAATGCGCTGGAGACCCCTGTGGCACTATCAGGGTCCCTCTGTTTGTGGACATATATATATTTTTTTTTTACTAAGACCTCATTGGGGAGGGATCAGGGGGTCCTTATGCCCCTCAATGAGGTATATAATAAAAAAAAAAATTAAAACACAAATTAACCCTGTGTGTGCCACTAGGAGGGGAGTTCAATGCCGACCCACTTCCTGTGGCACACACAGGACTTTTTATCATTACTTTGTGATCAGAGCTTGTTTGGTGGCCATCTGAATACAAAGTAACGATAAAAAAAATTAACCCTTTGTGTGCCACAGGGGCCCAAATGCATTGCTTTGCAATCCACTGGACCACCCCCTTTATTTTTTTATTTAGACCTCATTGTATGGGTTCTGATGCCCCCAACGAGGTCTACACAAAAATACTGTTGGAAAAAGCCCAAAAAAATGCACGTGCCACAGGAGGGAGGGGGTCCAACACAGTGCTTTGTATGAGGGGACATACATTGCACACTGGTAGTCACAGATCTCCCATACACACTATCAAACACTGCCCCACCATCACCACCATCCTTGCTCCTCTGCTCATACCCACACACACTGCCTAATCCCTCACCCTCCCACATACTTTGTTACACTTGTAGTCACAGGTCCGCACGTACACCGGCTGACGCCCTAGCTTCTTTCATCTGTTAGCCATAAAATCACACATACACTGTTTGCTTTACCATTTCTGTTTCACTGGTAGCTACGCTCCTGTAGCGTAAATTGGTATGTCAACCCACAGCAGTGGGGTACCATTTTTCTTAGGCTGGCAAGAAGTCCTCCTAGGAAATCCCACGCCATTGAACCATTTTAGTATCTTTGAAGTGACTGATGTGTAAAACAAATTTTTTTTTCTTCCTGTAGCACCACATTCTGGAAATAGTTGTGCCAACTAACTTAGGGGTAAAAAGGCAAGTGACCCCTCATTAGATGCGGCAGGTTGTCTTCTTTCCAAAATAGTATGGTTTATCTACCTTTTCTTCAATTCTGAAGGTGTTATAGCCATTTTTGTACAGGCAGAAAATGTTAGAAACATCAGAGGTTGTAGTAGGTGTAGTTTTCTACTTCTAGCACCCCCTAAGGTAGGTCAACTCATACCAATGGGGTGTCGTTTGACTCCTAAGAGCACTAGCTAATGAATGCAGTTGAAAATTCCATGGTTTTTACAAAGTTCCATACATTTGAAGGGGCAGAAATGTAAGAAAATGCCTTTTTTTTTTCCAGTAGCGCCACCTCCTGGAAGCATTTGTGCATACCAGCCTTTGGGTAAGAAGGCAAGTGACCCCTCATTAGATGCGGAAGGTTGTTTTCTTTCCAAAATGGCATTGCTTCTCTACCTTTTCTGCATATCTATTATGGTTATAACCATTTTAGTGCAAGCAGATAATTTCAAAAACAAAAGTGTCAGGTTTACGTACGTGTTCCTAGCACCCACATATTGTATGTTAACCCACACAAATGGGCTACCATTTTTCTCATGTTGGTAGCAGGTACTGAATACAGCAGGAAATGTTATGGTTTTCAAAGATTTTAGTATCTTTGAAGTGGTGTAAATGTAAAAAAACATGTATTTATTCCCATAGCGCCACCTTTTGGAAATATTTGTGCACTTCAGCCCAGGGGGTAGAAAGGCAAGTGACCCCTCAATTGATGCGGGAGAATGTCTACTTTCCAAAATGGTATACCTTTCCTTCATGTCTCTAACAGTTATGGACATTTTAGTACAAGCCGCCATTTTCGAAGAAGTAAACAGGTAGGTGTAGTGATGTGCTTCTGGCACCCCTAAGGTAGGTCGACTCATTCCAGTGGGGTGTCATTTTTCTCCTAAGAGCACTAGCTAATGAATACAGTTGGAAATGCCATTGTTTTCACAAATTTCAGTACATTTGAAGGGGCAGAAATGTATGAAAATGCCATTTTTTTCCATTAGCGCCACCTTCTGGAGGTGCTCCAGGCTTGGGGTAACAAGGCAAGTCACCCATCATTAGATGCGGCAGGGTGTCTTTTCAAAATGGTATGGTTTGTGTACCCTTTCTTCACTTCTGTAGTTGTTATAACCATTTGGGAACAGACAAGTAATGTTTGAGAAAATGTTAGAAACATTTGAGGTTGTAGTAGGTGTCATTTTGCACTTCTAGCGCCCCCTGAGGTAGTTGAACTCATACCAATGGGGTGTCATTTTTCTCCTAAGAGCGCTAGCTAATGAATACAGTTGGAAATGCCATGGTTTTCACAAATTTCAGTACATTTGAAGGGGCAGAAATGTAAGAAAATGCCTTTTTTTTCCATTAGCGCCATCTTCTGGAGGCATTTGTGCACACCAGGCTTGGGGTAAGAAGGCAAGTTACCCCTCATTAGATGCGGCAGGCTGTCTACTTTTCCGAAATATATAGTTTTATATAGTTATTCCACTGTTTTAGGGTAGTTTTACCACAAAAACCCTAGAATGCGCATATTAGTTTATAAAGTTGAAAATGTCATTTTGCGCTGCTGGTGATTAGGGCTCTACGCTAGCCATGGACGTAGGTAAAACTATACAAATTTGGTATTTTTTTACTCGGGGGACTTGGGGCTTTTTCATCAAGGTAAATGTTTTTGATACATATTATGTGATTTTAGGAATGAGTAAATTTTCACTTTTTTTTGTCATTATGACATCCTAGCTTTTTGCACAATGTAAAATTCTCTTCATGTAAGGTACCACGAGAAAGCCCAATTCATTCTGAAAAAAAACAATATATAGTTTTCCATATTTAACTAAAAATCCCCAGAGGAAATCAAGCATAAACAGAAGGATAGCAAAAATGCTGAAAAAGTGTCTGGCCTGCAGGGTACAGGAAATGGCCCAAGCCTCTGGCACTGAAGGGGTTAAGGTGCTTGTTTACCCCATAGGCACCATTGCTCCATTCACTCCTATGGGACTTTACTGTTTGGGACATTTCTCTGCAACCGCTCCTTGTCGCGAGGTTGGAGATGTCTCATTTGGCTGGTTTGCCCTTGCTTTGTTATCCGGTCAACATTCTGGGCATGTTGGGGGGGCTCAGGGGGCTTTGGGCACTGTTGGGGTACTTTTTCAGTGAAACTACAATTCCCATGAGCGCTTGCTTCGCGCACTCATTTCTGATTGGCTCCTGCTGTGGCAGCCATTTTGTGCAGTCTCTGAGTATCCTACGCAGGGCTTGGACTCTTCTCTCAGCAGTTTAACCCTTTGCCTACCAGATAAGTCTATTTTAGTGTTTCTGGGGTGATTATAATTCACACTTTTTTTTGGGTGTTTGATACTTTGACTGTTGGACTCTGAGAATGTTTGTTCCGTTAGACCTTCGGGCTAGGCCTAAAACTAAGGACACTTGGGCCTCTGTGTCCCTCATTGCTCCTCATGTCACTCAGGGTTACCTAGAGAATAGTCAGGTCTTGTTTGCCCAGCATGCGCTGCTGCCCCTGAGTCCCCTGCAGGGATCTCCAGCCATGCACTAGAGTCAGTACGGATGCAAGTATTTAAGGCTACAACCAGGGACCTCCGGTCCACCTTACAGTTTCTTCCATCCGCATTGCAGGGGGTCTTCCACTCGTGGCAGGCCCCCACCCCTGTCAGATCTTCCTTGCTTAAACCGCCGGGTGTACCTGTGTCTGATTCCTCTGAGGAGGAATTATTGGTGTCTTCTGATGATTGACTGTTCTGCTGTCCCTAACCTTCAGTTTTTTGAGGACACCTTTGAGGCTGATCCTGTTCCATTGTCTGAGGGCCTGATCAGGGCTGTGTTGAACACCCTGAACATTCCCTTGGTACAGGTGTCCTCGGTCCCATCTGATGATTCAGGAGCCTGTCAGGCCCCATGCTTATTTTGCACCTAACACCACCCTTGAGCGCTTGATGTCTGAGTGGAAGTTTCCAGACAGGAAACAGTCTGTCTCTAGGAAATTTGCTAAGCTTTATCCGTTCCCTGAAGTGGCTGTAGCTCAGTGGGTTCATCCTCCTAAGGTGGATGCCCCTGTTTCCAGGCTTTCTAAGTCCACAGCCTTACCTGTGGCTGATGCATCTGCTCTGAAAGACTGGACTGACAAAAAGCTTGAGACTTCTCTGAAGGCCATTTTTGCAACGGCTGGCTCTGCCCTATGCCCTGCATTTGCTGCAGCGTGGGTGAATAGGGCTGTAGCTGTTTGGACTGAACAGCTCACTTCACCTGTCCGTCAGGGAGCTCCCACTGCTGACATGTTGCGGCTTCTCGCCAACATCTGAGGCTCAGCATTGTTTCTGCAGCCCTGTTTGACGCAGTGCATATGGTAGCCATGGCATCCACCATGTCTGTGGTAGACAGATGCGCTCTTTGGCTCAAGATCTGGTCTACTGATGCTTCCTCCAAGAGGGCTCTGTCTTTGCCCATTCAGGGCACCTCACTGTTTGGGCATGATCTCAAGGATCTGATCAGTGAAGCCACTGGGGGGAAGAGTACTCATCTACCAGTGTTCCCTAGGAAGAAGATGCCTGTCAAGCGGAATCGGTTTCTTCGTCCCTTTCAGGCTGAATTGCGCCAGGCAACCCAGGTTTTGCCTCCAGGCTCTGCCCGCCTCATCCAAGCATAAGCAGCAATGGAGGTCTAAGTCCTCCGCTAAGCCCAAGGCTTCCAAACCTCCTTTTGCATGACTTGCCGAATCCTGGTCCCCACCTGCAGGTGGGTGGTCTCTTGCACCACTGCCTCTCGACTTGGGAAGCCTCTGTGGCGGACCAGTGGGTTTTGCAGGTGGTGGCTGTGGGGTACAGGATCCCCTTCACCTCCCTTCCTCCTTCATGGACCTTCTCTTCTTGCTGTCCTCTAGGAGCAGAAATGCGCTGCCTTTTCGAGGGAGCCATTCAGGCCCTTCTGGACAAGGCGATCTTGAAATCAGTTCCTCCTTAGAAACCAGTTCCTCCTCAGGAACATGGGTTGGGGTCCTACTACAACCTCTTTGTGGTGTCCAAGAAAGACGGCAGCTGTCGTCCCATTTTGGATTTGAAGGATCTCAACTCATTTGTGGTCAGGTCCCAGTATCGCCAGGAGTCACTGCACACAGTGATCACTGCCGTGTTCACTGGGGAATTTCTGGATTCTCTGGATCTTCAGGATGCATATTTGCACGTTACCATTCATCAAGAGTCAGCAATATCTCTTCTTTGCTTGCAGCTGAGAACATTTCCAGTTTTCCTCCTTCCCCTTTGGCCTGACCACGTCTCCTCAAGTCTTCAACAGAGTCCCGGGAGCCTTTATTTCCATCCTCCATCGGGACAGCATCAGTTACCCCATACATGGACTACCTCCTTCTGAAGGCATCTTCTCCAGAACGCCTTCATCAGCAGGTGCAGAATTGTATCCATGCTCTGTCCCGTCACGGGTGGATCATGAGTCGGGACAAGTCGAACCTTTTTCCTTCCCAGAGGATGGTGTTTCTAGGCATCCTCTTAGACACCCAGAGTGGCTCATCAGATTGCACTGAAGGTCCAGGCTGTCCTGAATCCAGATCAGTTTCCAGCCAAGAAGTTGTCATCCCTGGTGGGGAAGTTCATTTCTACCATAGAAGTGGTTCTGTTTGCCATGGCTCATACCAGGGAACTTCAGAGGTTTCTAATCCTGGCATGCAGGGGGTTGGCCGGATCTTCTGGAGAGGTCCGTATCTCTCCCTCTTCATGTGGAGCGGAGTCCTATCGTGGTGGCTCAACCTGGACAATCTGCTGAAAGGAAGGCCCTTCATGGTGCCATTCTGGACAACAGTGACTACGGATGCCAGCCTCTGGGTGCGGAGTGGTCCTGGGTCACTCGAATGCTCAGGGCCAGTGGTCCCAGGAGGAATCTCTCCTTCCCATCAACTTCTTGGAGCTCCGGGCAGTATATAATTCCCTGCAACACTGGATGCACCAACTATAGGATTGCCCGGTCAGGGTCCAGTCAGACAACGCCACAACGGTAGCCTACATCAACGAGCAAGGCGGCACAAGAAGTCTTGCAGCTTGGCTAGAGGCCAGACTATTTTGTCCTGGGCAGAGGAGCATGTCCCTGCCATTTCGGCAGTTGATATTCCTGGCGTAGACCGCATTCTGGCAGACTTCCTCAGTCGACACACATTGGACAGCGCAGTGTGGGAACTGCATCAAGAGGTGTTCGACCTCATTGTCCAGCAGTGGGGTCTTCCATGCATAGACCTGATGGCAACAAGACACAACAGGAAGGTTCCAACACAATGGTCTTGCTGGGCGGGCCCTCTGGCTCTAGCAGTGGATGCCTTGTTGATTCCGTGGATTTTTCCTCTGGCATACCTTTTTCCTCCCATTCCCCTGTTGTACACGGTGGTCAGGAAGCTGCAACTGGAGCGTTGCCCAGTCATTCTGATTGCTCCGTACTGGCCTCGACGGGCTTTGTTTCCGGAGCTTCTGGATCTCTCGGTGGTTGAACCTCTTTGGCTCCTGTCCGGATCTTCTACAGGGTTACCTGTGGAAGAAGGATGGGGATAGTCTGGCTTTGACGGCATGGAGATTGAATCCTCAATGTTGAAGGGTTTTTCTTCTGGTGTGGTGGCTACTATGCATAGTGCCTGTAAGCCTGATTCTTCTAAGGCCTACCATCGAGTTTGGTCTACCTTTCTCTCTTGGTGTGCTGATAGGGACCTGTCTCAGGATTTTGATCTTTCTACAGTCCTTTCCTTCCTCCTGGATGGTGTGGATAAGTCTCCACCTGAGTTCTCTTAAGGTTCGGACTTCTGATCTGTTTTCTTTCAGAGGCATCTTGCTATTCTCCCTGATATCAAGGTTTTTTCCAGGGCATGGCTCATTCCCGTCCTGTCCTTAAGACTCCCACTCCTCAGTGGGACCTTAACTTGGTTTTGGGCATCCTTCAGCGCCCTCCCTTTGAGTCTTTGGCCACTATTCTGCTACATCTGCTGATGTGGAAGATGTCTTTTCTCCTGGTGATCGTGTCTGTTCGACGTGTTGCGGAACTGCATTCCCTGTCTTGTCTGCCACCTTTTTTGGTGTTTCACAAGGACAAGGCAGTATTTCGCAAGAGTTTCTCCCGAAGGTGGTGTCTGAGTTCCACATTAATCAGGAGATTGTGGTTCCTTCTTTCTGCCCTAACCCTACTTCTGACAAGGAGAGGGATCGTCACTTGTTGGATGTCGTGCATTGTCTCAAGTTCTATGTGCACCACACTGAGTCCTTGCAGCAGTCTGACTGTCATTCCTGAGGGTCCCAGGGCAGGGAAGCCTGCTTCCAAGGTAACCATTGCTTCTTGTATTAAGTCCTCTGTTCGTAGGGCTTACAAACTTTGGAAGAAGCCTGCCCTCTTTCGGGTCATGGCTCATTCTACGAGGTCTATTGGGGCATCTTAGGCCTACAAAAATCAGGACTCGGCTGATCTTTTGTGAGGCGGCCACTTGGTTGTCTGTACATACCCTTTCCAAACACTATTGTGTGGATGTCCTGGCATCCGCTAATGCCAGTTTTGGGAGGAAGATCCTGGAGGCATCCTCTCCTGTCTAGGATCTCCTTTGTCTCTTCAGTACTCTTTCACGTTTGAGCCCTGTTGGCTCTAGTTCAGTGTGCTGTGTATCAATTCCTGGGGTCTGTTTTACCAGTGTTCTGTGTAAGCTGACACCTTGCGCTTATTATTAAGCTATTCATGATCTGTAGGTTCATTGGTGCTCTAGGGACTTTGGGGACCTGCGCCTGGTCCTTGCCTTTCTTCTCACCCTGGGGAGCTTAATGGTTGGGATGTGCAAAGTTACCAGTAACCTGTATTGGACGACCGAGAAGAGTATTTTGGTCTTACCTGTTAAATTATTTAGTCTATACAGGTTACTGGTCTCCCACCCTGCTCGGCTCTCCTGTGGCAGAACGTGGGGGTCCTTTCGGGTTCATGATCATAGGAGTCTTCCTTTTACCACCTTACTACCTAGTCAATAGTTCGTTTTCAAATCTTACTAGATGGGGATTGGCTAGCTGAAAGTTAAGGAAAGGCAGTAGGCTCCACCCAGCAGTCACTTCTCAGAAATATTCCTGCCTACTTAAAGGGGCTGATCACCTACCCAAAGTTAACAGTAACCTGTATGGCCAATGAGAAAAGGATTGAACAAGTAAGACTAAAATCCTCTTACCCTGTTCTCACCAATCACTCCTCTTCTCCATCCTACCGATGGTGTTGACGTATTTATAAAGCACGGTCAGCCTCCTTTCTACAAATGAATCCTTTGTCTGCATGGTTTTCAAATCTGGTATCCCATGTCTTCCAGGTAATGCCTAGGAAAAGGGTGTCCTGTTTTTCCTGTTATCCAGGGCTGCACATAGTGATACTGTTAGGAATCTGCTAACCACTGATAGTGTAACTGAACAGATTTAGATTTAAAACAAAAAAAAAAAACTGTTCAGTTAGAACCACTTTTTCAGTGGTTCCTTAAAGTAGAATTATCACTATGTAAGAAATGGGTGATTTTGGAAGATCATTTTTGTATTGTAGTTTTGTTAATGCAACTTTTGGCTGGCATCCTGTCAAATATATTAGTTCTACACCGTTAAACACAAATGTCACTTCCTGATGGCCAATTTGCATACATGGACAAAAATGCTATTGCTTGAAATAAAGGCTAACATATAGGTATTTTTTATGAAAACCATTTAAAGGGATAGTAATACTTTGTTTTATCTTTTTTTATTTTGTAGGCATTAAAAAAAACATCAACGATATAAGTCTTCTCTCAAACCTTTATGGTTTGACAGATATTCACAATCAAAGTTTCCCCCTCCTGCCCCTTTTACCTAGTGTAAGCCATCTCTTCTCAGATGTGGAATGCAGTCTATAGACCAGACTGATAACAGCAAGGGACAGTCTTCTTCCTATGAGAACAATGAAAGCCCTGCGGCCCCCCCCCCTTGACAAGCTTTTCAGGTTTTTCCCTTATCTTGAAGATTGTTCCTCTCTGCAGTCTACCTGGGCACCTCCCTTCTGCTCTGGCAGAGCAATGTTACATCAGTAAAAGGGGCGGGAGGGTGATACTTTGTCTTTGAATTACTCTTGAACTACAACTCTGACAGAATTGAAATAACTCTCCAAAGTCCAAATACTGTGATTAATTAGAGCTGCTTTTATTATGAAACATTACTATCCCTTTAAACGTATTTATTGCAAAGTTACTTCAACTTTTAAACGGTTAGTAATGTCTGTCATTTGCAGAGTCTTTATTAAAATTAAGACATTTTGTGTAGTTCAAAAGTTAAGCGATAAAGATCTCCCTCCTGCCCCTTCTGGTCTCCTCCCACTGAGTCTCTAATTAGGTTGTGCTACTCTGTTGCAGTGAGGGACAAAGTTCAGTAAGTACAAGGAAAATTCTGCCCCCCTTGACAAAGGAGGGCAGGATTTCCCTTTGCTTACTGAAGAGTCCCTCCTTGCAGCCGTCCTGACCAGACTGCAGATTCAGAGTGACGTGGCCAGAAAGGGTGGGTGGGGGATCTTTATCTCAACATTTAAACTACACAAAAGTAAGGTCTTACACATCGCCAAGTCTTTATATTAAAATTAACAGCAGGGCTCAAAATTTCCACTTGCCAATGGCAAGTGAAAATGTAGCCCTAGCGAGTAGAAATTCAGCCCTTGTGGGTATGTTATGGCTTGCAGTGGTGAGTAACTTTTCAGGTCTGGCTAGTAGCAAAGGACTTCCAATTTTAAGCCCTGTTAACAGATTGCGCTAACTACTTTTAATTAGACCTTACTAACCCTGTATATGTATATATGGTTTAAAAAAAAAAACCAAAAAAAAAAACCAAAAAAAACAAAAAAAACAAAAAAAAAAAAATGGCCTGGCTTGGTGGGTTTGTGTGTGTTTGTTTGTGTGTTTGTTTGTGTGTTTTTTTTTTTTTGTTTTTATTCCTTCATAGTTCACCTTTATATTACCCTGTAAATAAAATTAAACATCACTTGTTATAGTTCTCCTGTGTCTCTTGTAATTTGTTTTTGTGCAATGTTCAAACGTTAGAAACTGAGAAACCTTAAACACAAGTGGAGGTGATCAATTGTATTAGAGCGCCTTGTCTTTAAAGACTTAATACATTCTTCTTGTTTTAACTAGTTTACCTTGCCTTCCAGGCCCTCCACCGACCAACCTTTTCCAACCTCCGCGGCGTCCTGGCCTGGGAACTCTTGGAAAGCCAATTAGACTCTTGGCCAACCACTTCCAGGTTCAGATACCGAAGATTGATGTCTACCATTATGATGTGGATATCAAGCCAGAGAAAAGACCTCGAAGAGTCAACAGGTAGGTGAGGAATTAAGACTCTAGTATATAGATATTAACGTTAACTTTTCTTTTTTTAACAACTTTGATTGTCTGCATGCACAATGAATACATATGTTTCTTCTGTTTCCTATCCCCGGCTATACACTATGGGTACTGTCGCTGCCCATCTGCTGTGGTAGGACCCTTTGAATCAAATTTAAGGAAGCCTCTCACTGAAACTGGCAGTCTTTCTGGTCCTACAAAGCTAGGTGTAGGGCTTCGCTATCTTTTAGCTTATTATTTTGGTTTTCCTTTTATTTTGTACCTAGTGGTTGTGCCTGTCCAGAGGATGGATCTCCTGAGGTGCCTGGTTCAGTGTTATTACCCTATCTGGTTCAATGGCATTCTGCCTTCCGTGGGTCCTCCTTGCTCTGGTGAAGCCAGGATCACGGGACCTGAAGCTCGGAGGCCACTGTTACGCATGTGTGGAATATGCATTCCACCTTTGGTATGCGCTGTGTTCGCCTTCGGAAGGAGAATTCTTCTAGAGGAGTACTGTGAGGACATTTTGTGAGCCTATTTATAGGTCAGGCTTCCTTTTCAGATAGATGTTAGATGTTTTGGAGACACTTTAGTCCTTTTGTTTCTGAAACCTTTGAATAATCATTTATAAATCTTTACCAGTATGTCTACACCTGTTTAACAACCATTTAGTTGGGAGAAGCCTTTATTGCCTGCAAGAGATTCCCTGCCCAGAAAACTCCAAACTCTTGAATGTCTTAAAGCTGCAGGGCAAGCTGTGCCCAGACAATTTACAGTATTTCCTTGCATGGATGAAATTCATGCAAGAAACCTTTTTTCAGAAATTCAGGAAGCTTCGGTTCCCTAAAAACATCAACCTAGAAGATCATGTGGAAAGGAACTCTCAGTTTTGAAGTTATAGGGGAGCAGGCTAGTTTGCAGGATCTTGTTTCTGAATTTTGTTCTAAAGAATATGGCTCCTTTAACTTAGGGCCCTTTTTTTAAAAACATGAATTTTAGATAATTTTTCTAGTCATGATACTGGATACAGAGCAAAGCATGGTATTTCTAACAGAAGACAGGATTATCAGTAAGTCAGACAGACCAGGATTGCATGTGGTTTATAGGTGTTTTGATGTACTTTATTGAAGCTTTTCCCTGGGCAAGATTCAATCTAAGACTGTTACAGAACCACTTCCTGAACAACTGGAACAAGCATGCCAAAAATACATCCCCGAGAGTCCCCTTACCAAGCCAGGACGAGCATCACCTGGTGGTCAAACACAGGGAATCTATCAAAAGGCCTTCCTCGTCAGGAGCGACCATGGGAAATACTATCTATGGATGCCAGTCCGACAGGTGGTTGAGCGATGATCGTCACTAGCAGTGTCGGTACTACACATAAACATTCTGGAGCTGCGTGCCGTAGAGAAATGCTTAGCTCATTTCAAGCTCCAGTTGAGACAAGCCAGTCCTGGTCGAGTCAAACACCACAGCAGTTATTTATATAAAAAACAAGGAGGCACAAGGAGCAGAAGCCTCTGCAAAGAAGTGGAGAAAATTCTGAAGTGGGTAATATTAAACCTAAGAGCCATATCAGCCTCACATCTCGTGAATGTTAAATCTGCAAGCAGACTTCCTGAGCAGGACGCCACTGGACTATGGGGAGTGTTCCCTAAATTTGGAGGTTTTAGAACAGATAATCAGCAGATTGGTGTATGCTGGATATTGAACTTACGGCTTCCCGTCCTGAATACAAAATGTAATGCATTCCTGTCTCAATGGAAGGATCCAGCTGATCTGCATTGGGACACCTTGAATTGGATATGGTCTTTTCCCCTAGCCCTATGTGTTCCCTCTGATTCCTATAATGCCAGAAGTGCTGAGGAAAGTAATATTAGAGAATTCTGATTGACCCTCAATAGACAATGAGAGCTTGGTATGCAAATCTAGTGAACCTGTCAGTGAATCATCCTTGGCCTCTTCCTCTCAGGCAGGACCTATTATCCAAGGGGCTTGGTTTTTCATCACATGTCAACCTTTTAAAAGTTTGACAATCTGGAGGTTGAGTGGCAAATGTTGAACCTTTAGGTCCTTGTCCTGGAAAACAACCTGTTTGTCAGCTTTTAATTTATAACAAATCGACTGATTTCATAAAGTATATGAAGCAGGTCTTAAACATGAGTCAAAGGTTTAGCTTTCAGCCCCCTCAGTTTTTATCTAAATATGAATGAGATACCTGGTTAGAATGTATATCTGAGCCATTGAAAGTCAGACCCAGTATTAAGGAAATTGTTCCCCCATGGGACTTAAACAATACGCAAGAACGATTGTCCAGTTCTTCAGTTTGAACCTCTAGAGACCTCCTCTATCAAAGCCTGTCATATAAAACCTTTTTTCTCTGTCATCCAATACAGGTTACTGGTAACTCTGGGAGGCGATCCGCCCATTAGTAGGCAGGAACAATTCTCAGTGTATGCAGGGGGTGGAGCCTCCCTTCCCTCGGCTGCAGCTAGCCAATCCGCTCCAGAAAGATTTCTTCTTTGGTGAAGACAACACCAGGCTGAGAACAGTTCTGCTATAGTTTTTTTTAGAATCTTTTTTTTTTTTCTTTTGTTAGATATGGAATACCACCATTAGGCGGATTACCATAACTGACAATGCCCTTAGATGTGGCTACCTCAGTATCCAGGTGCTTTTTGTGGACCTTAAGCCATGAGGGGGGAAACCTTGATTCCAAGTGCTTCCCCAGGAGTTACCCACTGAGGTACTTCATGCTACATGGTAATCTGAAGACAGAAGATCTGCAGGAAAGGTGAGCAAACCTTTGAGTACTGCAGGTCCATTTGTCCCACAGTGCCCCTCCGCATAGAGTTGTATTCCTGGAGTTCCTATTGCACACTCCTGCACTCATTGGTTATATCTGTATGTCTGTTGGGTGTTTGGAGCAGGTTTATGTGGTAACTTAACCCTTTCACTGCTGTTTTGGCACTTTTTGGGAGGGGTTTCTAACACTTCCTACTGGGTTAGTGTTTTTTTTGGGTATCCTCACATGTTGCATTGACTTACACATTTTAATGTTTTACTTTAAAAATTGTAAAAATTGTGTAAAGGCTCACTTTACCGCATAGACACCATTGCTCCATTCACTCCTATGGGACTGTACTGTTTGGGATGTATCTCTGCAACCGTTTAACCTAGCGACTTCAGATATGGCTCATTTTACTTGTCTGCCCTTGCTCTATCATCTGGTTCTAGTGTGTTGGGGGGCTCAGGGGGCTTCAGGCACTGTTTGGGGTACTTTTTGTGAAACTACATTTCCCATGAGCCCTTAATTCCTGCCCTTGTTTGATTGGCTCCTGTTGCAGCAGCCATTTTGTGAGCGTTTCTGGGCTAGTATCCTATGCAGGGCTTGGACTCCCTCTCTCCTCTGCAGAGTTACCCTTTGCCTGCCAGATATGTTTATTTTAGCGATTTCTGGGGTGAAACTTTAATCCTACACACTATAATTGGGTAATTTATTGTACAGTAGGTTATTTGACTCTGTGCGCATGTCTGTACCGCTGGAGCTTGGGGCTAGACCTAAGACTAAGGAGGCTGGGGTCTCTGTATCCCCCATTGCGCATTGCTTTTCCGGTCACTTAAGGCTACCTAGAGAATTCTCAGGTCACTTATTCCCAGCATGTTCTGATGTCCCTGACAGCATTCCAGGGACCTCAAGCCATGTAATGGAGCCAGCTTGGGTGCAAGAGTTCAAGGCCGCGACTAGGGACCTTAGGTCCACATTGCAACTCTTTCCATCCCAGTTACAGGGTGCTTTTCAGGCCTGGCAGGCCCCCTCCTCAGTCAGGTCTTCCCTGCCCAAACCTCAGGTAGTACCTGATGTGTCAGATTCCTCTGAGGAGGAACTGCTGGTGGATTCTGATATTGAGGAGTGTTCTGTGTTGGTCCTCTCAGTTTTTTGGGGACCCTTTTGAGGCTGATCCTGAACCCTCTGCCAAGGCCCTGATCAGGGCAGTCTTAACTACTCTTAACATTCCCCTAGTTCAGAAGGTCCCTTCTAATCCCTCTGATGTATTTCAGGAGTTTGCTAAGCCCCTAACTTTCCACCTAACCCCACTCTTGACCACCTTGTGCCTGAGGAGTGGAAATCCCCAGACAAGAGAGCTTCTGTGTCCAAGAAATTTTCCAAGCTTTACCCCTTTTCTGAGGCTGCGCTTGCTCAGTGTGTTCTAAATCTAAATCTACTGCCTTCCCAGTCTGATGCCTCTGCTCTGAAGGACTGGACTGATAAACTTAGTATCCCTCAAGTGCATTTTTGCCACTGCTGGTTCTGCTATGCGTCCACCATTTTCCGCAGCGCGGGTGGATCGGGCCATTGCGGTCTGGACTGAACAGCTCACCAAGGCTGTCAGGATGCACCAACTTCTTATAAGTTGCGTCGTCTTGGCAACATATGAGGCACAGCACTATGTTTCTGCTGCCTTATTTGATGCCATTCATTTGGTGGCTAGGGTTTCCACCATGTCTGTGGTGGCAAGATGGTCTCTTTGGCTCAAGATCTGGTCTGCTGTCACTGCTTCTAAGAGCCTTACTTTCCCAACCTTTTCAGGGTACCTCCTTGTTTGGACCAGATCTTAAGGATCTGATCAGTGAGGCCACTAGGGGTAAGAGTACTCTTCTACCCTTGGTTCCCAGGATGAATTTGCTGCTTAAGCGTAACCGGTATCTTCCTTTCAGAATGAGACACGTCCGGCAAACCAGACGGTTCCCTCAGCTCTGCGTACATCCTCCAAGTCCAAACAACAATGGAAGCCCAAGGTCTCCTCCAATCCCAAGGCTTCCAAGACGACTTTGGCATAACTCACCGAACCTGGGTCCTCAGTCCTCTGTGGGTGGTGGTCTACGACACTCACAGCAATTGGGAGGACTCCATCGCGGACCCATGGGTTTTACAGGTAGTGACAGAAGGATACAAGATCCCTTTGAATATCTCTTCCTCCCTTTCGTTGTTCTCACACGCCTCAGGGTGCAGAGAAACGCTGTCTATTCGACAGCGCTGTTCAGGCTCTTCTGGACAAGGATGTTCTAGAGCCAGTCTAGAGCCTATCCAAGACAGGGGTTCGGGTTTCTACTCCAACCTCTTTGTGGTCGCCAAAAAGGAGTGCAGTTGTCGCCTCATTTTGGACTTGAAGGATCTCAATTCCTTTGTGACCCCGGACTCATTATTAGGAGTCTCTGTGCACAGTAATTGCTGCCATGTCACTGGGGGAAATTCCTTGCTTCTCTGGATCTTCAGGACGCGTACTTACACATTGCCATTCATCCAGAGAGCCGGCAGTACCTCCGGTTTGCTTGCGACAGAGGACATTTTCGGTTCTCAGCGCTTCCATTTGGTCTGACGAGTGCTCCTCAGGTCTTCAACCGTGTCCTGAGTGTCTTGATATCCTTCCTCCACCGGAATGGCATCAGTTACTCTATACATGGACGACTTGCTTCTGAAAGACCCCTCTGCGGAACTCCTTAATCAGCAAGTTCAGAACTGCATTCAGGCGCTCACCCATCACAGGTGGATCATCAACTTGGACAAGTCAGATCTTGTCCCATCCCAGTGTCTGGTCTTCCTGGGCCTGCTCTTTGACACTCAGAAGAGCATGGTGTTCCTCACAGAGGAGGTGGCTCACCAGATCACCCACAGGGTTTCCTCAATTCTGTCTCGGGATCCAGTTCCAGTCCTGAAGCTATCCTCTCTGGTGGGGAAATTCATATCCACCGTAGAAGCGGTTCTGTTTGCCATGGCGCACCCCAGGGAGTTCCAGAGGTTTGTGATCCAGGTGTGCAAGGGTCAACCGGATGTTCTGAAGAAATTTCTCCCTCTTCATGTGGAACTGAGCTTGTCATGGTGGCTCGACCTTCCCAACCTGCTGAAGGTCAAGTCCTTCCTGGTACCCTTTTGGACTAAGGTGACGACGGATACCAGCGCCTCCAGCTGGGGTGCGGTCCTGGGTTGCTTGAGCGCTCAGGGTTGGTAGTCTCCGGAGTCGTCCCTCCTCCTGATCAACATATTGGAGCTTCAGACGATATTTCATGCCCTGCGACTTTGGACATCTCAGTTGGAAGACTGTCCGGTCCGAGTGGAGTCCGACAACTTCTCGGCCGTGGCTTACATCAGCAAGCAAGGCGGAACAAGAAGTCTCGCTGCTTGGTTAGAGGTCAAGGCTATTTTGTCCTGGGAAGAACACGTGCCTGCCATATCTGTGGTGCACATTCCAGGCGTAGACAACGTAATGGCGGACTTCCTCAGTCGAGACACAGTGGACAGAGGAGAGTGGGAGTTGTTCCAACTCATTGTTTAGCGATGGGGTCCCCCCTACATCGACCTGATGGTGACAAGACACAACAGAGAGGTTCAAGTGTTCTGCTCTGTGGCGAGACCCTCTGGCTCTAGCAGTAGATGTGATGTCCATTCCATGATTTTCCTCTGGCTTACATCTTTCCTTCCCTTCCCATGTTGCACAGGGTGTTAAAGAAATTAGGACTGGAGCGTTGCCCAGTTATTCTGATTGCTTCATACTGGCCTCTTCAGTCTGTTTCCAGAGCTCTAGGATCTCAGTGGCGGAGCCCTTTCAGCTCCTCTACCGTCCGGATCTTCTACAGGGTTACCTGTGGAAGGAGGATGTTCATCGGCTAGCTTTGACGACTTGGAAATTGACTCCTCAATATTGAAGAAGGGCTTCTCTTCTGGTGTGGTGGCTACTATGCTCAGTGCCCGCAAGCCTGTTTTTTCAAAGATCTACCATAGTGTCTGGTCAACTTTTCTGTCCTGGTGTGCTGACAGAGGGACCTGTCTCAGGAATTTGATCTACCTACTGTCCTGGCCTTTTTGCAGGACGGTGTGGATAAGGGCATCAGTATGAGTTCCCTTAAGGTTCAGACTTCTGCTCTTTCTGTTTTCTTCCGAGGCGCATTGCCATCCTTCCTGATGTCAAGATTTTCTTCCAGGGTGTTGCTCATACTCATCCTATTTTCAAGACTCCCACTCCTCCTTGAGATCTTAACTTTGTTTTGGGCGTCCTTCAGCACCCTCCTTTTGAGTCTTTGGCTACTATTCCTGTACGCCTGCTGACGTGGAAAATGGCCTTTCTCCTGGCGACTGTGTCAGTTCACTGTGTCGCGTAGTTACATGCTCTGTTCTGTAGACCACCCTATTTGGTGTTTCACAAGGACAAGGCGGTGCTTCACACTTCGAAGGAGTTTCTGCCGAAGTTGGTCTCTGAGTTTCACATCAATCAGGAGATTGTGGTGCCCTCTTTTTGCCCTGACCCCACCTCTGACAAGGAGAGGGATCTCCACTTATTAGACATGGTGCGTTGTCTCAAGTTTTATGTACATCACACAGTCTTTCAGGCAGTCAGATGCGTTTTTTTGTCATTCCTGAGGGTCCTAGGGCACGAAGATCTGCATCCAAGGCGACTATTGCTTCTTGGGTGAAGTCCACACTTCGTAAGGCTTATGAACTGAGGAAGAAGCCTGTCCCTTTCAGGGTCATGACTCATTCTACTCAATCTATTGGGACCTCTTGGGCTTACAAGAATCAGGCCTCTGCTGATCAGTTATGCAAGGTGGCCACTTGGTCGTCTGTGCACACGTTTTCAAAGCACTACCATGTTGTGTTTGCATCGGCTGATGCAAGCTTTGGGAGGAAGATCCCGGAGGCAGTATTGCCTGTCTAGGATTTTCCTTGGTTCTTAGTGCTTCCTTCACTTTTGAGCCCTGTTGGTTCTAGTTCAGTGTGCTGTGTAATGTTCCTGAGGTGCTGGTACCCTGTTCAGTGTCTGTTGACACGTCAGTTTTTGTTGGGCTATCTCTGATTTGAAGGTTCATATCTGCACTGGTGACTTTGGGGGCCTTGCGCCTGGTCCTTTCCTTCTTCCCACCTCTGGGAAACTTAATGGTTGGACATCCCAGAGTTTCCAGTAACTTGTATTGGACGGCAGAGAAAAGAGGGTTTTAGTCTCACCTGTTAAATCCTTCTTAGTCCATAAAGGTTACTGGCCTGCCACCCTGTGAAGAAACCATGCTTGGCTCTCCTGTGGAAGTCTGTGGGGTTCATTCGGGGTCATGTTCACAGGAGTCTTCTTCCCTTCTACTATCTAGTCCTAGTTAGTATCTCAAATCTTTCTGGAGCTGATTGGCTAGCTGCAGCCAAGGAGGGAAGGGAGGCTACACCCCCTGCTAACACTTTGAGAATTGTTCCTGCCTACTAAGGGGTGGATCTTCTCCCAGAGTTACCAGTAACCTGTATGGACTAAGAGAAAAGGATTTAGCAGGTAAGACTAAAATATTCTTCCTGTCAGCCATCACCTCAGTCAGACGAATGAGCTGCAGACTTTCTTATAGATTCCCATATCTGGTCTACAAAGACAAAGTAGTCCTCAGGATGAGGCCTTCGTTTAGGTCTAAAGTTCTGTCATAACCCTGACTTAAAAGGAGAGAATTCACAACCTAGATTTGGTCTGTTGTATTTCCAGCTACCTAAAGACCACTAAGGAATTCAGTTCTATGGTACATTTTGAGGGGTCACCTGCTTCCAAGGCTGCCTTAGCCTGCTGGATCTCCTGGTGTATCAGACGGAGTTATGTAGATGCTAAAATCAGTCCTCCAGAAAGAATTCGGGCACCCTGTAAAAGATCCTTATCCACATCCTTATCGTTGTTCATGCCTCCGCAGAAGCAAGGTTTGGGAGGCAGCTTCTCCAGACGGTAATCCCTGATTAAAGGGATGGTAATGTTTCAAAATAAAAGCAGCTCCAATTAATCTTCATAGTATTTGGGCCATGGAGCGTGTTTATTTCAATACTGAGAGAGTTGTAGTTCAAGAGTAATTGAATTCTAAATGATCTCCCTTTTACCCCTTTTACAGATTTAACACTGCTCACCTCAGAACAGAAAGGTGGTGTCCAAGTGGACTGCCGAGGCACACAAGCTTCAATTAACATAAGAAAAAACCTGAAAAACCTGTCAATGGGGGCAGGGTTTTCTTCTTAGAGTAAGATTATCTCTTGCTGTGAGCTGTCTGGTCTGTAGACCAGATTCCACATCTATGGGGAGGAGGCTTACATTAGGTAAAAGGGGCGGGAGGGGGAAACGTCATTCAATTACTCTTGAACTACAACGCTGAAATTATTGAAATAATGTTCTATGGCTCAAATACTATGACTATTAATTGGAGTTGCTGTTTTTGTGTATGTATGTATATGTATATATATGTATATGTATATATATATATATATATGTATATATATATGTATATATATATGTATGTATATATATATGTATATATAATGTGTGTGTGTGTTATTAAAATATTGTGTATAATATGACCTTGCCATTTCCCTTGTGTAGTAGTACAGTGGTTCTTAAACTGTTGTCACACCAGCACACTTTAATCTGCATTAACGCCAGAGTGGATCCCCAACACACAATGTTATGATGGCATCATTGTTAAATCTAGTTGAATGCAAGATATTGCCAATAAAATAATTTAAAAATACTAGGTTGAAACTTGTGTTGTTTTTTTTTTTTTTTCCCCTTATGGGACTACATTTATAATGCATATTACACGAAGTAACAAAAGTTGCAAGGTGTCAAATGTTTCAATCTTCCACATGTCATATGGGTCATCCAGCTATGACTAAAACTACTAAAATTTATTTCTGGGATCCCTTTGTGCTGCTGGGAACCCTGAGGTTCCACAGAAGTTTGAGAAGCATCTATGTATAATAGTATTCAGTTTCTCATATATGATAAATGAAAATATGGTATTAGGGGTAGGGTTCTTGGCCGTATGAAGGTGGGAACTTACTAACAAATATTCTTAAATATTCAGGGAGGTGGTGGACACAATGGTGCGTCATTTCAAGATCCAGATATTTGGAGACCGTCAGCCAGGCTATGATGGCAAGAGGAACATGTACACTGCCCACCCATTGCCAATCGGAAGAGACAGAGTGAGTAAACATTTGTACCAATGACATTTTTGTAAAGGCCAAAACTGGAGCAGTTTTGGGGTAAATTGCACCATATGGAACAAATAAGGATTGTAAATGTTTAATACTGGAAAAGTGTCCAATTCTTTCATGGGTATACCCAAAAGACAAAAATCAAGGGGCGCCGATAGTGTTGAATCCAACAAACAATATCAGAATTTGAGTAGATAAATATACACTCACATTTCTATATGACTGTCTGTACACTTATGTGCACATACAGCAAACAGGCATGCAAGGATATCTTACCGCCCTTTCACCCACCTTTTTTAAAATTAGTTTTTGAAAAGATTGTATTGTATATTGGAACCAGAAGTGAGACTGGAACCGGAACATGACCTCTAATGGGGAGAATGACAGATCTGGATAAACTGTTGTGCGATGTGCCTGAACTGCCAGCATTTCTTTGCCGGCTTACCCACAGCTTTGAAGTTACTTATTTCTTGCCTCCAAGGACTTCCTGCCATTGTTTTATTTCTGCTACCGAAATTTTGGTGAACCCCTAGCTTTGGGTGCTGGAGGGGAAACACCTCTGGCACACAAAGGGTTAAAGTTTCTGATCTTCCATTTGGTATTCACTAAGTTATTTGGGGAGGGGTGAAATCTTTGCTCCATAGTAAGTACTTAGTATAAGCTAAGGCAGTATAGTGGAGATCAGCATGTCTCCTAGCTGCCTCCCCTGGATGTGTCTGGCACATCTGGATAACTTGTGGTCATGTGACCACATTCTCTTATAGTATAGAAAAATACACATCACATAGGAATTGCATTTTTACACAGCTCCAGCATAGCACAATTTACCATTTAACTGTTGTGTAGAACTTGTTTTGATGGTATTTAGCAGTCCTAGATTAGTATTGTTTTTTTTGTCCATCATGGGATTAAAGGACCATGGGCTTAAGTTCCCTCCACTAGGGTCAGGACACTTTCAGAAGGTACCTCTTACCTGCTTAGACCTTGCTCCGTTTCATCTACAGGCTAGTTTTTTCATCCTAAGGAGGTTAATGTGGTATTTGTTGCTAGCTTTATTAACCTGTTTGGCAAGAAAAATAGTATCTCCATTTGGTATGCCAGGGCACTTGGACTAAACGGTAACTTGCCTCACTATAAGAGGCAGCGTTTGCAAAAATAATTTCATCTTGGTTATCCCTTGCTCATGAAGCCTTTATCTGGTTTGTGGTGGTCTCCAAGTAGTTGAACTACCCATTTCATGTCCCTCCCTTGGGAGACTGACTTGACTGTCAGGGATAATGGACCCTTTGGCAGTAATTTGTGGCCTCTGCAAGTAACAAGACTGAACAATGTTATGGGCTGATGTGACACCTGATGCATGGTTTTTGGGGAGGTTCCCCAGAAGACACAATTGTACACATGGAGTTCCTGCATCCCTGCTGTTGATCACGCAAACTTTTGTTCTTTGCAGTCAAGCACACACTGATTTGAGCACTGGTTGGCTAACAGTTATACTTTTTGAGGTCTTATTTCACTTTTCCTTTGAACAGTTCTCCTTTAATTAGATGTGTGATAGTTTGGCAACTATCTTATTGCCTCTCTCCACGTTATTGCATAATGCTTTTCGGTGCATATCTTTTCGTTCCTCAGAGTAATTTAGATTTCTTGACCTTTGTCCCCTCTCTCATGCCTCCAGACATTAAAGTGTTAATAATGTCCAACAAAAAGTTTTTTTGCATTTAGAAGAGCTTAAAAAGCTGAGCTAAATGCAAAAAACGTATCTCTCAAACAGCTATGGTTTAAGAGATACAGGCGTTTAAAGTTCGCTGTCTCCTGACAGCTGTAAAGCTGTCAGCAGGAGATTCGTGTCTGTCGACACGGAGACGCTTGAGCAGAGCCGTGATTTTGTTACTTATAAGGAATCCCTTCATTGGAATGGTCTAAAACGTGTGCTTGCAATCCAGGCACACATTTTAGACCATTCCAATGAAGGGATTCCTAATCTGTCATGCAGTGTGAGTTTCTCATGTTGCCATGTGTATCCAGGTGAGATGGTTAATGTGTTAAATGGTCGCACGCGCTTTTGAGTGCAACCTTTCAAAAGGATACCCCTAAAGACAGGATCAGTATATCTAATGGGGGCATCATGAATGGAGAACCCCCTGAATAAAGGGATGGAGGCAACAGTGGAGCAAAAGTGTGACCTTTCAAAAGGATACCTTCTTTAGGGATCACTCTTGGGGATTCCTTTGAAGAGAGTAGAAAGATTCTTCCTTGTTCTTTGGGGATTCCTATGAGGTGGATCATTGTCCCTCAGTGAAGAGGCTCATCAGGGGTGTTGGAGACCTTTCAGGTCTCTGAGGCCTCTGATACAGGATCTTTCTCAATGGACCTTTTCTAAAGATACATCCCCCCCCCTTCCCAATCATCCCTTAGATCAGGTTTTGCTGGAGGAATGGAAGACACAGGTGCTTAATAAACATTTCCAATGTTTATCCTTTTTCCTCCTGGGCTTTAATGTAGTGGTCTTCCCCCAGATGCAGATGGTCACTCTTGCTTTCTTGCCTGCTCTCTTGCCTAGTCAAAATACTGCTTTGCCATTGGCAGATCTGCAGCATTTAAGGGCCAGACTGAGACCAGTGCTTATCTAGCCTTTCCTGCTGCCAGATTCTCCTGTAAGTCCTCAGCTGTCTGTTGCCGCTCTCTGTGGCTCAAGATTTGGTTGCTGATCATTCTTTAAAGTGATCCTTGGTGTTCCCTTTCTTTTGTGGGCAAGCATCTCTTTGGACCTGACCTGGGTTAGGTCATCCATGCTGCCACTGGAATCAAGTGCACGTTCCTGCTTCAGATTCTACAAATCTCTGGTCTACCAGTGAGAGACAGTCATCTGTTACTGCCTGATCCAGAGTATCCAGGAGCAAGACCATTACCATGTTTTGATCATGTTCTTTGTCATTTCATGTTCTCACTCCCTTTTTGAACGTCATTGTGGAATATGATTGCATACAATAAAATAGGTTTGTAGACACACATGGAACACTGGTATTGTGGAGTAAAGTTTTCTCCCCTTGGAGGGCAGGTCACTTCAAATAAAGTTAAGGCCTCTGAGGTGGAGACTCCCCTCTACCCTCCAATTTACCTCTGTCTCCGTTTCAAGGGCCTTGCCTTAAAGGGTGTTGTAGCACTTATTTTAGAAATCATTTTTTTTTTTTTATTCTTAGTCTCTTGAGCCTACATATATCCCATTTAAGTAGGTTTCCATAAACTGGCTTCCTTGTTCATAAATTGCATGGTACACAAGTATATTTCAGAACCTTTACCTGTAGAGCTTGATTTTTGTGCGTCTACCTCACTATTGAGATTCTTTGAAGCTCTTCATTTTTAGACAATGGGAATCTGAAGACTGAAGTTAGTTGAGTTAACCTCCTGAGTGCAGTGGTCCTACTTTTATGTACCTGTCCTTCTGGCATCCACTGTTATGTGGTGCTTTTCTGCACTGCACCTGCATTGCAGTCCGTTCTTCTGTGTATCAGTGGTGGTGGTTGCACTTACTGTGAGAGCTCTAACCCCTTCTGTTGCTTGATCTGTTTTTAGTGATCTTTTTGGGGACGTTTCCTTTTTGAGTAGCTTTGTTGCTTTTGTTTTGCTTTATATTCTCCAGCTTTAGGTGTTTTTTGTGTGTGTGTGTTTTTTGTGTGTGTGTGTTTTTTGTGTGTGTGTGTGTTTTTTGTGTGTGTGTGTGTTTTTTGTGTGTGTGTGTTTTGTGTGTGTGTGTGTTTTTTGTGTGTGTGTGTGTTTTTTGTGTGTGTGTGTGTTTTTTGTGTGTGTGTGTTTTTTGTGTGTGTGTGTTTTGTTTTTGTTTTGTTTGTGTTTTTGCTTTCTAAAATTTGGTGTGGCCCCTCTACGATTGGTTTCCGACACTGCAAGCATCTTTGTTTCATGCAGTTCTTTAGAGACCCCCCTCTGCCCTGGATTGCTTCCCAGGAGTCAGTTAAATTGGATGACCTACTCTTTTGAATGGTCACCATGTGGACAGTCTTCAACATTGGGGTGTGCTGTTTTCAAACAGCTGGAAAGTTGCTGTTTGCTTACCATGCATTTTGCAAAGTACGCTACCCAGAAACTTTTTCCCAGGCTTTCTAGGATGGAGAGGGATGTTCTTGGCAACTCTTTTCCTGATGAAGAGCCTGGTCTCTCCTCTTCTGCCATTTAACCCCTTGTAGTCAGGTAAATACTGTTCTATGTTCTTATTTGGACTATTTTGCCCTACTTTGTGGGGGCTCTTTGGGCAAGTCCAGATTCCAAGGGTCATATGGGCAAACTGAAATCGAAGATTCTGAAGTCCCATTAACTGCCTTAACCCAATGCTACTTATGCCAGACTGGGCTTCCTAAGGAATTATATGCTACCGTGGCCGCCTTGCATAGAATTTCATACTCAAACTCTGGGGTCTCCACTGCAGAACAGGAAACAGCTTGGTTTAAGACCCTTCTTTCTTCAGTTCCCTCTATGACATATTCAGGGGGTCTTAAACTCTTGGATGCCCAATGTCCCTGTCAGATGTTTAAGGGTTTTTTTTTTTTTGTCCAGGTCATGAGAATTCTTGTTCTTTGGCTGAGGGACATATTAGTGTGTTCCTAGAGACATTTCTGGTTTCTCAGGCCTTTGACTCTAGCTCCTCTTCTCTAGAGGAGAGCACCTGAGGTGGAGACTCCCCTCTTCCCTCCAATTTACTCACCTGCCTCATGGATGGTTGGGCACTGTTAGGTGTGTGTTGTCCCTGCACCGGTTTACCATCTTTGCAGGGTTTTTTTTCTTTATAATTTTTATTGAAGTAAAGAATATATGATACAACACAATCTTGACATGACCAGGCAAGAACAGAGCAGTTGTAGAACACAACACCACATATGCATATTGAAAAGTACCTTTGAGAAATGAATATTCAAAAAACAAGTGGTATCATAAGAGGAAAGAGAAATAGGAGAATTTAGTGAAGAGCTATAGACATGAAGTGGTAGGGAAGGACAAGAGAGGGAGGAAAAGAAAACAAAATGGAAAGGGTGTCGAAGGGTGATCATCCAGGGCGCCAACCAAAGAAGCTCTAGTATTAGAACAAAAAGAAGTATATAACCGTATAACCAGGTTCAAACCCCGAGACCATGATAGTGCAATTTGGACTGAATGAACAAGAAGTAAAATCTCTAGAGCAAGAATAAGATTAGTCTGCGCTCAACAAGGATCCCAAATAGTAGTATAAACATCTCATACCCATCACCATTGCATGAATTTTTTTTCCAGTCTTGCAGTCAGATCTAACTTGGTTATCCAATAGTCTGTATAACCAGCTGCAGTTGTTTCCAGCCTAAGGGAATGGGAAATTTGGCAGCATGCAAGAGATGCATCAGCAGTACAAACTTAGATTTAGAGATGGATTTAGAATTCAGTGTAAGCAGGAATAAAAACCTCATTCTAGCGCAAGTGACAAAGACCAGACTTGATTGACTCCAAGTTGCCCAGATGATTGATTAAGGTGCAAGAACACCATATATGGAATGCTGTTCCCTCCTCTAAACCACACCTCTAACACGTATTTGTACATGAGGTAAGTTTAAAGTTCAATTCCTTAGTCACCACGTCCTGAGGTAACTTAAGTATGATACAAAAAGTGCGTAACCAGAGATCCCAAGTCCTATCGAAACTCGCCTCCAGTTCCAAACTGCCTGATAAAATAAGGCTTATGAGAGTTGGGAGCAGATTTGATCCATATGGATAGTTTTGAAACTCCATGTGACCCCTAGAAATTGCAGATTTAAAGGGAGAAAGTTCTTGTCGAATGGGTCCTTTAATACTAATATGGGTGATACCATGTAACATTTGTCTATATTGCCACAAGTGGGACTCTGGAAGGCCGTAAGGGCTGTATAATCCCCCATTACGAGGCTTCCATTCACTGGCTTCTTTGGTCATGGATTCTCCAGTTCACAGGTGCATTTTAGGACTTTTGCCTGTGGAGGTTAACCTTTTTGTGTCTACCTTGCTGTTTTACCTTCTATGAAGATATGAGTGTTATTCAATGGGAATATAAGAACTGAAGATGGGAGAGTTAACCTTTTGAGTGCCACAGTCCTACTGATATCTGTTCTGGCACCTGCAATTTTGTGATGTGTTGCACGTGAGGACTAATCTGAGCCTAAGGTTACCATTGGTTCCTGGATCAAAGCAACCATCTGTCAGGTGTATTTTCTTGGGAAGAAGCATTTTCCTTTGAGTCGCAGTGCACTTCACCAAATCATTGGGTGCCTTTGGGGCCTACAAGAATTGGGCCACTGCTGAGCAGCTGTGTAAGGCAGTGATGTGGTTGTCCTTGAACGCTGTAACCAAACATGAACATTGGAATGCCTTAATATCTGCTGAGTACTGTTTTTAGATGGAGTCTTTTAGGCTGTGGTGCCTGTTTAATGGTGGTCCTACTCATTTTTTCCATTATTGAATTCTGAACCCTGTTGGCTTCTGTTGAAGAGTTGTTTGGTGAGTAAGTTAGGTGTTCGATACCTGAGGTTCATGTTGTATCAGTCCTGTGGAATACTGGTACACAGTGAAGGGTGTTTGGTCTTTTTCCCTCCCAGGAATCTTGATGAATATTTTTATAACCCCATGGTACCCTTGTTCCATATTGTATAACAGAAAAGGCTTTAATGCGCTTACCATTAAATCCTTTTCTTAGTGCTTATGAAACATAGGACTCCCACCTGGTTAAAAAAAAGTGGCTTGAGTCCCCAGGCAGAGGAGTCCTCTTGGGATCTCTGTTCAGTGAATTTCCTCCTTTTTACTTCTTTGTAATTATATTGGAAACTAGTTGAACAGCCCGTTACACGGGCCACAGTGCCTCTGGCAGCCGGTTGCGGGACAGTCACGCGCAGCAGTGACTGCCCGCGCCACTGTTCTACAGAGCTGGACGCTCCTTTGGAGCGCCCAGCTATGTATCAGCCGCGGCAGTCTGTACTGTGTGACTGCTGCACGCGCAGCAATGTCTGCTGCGCATGTCTGGTGTTACACACAACTTAGCGAATTATTATATAGGATGGGAATAGTAGGTTGGGTAAAGTGGAGGGAAAAGGGCAGTCTCTGCCTCAGACCTTAACCTCTTCTTTTTTTTTTTTTTTTTTTTTTTTTTTCTCCCTCTCCCAAGTGCCCTGCTTTCCAGGAGGAGGGAACTTTACACTGTTTCCTGTGTAACACATGGACTAGGAGAAAAGGATTTAAAGGGATAGTAATTTATTACTATCCCCCATATTATACATGTTTGTAAAATAATTTAATAGCCCTCAGGTTCATCGCTCAAACCTTTATGGTTTGAGAGATAACCAAAGGCAGAGTTTCCCCCTCCCTCCCCCTTCCCTGAAGACAGCATTGTGCTGACTACAGGGATATCCAGTCTGACTTTTATCATGCGGTTCTGCAGCAAAGCCGCAATCGCGTTAATGACAGTTATTTCACTGAAACGGTCTTCTACATGTGCTTGCAAACCAAGCATGTAGAAGACCGTTTCAGTGAAATAATTCTTCACGAACAGGATCTCTGCTCAGCTGCAGAGCCACAAGCCTGTCGTACGACCGACTTCCCCTGCAGTCAGTACCACGCTGACTTCAGGGAAGGGGGAGGGAGGGGGAACTTTGCCTTCGGTTATCTCTCAAACCGTAAAGGTTTGAGAGATGAACCTGGGGGCTATTAAATTATTTTACAAATATGTACACTATGGGGGATAATAATAAATTACTATCCCTTTAAGTTCAATAAAATCCTCTTCTGGAGAACTGACTATACCTTGCCTCTCCTTTAGGGTGCAATAGAATAACTGAAATCTGTTCACTAGAGGGCATTAGTAATGTCATTTAAAAAGTTTTAATGTGATATATCTTTGGAAAGGCTCCTCTTTCAGGAGTGAGTTCCTTTATTTTACTCAGCAGGAAAATCCCTTTGTGTTTTTTTGTTTTTTTTTCTTCCCATTAAAGTTGATCTTTTTAAATGGGCTTCTATCCCCACAAATGATTGTTTATAACTCATTGATTTGCTGTATATTTAAAAAAAAAATCTAGCATTGTCATGCTCCTTCACATGCTTTGGCATTGCCCAGTGATTCAGCATTTCTGGGTAACTATTCACAACTGATATCCCACCTTTTTTTTTTTTTTTTTTTAAGGAATGTATGACACCTCTGTAGCTATTAAATGTAGATTGACGCAATGGACTGTCCCTGGCTTTCCCACCTTGAGGAGATGGCTTTGATACTCCTTTCATTAAACATTTTTGGCTTTTTGCTATGCTAGATAAAAACATGTCAAGCTCTGTGACCATTTAATTAACACTAACTGTGGAATCACACTCTGTTTTAACATGGCTTTTGATGCACCTCCTGCATGGCTGCTGAGGTCCTCAAGAGAAACATTACCTCCTGGTGTGCAGGATGGGTAAGAGATCAATTAGGGGTCAATTACCACTGCCCTTACTCTAATTACATTATTAATTTTACACTTTCTTATAGCAATTTTTTTTTATCTAACACGCCTATCCATACACATGGGATGCCTGTTAGAGGGAAGTTTTTTTCACACCTTTCAGGTTCCAATTCTGTTTGGGGGATGGTGAGTTGATCCTCGAGGGGGCACCATGGGACAAAGGTTTGTTTTTGAGCATGTTCTAACTTTTAGATGTTACCTCCACAAGGGTCTACTGTTGGGGGGGGGGAGAGATCAGTTGGATCACGGGGAGGTTGATCCCCCATCGCTCCTCATCATGCTTTCCCAACAGTGGGCAACCTTACATATTTCCTGAACTGGTAAGTTCATGATGTAAATCCACATTCTCCAGCTGGTGCTGCAGTTTCTGATAGCAGACACAAAACCTGCAAGCCTCTCCTCGTGATATACATGTGCCCAGTATGGAGAAAGGAAATCTGGTTCCGTTGGACAATCTTTCTGCAACAGAACTGCAGTATGATATTGGACTGTTTCTTAAAACGGGAGTAGTTGCCGTCTGCTGTACTCTGTATTTGATTAAATGTCAATAGTGATGCTAGATTATTATTTAAGTGGTTAAAAGCCCATTTTAAATCAGTCGGAATATTTTCATAGTTATATTACTTTAAGCAATGGTTTGGATACCTTAATGGTGTATGGCCAAGTACAACATTTACCACCCAAAAGTGCTTATTTGCTTTAATATGTGTTCAACACAAGTCCCCAGGGCACAGGAACAGTACATGCTTTCAAGATATCTTCATCTTAACACCTTAAGGATCAGGGTTTTTGTACACTGGAGACCAGTATCATTTTTAGTCGCTGAGCTGGCACATGCAGGGAATGGCTGACTGACTGCTGTCTTGGAGCTGTCCGTTTCAGTCTCCCTGCATGATCACAATGCGGATCATTTCACTCATGACGTGCCAGCACAGTCAATGGTCCTTAGAGGTCCACCTGAAAGTTGTGATGGTCCTGGAATATCCACGGTCATTAAGTAGTTAGCAGGCGTGTAATCATTGGCTGTTGGGGATTGCTCCACCTGGGCTAGATCAGGGATATCTGTAAATCCTAACCTCTTGTGCCCAGACGTTGAGCTGAGAATCACTTGTGTGTATTACCTTTTTTTTCCCTCCTTCTTTCTCAAGTTCATCCTGGAGGCTTACAGCCATTCTTCTAGTTGAAAAAGCATACAACCAGTGTAGATTAGTGTTCCAGGAAATAAAGGGATATTAAACAATTTCAATTAACTGCCATAGCAAGTGTCTCACTAATACTTAAAGCCAACCTGTCACCTTTACATCAGTTTAGTTTTATAGAGGTTTAAAAACTGCACGTATTTTGTGCTGGCTACGTGTGTGTGTGTGTGTGTGTGTGTGTGTGTGTGTGTGTGTGTGTGTGTGTGTGTAAAATATATATAATATAATATAGTGCCTGGGGGGGCGGAGTCTAACTGCCTAAGTGAATGGACGCGTTCTGAGCTGCTCTTAGGCCAAGACACTATATTTCTGCAAAAAGACTGCTTTTTCGGACATCTATACCGGGGACTTTTTATTCTTAATGGCCTCTTCAAAGAAGAAACACAAGCCGCTCAAATATGCTGCAAAAATTACTAGCTTTATCCCGTCGCGCCAGACTGATGCGGACGCGACGGGGCCGGGTTCAGTGGTTGAACCTGTTCCGCGGGCGGGCGGCCTCAGCCCGGCTCCGTCCTCATTGGCAGACCCGAATTCGGAAGGAGAAACACCGGAGTCGTTGGATGGCTCACCGTCACCTCCTACGCACTCGAGAACCCTTACCAGGGAAGATATCTCCCACCTGACGACTAAAGCTGACCTTAGAGCCATGGTGGAGGAGGTGAAGGAGGCGGTTCGGGACGAGTTAGCAGGCATTAAGGCAGACATCAACCAAATGGGCCTTCGTCTCTCGACGCTGGAGAAGGCTAAAGATGACATGGTAAAAAATCATGACTCCTTGGAACGGATTGTTTGCCAGCAGGATGAAACGCTAGAACGAATGTTGGATCGCATGGATGATCTAGATAACAGGCACAGGAGAAGTAATCTGCGTATACGCGGCCTACCTGAAAATGTCCCAGGGAAGGACTTAAAAGCAGCATTGGATACGTTATTTCATGAGACCTTGGGTATATCGGAAGATAGGTCCCTGCCTCTGGATCGCGCTCACAGAGCATTAAGACCCCGGGGTGGTCAGAAAGACCCTCCTAGGGATGTTATCTGCTGTTTCTCCAGGTACCCAGATAAGGAACTGGTGTCGCAGAAGAGCAGAGACCGTGGAGATATTACTTATGCGGGGGTGTCGATTAAGATTTTCCAGGATCTGGCTCCACGTAAGTTACAACAAAGAAGGGCCATGAAGCCTCTTACAGACCATCTGCGGATGCTTCAGATTCGTTACAAATGGGGGTTTCCCTTCTCCCTTCAAGCTACCTACATGGGCCGGAATGCCATGTTGCGGTCTGTAGAGGAGATTCCTACCTTTTGTCACTCTTTGGGTATGTCGACCCCTCCTGCGCTATCTCTGGAACCTTGCCCTGAACCATCACCTCCCAGAGATCATTCTACCTCCCCGAGCTCTCCGGCTCCGCTGATAGAAGGACAAGTGTCGCCAGGTACTCCTCCAGAAAGGAAGCGGTTACGATGGGAGGCCTCTTCATGGGACCCGGTACCTACCACAACCCCTCAAAGATAAGAAGTCTATGGACATATGTGGCTGACACTCTTGCTCACCTAGGGTTGTTGTACCTATACCTCCTTCTTCTACCCATTTGCTGTTCGTTGTTGTAGAACTGAACTTTTCCTGTTATTTTCATGACTGAACTTTTAGTTTCCTATCCTCTGCTCGTTGCAGAGGTTACCGCAGACTACCTGCATTTTGGATTGTTCCAGCCTCCGTGGCAAGTCCACCACGGTTTGGGTAACATTTCACCAACTCATATAGCAGACTGTATGATCTTAATGCCTTTAGTAATTTTCAAATTTTACTCTGATATATTGTTAGATTACTGTTACCTGGTTTTATCATGCATATACAGATATTTCCTAGACATTATGGTGTAAACTTAATGTGGCGGGTAGTCTGGCTGCTGGGTTGGGGCGGCCCGGTTGCCTGGCACCTTAATGTATCTGGGGACTGGTGTTTTGACAGTCTCTGGCTCTCTCTGAGCTTGGTTGGCTGAGCTTCTTTTGTGACTCCTTAACGACTAACCACAGGCTATGTCACGGCTGGCCGGCTCGGAGGGTGTCAGAGATGTCATGTGCGCTAGGGCTCATTTTGTAATGTTATGAAAACTATGCTAATTGTGTTTGAATCTTCCTGTCTGTCCCATTATGCTTCATGTTTTTTAGGCAGTCTTTATATTATATTACTCTACAGGTCGATATAAGTGTCTTGGCTGATGCTTTGCTCTATTTTCTTTTTATCTGTGTGACTTCCCCCCCGAGACCCTTGGGTCTACCTGTGGAAGTCTGACAGGTGTCGGGCTTTACGCCCTGATATCCTGCCCACGTTTTTCATCTTCCCTTTCCTTTCTTCTGTTCTATTTTTTTTTTTTTTTTTTTTTTTTCCCATTCCCTCTGTCCAACCTTTACCCTGTCATTGGGGCCATCTGGGTCATTTCAGTACTTAGGACATCATGACCATGGCTGTGGATAAGATGGTAAAGTTTTTATCCCTCAATGTCCATGGCCTGAATTCTCCAGAAAAGAGATCGTTGGCCCTTAGAGAATTCTCTAGATTGAAGGCGGAGGTCGTCTTTGTTCAGGAGACGCACTTTGACAATCGAAGACCCCCCAGATTCTCCAGCAGACAGTACCCCATCTCCTGGTGTGCCTCCGCACCGGAGAAGAGGAAAGGAGTGGCTATACTTTTTGGAGATCATGTACCTTGGCAGTTGCACGATTCCCTAGTTGACGAGGAGGGTAGATTTCTTTTCATTAAGGGCACTCTATATGGGACTCTATTCACCTTAGCAAATATTTATGCGCCAAATGCCAACCATGTCCGATTTTTTGAGGCAGTTTTGAGGAAATTGTCTGACTTCCGACAGGGTCGTTTAGTGTTAGCAGGTGATTTCAATGTTCCACTAGACCCTAGTTTAGATAGTTCTACTGGTGCCTCTAGTTTGCAATATGCCGCTCTTCGCCGAATTAATGAAGGTTTTCGTTCTTTAGCTCTTTTAGATACATGGCGTACTCTTTTTCCTTCTACTAGGAGTTTCTCCTTTTACTCTTCAGTTCATAAGAAGTATTCCCGTCTGGATTATATATTTATTGATCAATGCCAACTACACAATCTATCCAGAGCGGACATAGAACCGACGTCTTGGTCTGACCATTCCTCGGTCTGGATTACTATGTCTCTTCCATCTTGTGATCCAGGAGCCCCAACGTGGAAGCTCAATGATCTCCTGCTTAAAGATCCTGCTGCCCGTACTGACATTTCACGTAGTCTTCAGGATTATTTTGCTCTCAATGATACAGGAGATGTGACCGATATTACTCTATGGGAGGCTCACAAATGTGTAATCAGGGGGGATTTTATCAAATGGGGTGCCAGAAGGAAACGGGAGAAAATGAGGGCTGTGCAACAACTAGTTCAAGTGCGAGACTTAGAGTCTGTGCACCAGAGGACTCTAGCTGACGCGGATTTGGCTCGACTATCTGCAGCTAAGGCTGAACTGGCTCAATTACAAATGTCCTCTGTGGTTAAATCTTTCCAGTGGTATAAATACCAACATTATTTGCAAGGCAATAAGTGTGGAAAGTTGCTAGCGAGATTAGTACAGATTAAAAGGAGAAAACACTTTGTACATCGTGTGAGGGGGCAGGGTGGGAGATTTTGCCAGACTTTCCCTGATATTGCGGAAACTTTTCGTACCTTTTATGAATCTTTATATAATTTGACAGATCAGGACTCCTTTCCTCCTCTCACTCAGGCACTTTCGGATCGTATTCATTCCTTCCTTCTGAAATCTGGCATTAAGCAACTGCCTCAAGATGCTATAGTTGCTTTGGAAACAGAATTTACTGACGATGAGGTGGGGAGGGCCTTATCATCTTCCCCTAAGGGTAAAAGCCCGGGTCCTGATGGACTCCCTTTATCGTATTACACTGCATTTCAGTCTATCCTGGTTCCACGCCTGCGAGCCGCTTTCAACTATATCCGTACTGGTGGGTACTTCTCTAGATCTTCTTTGGAAGCGTATATCACGGTCATTCCGAAGCCTGGGAAAGACTCCTCTGTTTGTGGGAACTTTAGACCCATTTCCCTCTTGAACTGTGATCTAAAAGTTTATGCCAAGATTTTAGCTACCCGTTTGAAGCCTTTTTTACCAATTGTCATTCATCCTAACCAGTCGGGGTTTGTCCCTGGTAGAGACACGGCTGACAATACCTCAAAGGTAGTGGCGTTATTACACACTGTGGCTAGAAAAAAGATTCCTTCTCTCCTGATGTCTGTCGATGCAGAAAAAGCTTTCGATAGGGTTAGTTGGCCGTACTTACATGTCTTGTTGGATTATTTGGGTATTGGTCCGATGGGTCTTCATTCTCTTCTCTGTCTTTACAGGGACCCCTCGGCGCGAGTCATGGTAAATGGTTATCTGTCCCAGCCGTTTATGATTAGTAACGGTACTAGACAGGGGTGCCCCTTGTCCCCCATTATTTTCATTCTAGCATTGGAGCCGTTACTTTCCCTGGTCAGGGCCACCCCCTCAATTTCTGGCTTACCTCTATCTTCTACTGAATCCAAGATAGCCAGTTTTGCCGACGATATGATCTTCACTATCTCTAACCCGTCGGTTTCCTTGCCATCTTTAATTCGAGTGTTAGATGAGTTTAGTGTAATACCACAGTTTAAGGTTAATTTTTCAAAAACAGAGATTCTTCCGGTGGGAATATCGTCGTCGACGCTACATTCTCTTCGTAGGCAGTTTCAGTTTACATGGAACTTCACTAGTATTTCTTACCTTGGGATTTTAGTTTCACCAGACTTACGTGATTTACCCCAAATCAATTCATCTCGATTACTGAAATCTGTCAGTGATGATTTGCGGGCATGGCAATCTTTGCCTCTTTCTTGGTTTGGTCGAATTAATATAGTGAAAATGATCGTATTACCTAAACTATCATATATGTTCAAATGTATTCCCCTTCGTTTCCCGCATGACAGTCTCAAAGCTTTCCAGGCGGTTCTGACTCGATTTGTGTGGGCAGGAAAACACCCGCGACTCTCTGTACCTGCTTTGAGTTATCCCAAACACAAGGGGGGCATGGGAATGCCATACGTATTAAGAACGTACTTTGCGACGAATTTAAAGAAATTGATTGATGGCTCCCTTCTAGGTTCTCTTGAATGGGTCCAGGCAACTCTTTTGGATACCCCTTTCTCGTCGCTCTCAGGGATTTTGTGGTCTTCTAAGTACGCTCCATGCTCCTTTTACCGCTCACATCCCATTCTCAGTCATCTTCGTGAGGTGTGGTGCCGATCTGACGGCCCGACTATGCTGGCCCCTTATCCTTCCCCTTGTTTGTCTGTTTGTGATCTTCCAATTTTTCCGCCGGGTTGGAATGCCTCTTCTTTTCATAGATGGAAAGATAGGAGTTGTCACACTTTACAAACGTTACTCCCTGAAGGGAAACTACTCAAGTTTACAGACCTAGAGCAACTTCTAGAACCAGTCCGTCCATCTACCTGGGAATATCTACAACTTCAGCATTTTGTTCTGTCCTTACGGGGTCTCGGATATGAATCACGCCCCCTGACGCCGTTTGAAACTGCCCTTACGTCTGGGAATCTACGGAGCAGAACGGTATCAAAACTTTACTCTATTCTTAGCCACCCTATCCACAGGGATAAGCCTAAGGCTTATGTTAAATGGGAGAAGGAGCTCAGTTTTACATGGGAGCTAGATATGTGGTTTGCGGTAGCAAATAAACTTTTGCGTTCCTCCAGAGACACGTCGCATCAGGAACTTAACTTCAAGATCCTTACTCAATGGTACTATACGCCAGAGAAACTTGCTAAGATGTTTACGGGAACGTCCTCTAGCTGTTGGAGGTGTAAACAAGCAGTGGGGTCAATGGCCCATATATGGTGGTTTTGTCCAGGTCTCGCCACTTATTGGACAGAGATTCATACATTTATCCGAGATGACCTAAAATGCTCACTAATTTGGGATCCTATAAATGTTCTATTCTTTTATCCACTCCTCTCCAAGAAAGATCCTCATGCAGTACTACTTACGTTTGTTTTGAACGCTGCTAAGGCCTTAATCCCAAAGCATTGGAAGGAGATAACCTCACCCTCGCTAGGTGAATGGAAGATTTCAGTTCGACGGCTTCTCCTATTGGAAAAAGCTCACGCTTTCTCTACATGTTCGATTCCGGCTTACATGCAGATCTGGAGTCCTTGGCTGCTGGCTGACGTGCCTTCTTAATGGAATCTGATCTTGATATTTGTGACTTGACTTCGTCGAGCTGGGGTCTTGTGCTTCTGTACTTGTGACTCAGGGTGCTTGTTCTTTCTTACTAGGCCACTCCTTTCATAGTCTGTTTGGAGCATCCATCTGTGGGGGATACCCCTTCAGGGTTAAGTTGTGGTCATGTAATTACTGGAGACCTTAGGATCCCCACATGGTTATGTGGTAGTCCTATAGTTACTCTTTCCCCCCTTCCCCCCCCCCTTTCTCTTTTTTTTTTTTTTTTTTTTTCTCTCTGTCCTTCCCTTTCTCCTTCGACTCTTTCTCTCTATCTCTGAGATTGCTAAATACCGCAATCTCAATACTGATGCTAACTTCTTATTTTCTTTCCGCATCTACGTACTCTATTCGATGCGTTGTGTGTGTCAGATATATATATATTAGATACCTCAACTTTACTCTCCGTATGAGATTTGTGTCTTGTACAATTATCTTTGTCCTTTTGGATATTCATTTATGTATCTTTCTTTTGCTGTTATTTGCTTGTATTGCCAATTTTTTTTTTGTCTTTCTATATCTTTGCCCAATGTGGGTACTAATGTATATTATTTGTATATTTTGAGTATTTTCAATAAACTTCTTGGAGAAAAAAAAAAAAAAAAAAAAAAAAAAAAAAAAAAAATATATATAATATAGTGCCTGGCAAAACACACCCAGGGGAGTAAGGAGGAGTTACTGCTCCCATTGGGTGATTCATTGAGGGCGTAAATCTTCACACCAGTTGCACTGCTACTGGTGTGAAAATCATGCAGGGAGTTGGCCCGCCCCCACTATCAAGACCACCCACCACTATCAAAGCGAGGAAAAAAAAAAAAAAAAAACACTGCCATTTGCTCCTACACCACACTCACACAGCACCACACTCACACAAAGCCAGAAAGAAATATGGCTGACACACATGGTCACTCACTCTGACTCCCAGTGGCCTCAACAGGACCAGGACCTGTACTACAGCCACTGAAGGGAAGCTGCAGCACCAGGGGAACAAAATGGCACTCAAAGGGTTAAGGTAGGCACTCATTGCTGAATTATTTCTTGTATGTCATTTGCCATGCAAGGCACAGGACAGCCAGCCATCAGGTACACACTTAACCCACTGACTGCCACATGGTTGTGTATAAAGTTTCACCCCTCAGGGAGTGTGTTCAAACCCCTCACACTGTAAACTTGCATTTCCCTCCCACTTCTCCTCCTTACCCAGCCTATTACTAACACTTTTTCACATTTATGTTAAGCCATGCCCTTGCGATTAAGCCCTGCCCACTTTTAACCCAGATTGCCCATTTGTGTCTCCACATCAGCACCACAGAAGTCCCCTCGAGGGACTCCAGGTCAGTTAACAGGTATGAATACACTTCCCACTGCTATTTAACTGACATGCGCCTCTATACCTTAACCCTTTGAATGCCAGAGGGGTGCACAACTCATGCACGCATGTGTTTCTGCACATATATGTTGCGTGTGTTTGTGTGTGTACATCTGTTACATATGTGTGTCCATGTGTGCATCTCCTGTGTGTGTGTCTTTTGCATGTCTCTGCCGCTCACTGTGTGTGTGTCTGCCTGTGTGTTGCATATGTCTGTGTTTATCAGTGTGTCTACATTTCACACACATGCACCGAACAGTCATGACGGGCAATGCCGTCCCACATTGCTAGTTTAGAGTATAGTTTTTGAGAAATTAACCTTTGTTTGAGGCAGAGTGTGGCCCTTTATGCAGATTAGTTTGTGTTGAGTCAATTACAACCCTCCTATGAATATATCTTGACCGTTTCACTGGGGAAACTTCTAATGACACAGTGAGGGATACATTCTTACCTCGAGAATATAACTGACATACTGCGCATGGAATTGACTTAGTGCTGCAGTGTGATATCAAAATATGAAATATAATTTCTCAAGCTATTTATACAGAAAAATGACAAGCATAATCCACTTGGATTTTAATTTTATGTAGCTCGAACTACAGGTTACAGGTTAACTTTTATGGCAAAAAAATTCACAATAACAATGCAAATATTCTTTGTGTGTGGATTGTGTTAGGAACTGAAATGCAGCATTTCATCCTTTAAAAAAGCATTTTGTAATGAATTTGATAAAAGCTGATTTTCTTCCTGCAGGTCGATTTGGAAGTGACACTTCCTGGGGAAGGCAAGGATCAGACATTCAAAGTTACCATTCAGTGGGTCTCTGTTGTAAGCCTTCAGCTTCTTTTGGAAGCTCTGGCAGGACATTTGAGTGAAGTTCCTGATGATTCAGTACAAGCGCTTGATGTTATCACTCGCCACTTGCCATCCATGAGGTATTTACATCAGGATTTTTAACTTTTTTTATATAATACAGTAAGGTAATGTCAGTCTGTCCTTTATGTGAAATGAGGGGTTGAAGAAGAAACGTGTGTGTTAAGTTTGGTAGCGCAGGTTCATAGTGGATGGCGGAGAGGCGATGCAAGGTAGGTCGGGAGGGAATGTGCCTAGAAGAAGCAGGGAGGGGACTGTAGCACCTGGTTATGAAATGGCAACATGGGTGAATGGAGTGACACGACTTGGAAAGGCGCATGAGGTCAGGATGAAGGAATAGGAGGTGGAATAGAGTGGTAATGGTGACCAGGTGGCAATTTTAATGCAAGACCCTTCAGAAATATGCGGACTGTAGGCTTAAACTATAACACTGTGGGCCTGCAGAAAAAATGTAAGTCCTGTATTAAAATGAATAGCTGGTCACCTTTGTGTGGATAGGAAATAGTTTGGAGGTGGTGAGAAGAGTGGTGGACTAAAGGAGGATAGAATGAAGAGAACTATATAAGGTTTTTGAAGGTGGGAGTATTTCAGGAGAAGGAAATGTATAGGGCAAGAAGTGGGGTGGGTGTAGTATTGTATGAAACATTGGTGATTAGTCTAGGGGTGGGGAAGGAAGTCATGGAGTGGGAGAAAGCATGTGGAGGTTGATTGGAAGGGTTGGAGTGGAGAAGTGTGGTATGTTTAGGAGGTATGAGGTACAATGGAACAAGTGGAGAGAGGATGCAAGTTTAGGGAGGTGAGAGAAGCAGAGTTCATTGGAGATTAGCCCTTCACAAAAAAAGTGTAAATAAGGGATGAAAAGTTGGAGAGCACAGGTAGTGTCTGACAGGATTGGAGATGGACTAACTTATTAAATATGGATGGTTAAACAATGTGAGAATGAGGTAAATGGGAGTTTGCGGATCAGTTGCAGAGAGGTTGTGAATTAAATGTAAGGCGTAAATGAGCAATATCAATTAATGATCTCGGGGAAGACTGGGCTATGCATTTAATTCTCCCCCCGGGTGTTCTGTCCTGGAAGCTGAACTGCTGCTCAGTTACCACAAGAGTGCAGGCCAGGAGCAAAAATAAGTGGCTTACTGTTCTTGCGAATAGGATTCCACCCTTGCTGCTTACACCACATTACAAAAGGCAAAACAGATTGTGATTGCTCACAGTGGAGTTCCTTGTATACTCTACCAGATATGTGTGTTAGACTCTCTTAGACGGCAGAAATTGTTTAGCTAATAAAGTATGTAGCAGTTTTGTTTAAGCCAATAGTTTATGGTCAAATTGAGCATTCTCCAGTGGCAGCAGTTGATTTGCTGTAAGTTTACCATGATCCATGAAGGTTAAAGGCTTTGTAAGCCATTCCTGCGCTGCAGCCTATGGGGCCACAGTGCAGGCACTTGTACATGAATGAAACTTTGCATGTTTGGTTTCTCAGCTTCTAGAAGTGGACCATAGGGTCTTTGCTATTATGTAAGCCTACCCACTTAGAGGCAGTAATGGATCCTTGTAGGGGTTTTCAAATTTAGGCTGATGCTGGAAAGCTGCTGAAATAGGATTCCAATAGATTCAAACTTTGAAATACTAGTCCATCCTGCAGATCAGGGCTGAGGCATCTGCTTTTAATTGAGCACTTCTGGTAGAATGCTGTTCTCTCCATTAAAGCCCTGTCTAACTTTTCTGACAACCTGCATCAATGGAGAGTATTTGATTATCCCAGTCACTCGCACGCAGTTTCCCCTAAATCTGCAAGAAAGACTGAGTGTTGTGTTTAGAAGCTATGGTTAATGGAATCCCACAACTTTTTAGTAATAGCTTCACCTTTTAAAACCTCTTCCCTTTACCTTTACTACCCCTTTAAAGGGGAACTACCACCCCACAAATTCTTTCTTAATCCAGTCCCCATCTGGCGACTAGCTGCTTAGTAGCGCTAGTCGCCAGAATTACCTGGTTTAAGTGATTTTACACTTGTTCCGAGGCTGACAGCAGCAGAAACCACGGACATCTTGCCATAGTGACGTCCGTGCACGTACGCTGTCAGTCCCTTTTGAAGCCGGCCGGCTCCAAAAGGGACTGACAGCGCAGACGCACGGATGTCACTATGGCAAGATGTCCGTGGTTTCTGCTACTGTCAGCCTCGGAACAAGTGTAAAATCAGTTAAACCAAGTAATTCTGGCAACTAGCGCTACTAAGCAGCTAGTCGCCAGATGGGGATTGGATTAAGATTTTGTGGGGTGGTAGTTCCCCTTTAATATAGCTAATTGCAGGAATGACTGGCTGTAATTGCCTGGTGTCCAGTAAAGAATTTTGAAGGCTGGGTCATACACGGAGTTGCTTGTTTAATACTACAGAAGGGTGTGACTAATAACAGTGGTGGTTTTGAAAACACTGGATGTAACCTGTTACTATTTTAGTTGAGAAATAAAATCTGTTATGTGGAAAATAAAGCAGGCTGGTTCCGTTAAAGTGGAACTACCACCTCTTAAGCAATTTAACTTCAATAACTCCCCATCTGGCAACTAGCAGCTTAGTAGCACTAGTCACCAGAATTATTACCTCATTCAAAAGAAATATGCATTCTTACCGGGATGAAAGCAGCACAGAACGTGGACGTCTTGCCATAGTGATGTCTGCGCGATCAGTCCCAGCCGGGTCTAGGAGGCATTGCTAGGAGCTCGCCGGCTCCAAAAGGGATTGACAATTGACAGCACAGGCACGCGGACATAATTATGGAAAGATGTCCGTGTTCCACGCTGCTGTCAGCCCGGTAAGAATGCATATTTCTTTTGAATAAGGGAGTAATTCTGGCGACTAGCACTACTAACCTGCTAGTCGCCAGATGGGGGGGAGTTGGTGTTTAAGATGTGGTATTTCCACTTTAACACTTAGAAGTAACTTTTGTGTATTAAAGTAACAATTATTTTAAATGGAAATGTAATGGGGTGTCTTTCCTGTTGGCTTTTTTTTTTTTTTTTTGTTTGCTTTATGCACTGACATTTATGTTTTTGTAGGTATACTCCAGTGGGACGCTCTTTCTTTTCCCCTCCTGAGGGTTACTATCACCCCTTAGGGGGTGGGCGCGAAGTCTGGTTTGGTTTCCATCAGTCTGTGCGTCCAGCTATGTGGAATATGATGCTAAATATTGATGGTAAGTGATTCTTTAAAAGAAAAAAATGGCCTCTCCTGTAGACTGTAAACTTGTGTGAACAGGGACCTCTCCACGATTTGTTTCATATGTTTGTAACGAGCTCCCTAGTTATACAGTGTTTTATAGAATATGCTGATTCTTTGTAGATTTGTAAATTTAAATAAGTATGTAAAGTCTCATGATGGCCTCTGTCAAGTAATTATTCTTTATTTTTTGTTAATGGTTTCCTTTTTCTATTTTCCATGGAGTTGAATTACTCACTCCCCACCTTAAAGGTAAAGGACAACAAAGGTGTTGAATGAAACGGGTTAGATCTATTTTACTATGTAATCACTGTTCCCCCATTTGTGAGATAACTGTATTATAAACTTAGCTGTATTTGTACAGGTAGTCTTTGAACTTCTTGGCCAACCTCCACTAAAAGCTGAAGCTGCCAGTGACTACATTATTCTTACTGTGCAGCTGGGCGACATCAGAGCAGCCAGTAGAAATAATCTGCCTCTGCAGCTCACAGCACTATCTCTAAAGAGAAGCCTATGGATTGGGACTTGCATACTGTGGTCTGCAAATATCTAATGTTTCTACTCCAGAGACAGAAGTGATTTCTTAGTAAGACTTTTCTCTTTGCTCCATTATGGAGCACATGAACCATGGGGTTAAGTAGCTACCACTTGGAGGTAAGGCACTTGCAGACCAACGCTGGAGGGGACTCCTTCCTAGCTCCTTTTAACCCTCTCCCAGCTGTGGCAGGCTTCAGTTCTATTGCTCTGCCTCTGGAGCAACAGGTCTGACTTTTTTTTTCTCACTTATGAGGTGTTTCATGTTCTCCATATGGCTGACATACTTGCATGCAGAGCCAAACTTCGCACTGTTTCCAAGGACCTGTATTCTGTAATGTCTGAGAAGGGGATGACCCAAACCTTGGGAAGCTGCTCTCCTGCCTGTTTTATGAAGATCCAGAAAACAAAGCTCCGAGTTTGAGTATGCCCTGTCCCTATGTCAGTTTGCTTACCACAGTCTGACGTGTGTAGGTGGTTCATGGTTTTCCTTGATTATGCAGCTTCAGATGCATGTTTCAGAGTGGCCCTGGATGTGCTTGGGACTGGATTATCACCATCTGTTTTGGACCTCCTTTTACACACTGGGAACCCTAATATTGGGGTCCCCACTGCAACAAGTGTTGGCAGCTGGTGAGCCACTTAGAAACAGCTGAGTGGTTGTTTTCTCATCCAGTTCTAGACCTAAACTGTGTAACATTTTGTTAATACGCAGAGATTCAAGATGGAATCTCTGCTTTATGTTTACGCTATATGTCCAAAGGAGTCTTTAGCTTTTCCTGACTTAAGGAATGCTTATCTTCACATGCAAATTAATTTGAAACAATGTTTTCTCTTTCTTTTCAGGATCACGGTTTCAAATTTACAGCCCTTTGCTTTGGCTTCTGCTTGAAGGCACCTCTTGGAGATCATGCAGCTCTATATTCAGACATTTGTCTCCATTCTGGAACAGCATGGCTGGATGATAAACTACAGAAAGTCATGCTGATCATGTTTCTCTGGTCTTTCTTGATATATTCTACACACTCCAGGTGTGGGTCTTCCTTCCAGAAGACAAGGTTCAGATGCTGTGTAGTCATTTGTCTTAAGCTTTTGCTGCATGGGGGGGGGGGGGGGGGGGGTCTCTAATTCCGGCACTGAAGTTGGTGCTGTATGCCCAGATTCACACAGGACCCAGCAGATGAACATGATGAGATATCGGTCCATGCAGCTGTGACATCGCTCTCAAATGATGTCCCTGTCCCCCAGACAAGATCCGTGCTGGAGGATTCAGGAAACCCACATTACACTGGGTCACCTTTTTGTTGTTTTGAACTGGTCTGCAGTGACAACAGATTCTAGTCTATTGGGTTTGAGGCCACCTTTTGGCAGAGAGCCTCTGGTCCAGCCTCAAAAGCAAGCTTTCAGTCAGTTCTGAAACTTCGGGCAGTTCATCTGTCTGTTTGGAGTTGATTCCAGGCTCTTCGCAGCCTCTTGGTTCAGACTCAATTCAACAATGCAAAAGTGACTAAAATCAACAGCTGAGGTGGGGCCAGAAGCATGGCTTTGTGGCCAGAGGGTTTTCTGATTCTCTCTTGGACAGAAGCTCATGTTCCAGCTTGATCACTGTTCACATTTGTGGGGTAGATAATGTGGTGGTGGTCAATCTTGTTCCTGACACAATAGTTTGAAACTGGTTCCCTAATGAACCACACGGCCCCTCTATTTTTTTCCCAAATCCTAACATTCCCTGGCCTTAGAAGTGGCTTAATGTTCATTCTGTTCAATTTCCCTCTGTTTTTTCCTCTTCCCCTGATTACCAGAGTGTTGCGAAAAATCAGAATGGATCAAGCAAATGCAATCCTAATTGCACCTTATTGGCCTCACAGAGCTTAGTTCTCAGTCCTGATCAACCTGTCAGACAAGCCATGGCATCTCCCTCCTCTTTCGGCTCATGTTTCTGGCTTTACCGGCATGGCTGGAAGGACTTTTCTGAGCCATTTGTAGGGCCACACTTAAAGTGGAACTCACTCCCATAAATGTGTCACTATCAAAATGTCTCTAGTCTGTTGTGGTGTTTTGTGTGTTTGTTTCTTTTTTTTTTTAAATCTAATTTCACTGAGATATTGGCATTGAAAGATTTACCCAATAAAGTCAGTGGAGGGATCACTGCATTACAGCTCAGGACCGAAAGGCTTTCTGTCCCCTCCCCTCCTCCTATGTTGTGCCTCGTTCCCTCCTCCAGAGACTCTCAAATCACTGCATGCCAGGTCACATGAGGAATTGTGAGTCTGATGGAGAAGGCAATGAGGCAGAACATGGGAGGAGGAGAGGTGACGGACAGCCTTTCCGTACTGAGCTGTACCATGGCAGTCCCCCCAGTGATGTCATAGGGTAAATCTTTCAATGCTAATATCTCAGTTAAGTTAGATTAAAAAAAAACAAAAAACAAAAAAAAAACAAACTGAAGCTTTATTGGAGACAGATATTTAGAATGGCGATACATTTATGGAGGGGAGGCTCACACTTTAATGCCATAAGCCTTTTTCTTCTAAAGCTTATCATAGGGTATAGTCCTGGTTTAAGTGATATGAAAAACATGTCTCCTGTCTACTTCCTTTTCACTTTGTTGGATTTGTCCTTTGTGCTGCACTGTGTCCAGAATGGGCATGGTCTTAGTTCTGCCGAGGTCCAGATCTTGGCCTTGCCCTTTTTCAGAAGTGTATTGCTGTTTGATTTTCAGACTTCAGATTTTTTTTGCAAGGTGTGGCACTTCTTGTAGAAGTCTCTTTGCTTTTTCATACAAATAAGGTTATTCTGTGTACTTGTTGAATTTCTTCCCATGGTTGCTTCTAATTTTCATGTGAATCAGGAGATCGTGCTTTTTGTCCTTCTCGATTTAATAGACAGGACCTTTAATGCTCTGGATGTAATTAGATATCTGAAATACTATGTTCTTCAAACTGAATCTTTTCACAAATTGGACATACTTTTCATACTTCCTGAGGGTCTATGTGTGTAGGCTAAGTAGCATATAAAGTGACTGGTCTGTTGGATCAAGGCAACCATTTCCCAGGCCAATGTCTTTATTAAAAGGCTAGTGCATTTTAAGGTAACTGTTCATTCCAGCAGTGGTAAGTGCTTCCTGGGCCTACAAGAACCTGCCCTCTGCATGACAGTTGTGCATGTTGGCAACGTGGTTGTTGCTTCACATGTTAGACTAGCACATTTACTAATCTTAAACTAAGCTGAGGCCGTTTTTGTGGGAGAGGTCACCAGGCAGTGATTTCCCCTCTCCCTTCCTTTCAAGCAACTTTTCTGCTGTGGTTCCTGTTTTTCACAATGGATGAAAGAGAGGGGAATTTCATGCTTCTTTCAAACCACATTTTTCTTACTCTCTTTCTGTCTGCCAATGTAACTCACAGGTACCATAGGAAGGTGACAGCTCCTCCCAGTGGGCTGGAACAATTCTGAAGCAGGGGTGGAGCCTCTGCCTCCTCCATATAAGGCTTCCTTAGTCACTCCCTGCCAGGTAGATTTGTTCAAAGACCCTGATGAGAAGGCTGAAAACCATTCTGCTTAGTTTTTAGTTATTTTATTATTTTTAGATATGGGGTGTCCAAATTCCCCACTAGGTGGATTACCATTACTGGCTTCCCCTGGTGTATAGTCCAGTTAGGTGCTGTCTGTGAACCCTTGCAGCCCTGAGAGAGAATCATGCAACCCATGTGTCTCAAGGAGTCTCTCTGGGGCTTCGTCCTTCCCAATGGTAATCTGAAGGAAGAAGGCCTGCAAAAACAGGTGAGCAACACTTTGAGTGCCATGGTCCACTTGTGCCACAGTTCTCTGCACAGGTGGTCTTCTGGAGTTCCAGATAACTCCTACACTCATGTTGGGTAATGATTCTGCTTTTATCGGTCTTTGGAGCATTTTGGGCTGTTCTGAAGTAATTACACTACTCTGCCATGCTTATTTGGGTTAAGGGACTTATTTCTCATTTTCCCTTTGGATTCATGTGTTTTTTTAATACTTACTAAGTGTTCTATATATTAAAACTTCTTAGTCACTTTTTTACTTTGAATTCCTTTAACCCCTTGAGTGCCAGGTGGGTACAATGTACAAGTGGACACAGCTGTTCCCGCTGTGCTGAAATGCAGCTGCAGCTTAAACTGGTACTTCCGGTAAGCTGTGGCTGCATGGTTTAAAAAAACCTGTGCCCCCGTCATGAGACGCCCCTTTGGCGTAAGCATGGGCTAAATAAATGTTTAAGGGACAAGATCATTTATAGGAAGGATCCATGTCCCTTCGTGTAATTTTGCAACGTGTTTATGTATTAGCGATGGATCATGTGATCCATCGCTGGTACAAATAAAATATAGGCTCTGTTGTATGCCCCCTGTTCCCCTAATTCTCCTGCATGAATAAACATTGAAATAGTGACATGGCTCACTCCTGCGAGTGATCCATGTTATCCGGAAGCTACAGCACAGCCGGCACAGTACCGGCGATGGTTACCTATAGCCATCACCGGTATAAACTTAAAAGTGTACAAAAAAAAAGCCTGGCATCCATGGTAGGGCATGAGGATCACTACTTATGCCCCCCCCCCCCCCCCCCCAGTTATTGATCTCCCAGTTGATCGCGCTGGAAGATCAATATTGCCAGCAGAGAAGCAAACCACATCCTTCCCTATCTCTCCTCCTGACCCCTCCGATGTGTTCCAGGAGCCTAAAAAGCACCTTACTTTCCACCTAACCCCACTCTTGACCACCTTGTGTCTGAGTGGAATACCCTGGACAGGAAACCCCGTGTCCAAGAAATTTTCCAAGCTTTACCCCTTTTCTGAGGCTGCACTTACTCAGTGGGTTCATCCTCCCAAGGTGGATGCTCCTATTTCCAGGTTATCAAAGTCTACTGCCTTACCAGTCTGATTCGTCTGCTCTGAAGGACTGGACTGACAAACTTGAGGTCTCCCTCAAATCCATTTTTGCCACTGCTGGCTCTGCCATGCATCCAGCATTCGCTGCTGCATGGATGAACGGGCCATTGCGGTCTGGACTGAACAGCTCACCCTGGCTGTCCGTCTGGATGTTCCTATTTAGGATAAGTTGCGCCTTCTCACCAACATTTGAGGCACAGCACTATGTTTCTTCTGCCGTATTTGATGCCCTCCGTTTGGTGGCTAGGGTTTCCACCATGTCTGTGGTGGCCAGATGAGCTCTTTGGCTTAAGATATGGTCTGCTGACACTGCTTCTAAGAAAGGGTACCTCCTGTTTGGGCCAGATCTTAAGGATCTTACCAGTGAGGCCACAGAGGGTAAGAGTGCTCTTCTACCCTTGGTTCCCAGGAAGAAATTGCTGCTTACGTGTAATCTGTATTTTTGTTCCTTTCAGAATGAGACTCGTCTGGCGAACCAGACACTTCCCTCAGCTCCATGTACCTACTCCAATCCCAAACAACAATGGAAGCCCAAGGTCTCCTCCAAGCCCAAGGCTTCCAAGCCTCCTTCAGCATAACTCCCCTAACCCTAGTCCACACTCTGCTGTGGGTGGTCATCTGCGACACTGTCACAGCATTTGGGAGGATTCAGTGATGGACCCATGGGTTTTACAGGTGGTGACAGAAGGGCACAGGATCTTTGGTCTCTTCCTTCCTTTCGCTTTCTTCCTTCTCACATGCCTCACGGTGCAGAGAAATGCAGTCTTCCATTTGGTATGACGACAGCTTCTCAGGTCTTCAACCATGTCCTGGGAGCCTTAGTGTCCGTCCTGCACCGGAACGGCATCAGTTACTCCATACATGGAGGACCTGCTTCTGAAAGCCCCTTCTGCAGAACTTCATCAGCAGGTTCAGCAATGCAGTCATGCTCTCACCCATCATGGGTGGATCATCAACTTGGACAAATCAGATCTTGTCCCATCCCAGCGTCTGGTCTTCCTGGGCCTTCTCTTCGACACTCAGAAGAGCATGGTGTTTCTCATGGACGAGGTGGCTCACCAGATCGCCCACAGGGTCTCTGTGGTTCTGGCTCAAGATTCCGTTCCAGCCAAGGAGCTGTCCTCTGTAGTGGAAAAATTCATCTCCACCATGGAAGCAGTTTCGTTTGCCATGGCGCACCAGGGAGCTCCAGAAGTTCGTGATCCAGGTGCGAAAGGGTCAATCGGACCTTATGAAGAAGTCAGTGTCTCTTCCTTTTCATGTGGAACTGAGTTTTTCATGGTGGCTCGACCTCTCCAACCTGCTGAAAGGCAAGTCCTTCCTGGTATCCTTCTGGACCACGGAGATGACGGATTTCAGCCTCTCTGGTTGGGGAGTGATCATGGGTCGCCTGAGAGCTCAGGGTCTGTCTCAGGAGAAATCTCTCCTTCCGATCAACATATTGGAGCTTCGGGCGATATTGCATGCCAATCGACATTGGACATCTCAGTTGGAAGACTCTCCGGTCCGAGTAGAGTCCGACAACGCCACGGCCGTGGCTTATATGAATGAGCAGGTCGGAACAAGATGTCTCGCCGCTTGGTTAGAGGTCAAGGCTATTTTGTCCTGGGCAGAAGATCACGTTCCTGCCATTTCCACATCATGGTGGACTTCCTCAGTCAACACACAGTGGACAGCAGAGAGTGGGAGCTGCACCCAGAGGTGTTCAACCTCCTTGTTCAGAAATGGGGTCTTCCTTACATCAACCTGATGGTGACAACACAACAGGAAGGTACCAAGGTTCTGCTCTTGGTGGACAGACCCTTTGGCGATAGATGTGATGTCCATTCCTTGGTTATTCCCTCTGGCCTACATCTTTCCTCCCCTCCCAATGTTGCACAGGGTGTTACGGAAATTACGACTGGAGCGTTGTCCAGTTATTCTGATTGCTCTGTACTGGCCTCGTCCGTCTTTGTTTCCGGAGCTTCTGGATCTGTCTGTGGCAGCCATTTCGGCTCCCTTGCCATCCAGATCGTCCTCTACAGGGTTACCTGTGGAAAGAGGATGTTCGTCTAGCCTTGACGGCTTGGAAACTGAATCCTCAATATTGAGGAAGAATGGCTTCTCTTCTAGTGTGGTGGCTACTATGCTCAGTGCCCGCAAACATGTTTCTTCCAAGATCTACCATAGTGTCTGGTCGACTTTTCTGTCTTGGTGTGCTGACAAGGACCTGTCTCAGGATTTTGATCTGCCTACGGTCCTGGCCGCCTTGCAGGACGGTGTGGATAAGGGCCTCATTTTGAGTTCCCTTAAGGTTCAGACTTCTGCTCTGTTTTCTTTCAGAAGTGCATTGCCATCCTTCCTGATGTCAAGGTTTTCTTCCAGGGCATTGCTCATGTTCGTCCTGCCTTTAAGATTCCTGCTCCCCATTGGGATCTTAACTTGGTTTTGGGCGTTCTTCAGCGCCCCCATTTAAGTCTTTGGCTGCTATTCCTCTGCTCCTCTTGACGTGGAAAATTACCTTTCACTGTCGTCCAATACAGGTTACTGGTAACACTGTGAGGCAATCCGCCCCTTTAAGTAGGCAGGAACATTTCTCTAAATGTATGCAAGGGATGAAGCCTCCCCTCCCTCATAGGCTGCTCCTCAGCATAAGCCAGAATGATTTGTTCCTCGGTGTGTTCACACCAGGTGGAGAACATCTCTCTTCAAACTTTAGTTTCTTTATTATTTTTGCAAATATGGAATACCACCATTAGGCGGGTTACCATGGCTGTCATATGCCCTCTTTAAAGTGGATAGCACAGCTTCCAGGGTACTTCTGGTGGACCTTTTGCCCTGATGAAGGAACAACTTGATTTCAAGTACTTCCCTGAGGGATTATCCTCTGTGGTAATTCTTTACTCATTTGGTAACCTGAAGACAGAAGTCCTGCAGAAAGGTGAGCCACCCTTTGAGTGCCGAAGGTCCACTTGTCCTTCAGTGTCCCTTCATTGGGCTTGTACCTGGGAGTTCTCACTGTGCACTCCAGCACTCATTGGGTGTTTTTCTATATCTTGCAATGTATATGCAATGTATCTGTGTATGTCTTGGGTTTTGGAGCAGTTTATGTGGGATTTAACCCCTTATCTGCTGGGTTTGCCAGTTTTATGGGTATTTTAGGATATTGCCTTGGTGAGGTAATGTTTGCTTACATAGTTCATGTGTTTGCTATGTGTTATGGAACTTTTACTTTAAGAGAATTTTATTAGAAATTATGTTCCGCTCCTTTAAGCGCGCTTTTCCCGCATAGACGCCATTGCTCCTTTACTCTCTATGGGCTTACTGTGTGGGACGTATCTCTGGAACCGCTTCACACAGCGACTTCAGATTGGGCTCATTTTGTTTGTCTTCCCTTGCTCTTTCATCTGGGTTTCGTGTTTGAGTGTGTTGGGGGACTCGGGGGGGGCGGGGGGGGCTTCGGGCACTGTTTTGGGGTACCATTTTGTGAGTTCTTCTCATAGAGTATACTACGCAGGGACCGGACCTTCTCCCTCTTCTCTGATGATTAACCCTTCGCTTGCCAGATAAGTTTAGTTTCAAACGTTTCTGGGGTGAATACTTAATCTTTCACACTTTAATTGGGTGATTTCTGTCTGTGGGGTATATCTGACACTGTATGTCTACTCCACTGGAGCCAGGGACTAGACCTAAGACTAAGGAGGCTGGGGTATCTGTATCCCCCATTGCGTTTTGCTCCTCCTGTCATTCAGGGCTACCTATAGAATTTTCTGGTCATTTATGCCCAGCTTGTGCGGAAGGTCAGGGCAGCAACCCAGGGCCTTCCAGTCACACTATTGAGCCAACATGGGTGAAAGAGTTCAAGGCTGCAACTAGGGATCTCAGATCCACTCTTCAGCTCTTTCCCTCTCAGGTTCAGGGGGCTCTTCAAGTATGGCAGACCCCCTCCACTGTCAGGACCTCCCTGCCAAGCCACAGGGAGCTCCTGACGTATCTGATTCTTCTGAGGAAGAATTGTTGCAGGATTCTGATGAGGATGGTACAGTTATTGAGTCTACCAGATCGGCTGGAGACCCTTTTGAATGTGATCCGGAACTCTCTGCTGAGGGTTTGATCAGGGCTGTGCTGACCACCCTCAATCTTCCCTTGTGTCAGGAGACTCCTCTTGACCCAACGGATGTGTTTCAGAAACCTTCAAAGGCTGTTACTTGTTTTCCTACTAACCCTACTCTTGAACGTTTAGTTTCTGATGCGTGGAAAAATCCTGATAAGTCCTCTTCAGTCTCAAAAAAGTTTGCCAAACTTTATACTTTTCCTGAGACTGAATTGGCTAAATGGGTTCATCCTCCTAAGGTGGATGCTCCAGTTTCTAGGTTGTCGAAATCTACTGCTTTGGCTGTATCTGATGCTTCTGCTTTACAGGATTGGACTGACAAAGTTAGAGACTTGCCTTAAGTCAATTTTTGCCTCTATTGGTACTGCCATGCGTCCAACTTTCACTGTGGCATGGGTTAACCGGGCCATTGCGATCTGGACTGAACAGCTTACTGTGGCGGTTCGCCAAGATGCGCCAGTGTCAGAGCAGTTGCAACTACTTACTAATATTTCTGAAGAGCAGAATTATGTTTCTGACGCTGCCTTTGATGCTGTTCGCATGATGGCGAGGGCTTCCACTTCTTCTGAGGTGGCTAGACGCGCTTTTTGGTTAAAAAATTTGGTCTGCTGAAACAGCTTCCAAGAAAGTTTTGCTTTCTTTGCCCTTTCAAGGGACTTCCCTGTTTGGATCTGAGCTAAAGGAATTGATCAGCGAGGCTACTGGGAGTAAAAGTACTCTTCTACCCTCGGTCTTTAAGAAGAAATTCCCAGTTAAGCGCTATCGGTCCTTTTGTTCCTTCCAAACTGAGATGCCCCACGTCCCAGGCGGTTCCGCCTGCTCTGCGCGCCTCCTCCAAGCCCAGACAGTCCTGGAAGTCCAAGGTTGCCCCCAAGGCCAAGGCTTCCAAGACTGCTTCGGCATGACTCGCCGAACCCTGGTCCGCATCCGGCTGTAGGTGGGCGGCTTCATCTCTTTCTCCGGGTTTGGGAGGATTCAGTGGCGGACCCTTGGGTTCTTCAGGTGGTGTCAGAGGGATACAAGATCCCTTTCTTATCCCTTCCTCCTTTTCGCTTCCATTTTACTCGTCCTTCTCAGGACTCCACAAAAAGGCGTCTGTTCGACGCTAGTCATGATCTTTTGGACAAGGACGTTCTGGAACCAGTTTCTCAGGAGGTTTAGGATTTTATTCCAACCTTTTCGTTGTGGCCAAAAAGGACGGCGGAGCTCGTCCTATTTTGGACCTCAAGGATCTCAACTCCTTTGTTGTGAGTACCCACTATCGACAGGAATCTCTGCGCACTGTGATCACTGCTATGTCTCCGGGGGAATTCCTTGCTTCCCTGGACCTTCAGGATGCATATCTGCACATCCCTATCCATCTAGAGAACAGACTATATCTCAGGTTTACCTGCTACAGGGGTCATTTTCAGTTTTCGGCTCTTCCCTTTGGGCTGACAGCTCCACAGGTTTTTCATCGAGTCTTGGGAGCATTGATAGCGGTCATCCATCAAGATGGCATCAGAGTGACTCCATACATGGACGACTTACTCTTGAAGGCGGCATCAGCAGATATCCTTCATCAGCAGGTTCAGGCTTGCATTCAGACTCTCACTCGCCATGGATGGATTGTGAATCTGGACAAGTCAGACTTGGTTCCATCTCAGCGGATAATCTTCCTGGGTCTTCTGTTTGACACCCAGCGGTGCGTGGTGTTTCTGCCAGAGGAGGTGGCTCATCGGATTGCTCTCCGGGTATCAAAGATTCTGGCCCTCGAGCGGATTCCAGTGCCAAAATTGACTTCTCTGGTGGGGAAATTCATTTCCACGATAGAGGCGGTGCAGTTTGCCATGGCCCACACCAGGGAACTTCAAAGGTTAGTGATCCAGACGTGCAGGAATCGTCCAGACCATCTGAAGCTCTGTCCCTGTACCTCCTCATGTCGAGTCGAGCTTGGAATGGTGGTTGGATCTTTCCAATCTCCTGAAAGGGAGATCCTTTCAGATCCCTTATTGGACCACGGTCACGACAGATGCCAGCCTCCTGGGATGGGGGGAGGTGTTGGGTCGCTTCAGTGCCCAGGGGTAGTGGGGACTGGAGGAATCTCTTCTGTCCATCAACATTCTAGAACTCTGTGCGATCTTCCTTGCTCTACACCACTGGGAATCTCAACTGGAGGGTTGTCCAGTCAGGGGCGAGTCCGACAACGCCACCGCAGTGGCCTACATCAACGGGCAGAGTGGAACAAGAAGTCTCGCCGCCTGGTTAGAGGTAAAGGCCATTTTGTCTTGGACGGAAGTTCATGTTCCCGTCATTTCGACGGTTCACATTCCAGGCGTAGACAACGTCATGGCAGACTTTCTCAGTCATCACACAGTCGACAGCGGAGAGTGGGCTCTTCATCCAGAGGTGTTCCAACTCCTCACTCAGATGTGGGGGGGGTTCCTGTGGTGGATCTGATGGCAACCAGACACAACAGGAAGGTTTCAGTGTTCTGCTCTCGGTGGAGGGATCCACTGGCTCTGGCAGTGGATGCCTTGTCAATTCCTTGGGAATTCTCCCTAGCATACATCTTCCCTCCTCTTCCAGTGTTGTTCAGTCTCATCTCGTAAGCCTGTGTCTTCTAAGATTTATCACAGAGTCTGGTCGACCTTTGTAGCATGGTGTGCTGATAGGGATCTATCGCATGAATTTCATCTTCCTACTGTCCTGGCCTTTTTACAGGACTGTGTTGATAAGGGACTCTGAGTTCTCTTAAGGTCCAGACTTCAGCGCTTTCTGTCTTTTTCCAGGAGCGCATTGCGGTTATTCCTGACGTCAAAGTTTTCTTCCAAGGTGTGGCTCATGTTCATCCCGCTTTCAGGAGTCCGGCTCCTCAGTGGGATCTGTCTAGTTTTGGGGGCTCTCCAACGACCCCCCTTTCAGTCCTTGGCTACTATTCCTTTGCGCCTTTTGTCCTGGAAGATGGCCTTCCTTTTGGCTATTGTATCAGTTCGCCGGGTGGCTGAATTACAAGCTTTGTCTTGTAAACCACCTTCCGCACTTCCAAGGAGTTTTTACCTAAGGTTGTCTCCGAATTCCACATCAATCAGGAGATTGTGGTGCCCTCTTTCTGCCCTAACCCTTCCTCTGACAAGGAGAGGGATCTTCATTTGTTGGATGTAGTGCGTTGTCTCAAGTTTTATGTTCATCGCACTGAGTCCATCAGGAAGTCTGATGCCCTGTTCGTCATTCATGAGGGCCCTAGGGCGGGGAGACCGGCATCCAAGGTGACTATTGCATCTTGGATAAATTCTACCATTCGTAAGGCTTACGAATTGCGGAATAAGCATGTCCCCTTTCGGGTCACTGCTCATTCTACCAGATCAATTGGGGCCTTTTGGGCCTATAAAAATCAAGCGTCCGCTGATCAGCTGTGCCGGGCGGCCACTTGGTCCTCGGTGCACAGTTTTTCAAAGCACTACCGTGTGGATGTGCTGGCCTCGGCTGATGCCAGCTTTGGGAGGAAGGTCCTGGAGGCAGTTTTGCCTGTCTAGGATCTCCTTCTGAGGTTCTCAGTGCTTCCTTACTGTTGAGCCCTGTTGGCTCTGGTTCAGTGTGCTGTGTTTTGTTTGGGGTCTGTTCTTACCCCTAGTTGGTGTCCGTTGACACTTCTGATGGGATCTCTGACCGGTTGGTTCATAGAGGTTCTGGTGACTCTGGGGGCCTTGCGCCTGGTCCTTGCCTCCTTCCCGCCTCTGGGAAAACTCAATGTTTGGACATCCCAGTGTTACCAGTAACCTGTATTGGACAACAGTGAAAATAGGATTTTAGTCTTACCTGTTAAATCCTTTTCACTTAGTCCATACAGGTTACTGGTCTCCCACCCTGTCAAGAGACCATGCTTGGCTCTCCTGTGGCATTCTGTGGGAGTCCTTTGGGGCATTCTCACAGGGGTAGTCTTCTTCTCTTCTATCTCTGGTCAGTGTTAGTGTTTCAAATCATTCTGGCTTGTGCTGACTGAGGAGCAGCCTAGGAGGGAGGGGAGGCTCCACCCCCTACTTAAAGGGGCGGATCGCCTCCCAGTGTTACCAGTAACCTGTATGGACTAATTGAAAAGGATTTAACAGGTAAGACTAAAACCCTATTTTCTCCTGGCGATTGTCTGTCCGCTGTTTCGCAGTTACATGCTCTGTCCTGTAAACCATCTTATTTGGTGTTTCACAAGGACAAGGCGATGCTTTGCACTTCTCAGGAGTTTCTCTCGAAGGTGGTCTCTGATTTCCACATCAATCAGGAGATTGTGGTGCCCTCTTTCTGCCTGGACCCCACCTCTGACAAGGAAAGGGATCTCTAATTGTTAGATGTGGTGCGTTGTCTCAAGTTTTATGTACATCGCACTGAGTCTCAGGCAATCAGACCTGCTGTTCGTCATTCCCGAGGGTCCTAGGGCAGGAAAACTTGCATCCAAGGTGACTATTGCTTTTTGGATCAAGTCCACTATTTGTAAGGCTTATGAGCTGAGGAAGAAGCCTGTTCCTTTCAAGTTCACTTCTCATTCTACTTGCTCTATTGGGGCCTCTTGGCCTTACAACAACTAGGCCTCTGCTGATCAATTGTGCAAGGCTGCCACCTGGTCGTCTGTGCACACCTTTTCGAAGCATTACCTTGTTGATGTACTGGCATTGGCTGATGCCAGCTTTGGGAGGAAAATCCTGGAGGCTGTATTGCCTGTCTAGGATTTTTCTTTGGTTCTTAGTGCTTCCTTCACTTTTGAGCCCTGTTGGTTCTAGTTCAGTGTGCTGTGTAACATTCCTGGGGTGACGTTACCCCTGTTTAGTGTCTGTTGACACTTCAGTTGTTAGGCTGTCTCTGATCTGATGGTTCATATCTGTTCTGGTGACTTTGGGGGCCTTGTGCCTGGTCCTTGCCACCTTCCCACCTCTGGGGAAACTTAATGGTTTGACATTCCAGAGTTACCAGTAACTTGTATTGGACGACAGACAAGAGGATTTTAGTCTTACCTGTTAAATCCTTTTCTCTCAGCCCATACAGGTTACTGGTCTCCCACCCTGTCAAGGGACCATGCTTGGCTCTCCTGTGGCAGTATAGGCAGTATATGGGGGCCCTTCAGGGTCATGATCACAGGAGTCTTCTTCCCTTCTACTATCTAGTCATAGTGTCTCAAATCTTTCTGGATCTGATTGTCTAGCTGCAGCCAAGGAGGGAAGGGAGGCTCCACCCCCTGCATACACTTTGAGAATTGTTCCTGCCTACTAAGGGGCGGATCACCTCTCAGAGTTAGCAGTAACCTGTATGGACTAAGAAAAGGATTTAACAGGTAAGACTAAAATACTCTTAACAGCAATAACTTGAAGTAATAGTTTTCTGTATGACTTTCAGTCTCACATCGGTGTGGAGGAATTTTGGCCCACTCTTCTTTAGAATGTTGCTTCAGTTCTGTGAGGTTTGAGGACATTTGTTTATGCACAGCTCTTTAGATCCCGCCACAGGATTTCAATCTGGTTGAGGTCTAGACTTTGACTGGGTTATTGCAACACCTTGATTCTTTTCATTATCAGCCATTCTTTGTCGATTTGGTGGTGTACTTGGGACCATTGTCCTGTTGCATGACCCAGTTTTGGCAAAGCTTTAGCTGTCGGACAGATGGCCTCCCATATGTTTGGTTTTTGACAAACGTGGTGCTGTGCATTATGGCCAACCATCTCTAATTTGGTCTCATCTGTCCAAAGGATATTGTTCCAGAAGTCTTGTGGCTTGTTCACATGCAACTTTGCAAACCTAATCCTTGCTGCCCTGTTGTTTTTAGAGAGAAGAGGCTTCCTCCTGGCAACCCTTCCAAACAAACCATACTGACTTGAACTTAACATTTAATGTGGTAACTGAGGCCTGTGTTGTCTGAGATGTAACTCTTGGGGTGAAACTCCTGGGAAAATTGGCAACGGTCTTGAATGTTTTCCACTTTTGAATAATCTTTCTCACTGTAGAATGATGGACTTTAAATTGTTTGTTTTTAAATGGCATTATTACCCTTCCCAGATTGATGGGCAGCAACAATTGCTTCTCTAAGATAATTGCTGATGTCTTTCCACCTTGGCATTGTGTGAATGCACCAGACCAGCAAACTGCTAAAACTTTGTCTTTTATAGAGGTGGTCACACTTGCTGATCAGTTAATCAAAGGCATTTGATTAACAGCACCTGTCTGCTACTTAGCATCTTAATTCCTATGGAAGCAGTAAGGGTGTACTTGGTTTTTCACACATGGCCTCTCCATTTTGGCTTTTTGTTAAATTATGACACTGTGTAATATGTCATGTGTTCATCTTAGGTTGTATTTACCTAATTTTTATACTTGTTAAGGAACAGATGATTATGTCCTGATATGTAAAACCACTGTAACTTGTAATTGGTATCTTCTCTTCATCCTATAGAATGAATGAAGTTAGTTTTGGGGGCTTTTTTTCCTCCTCTCCCTTGTTTTTCATTGACATTCCTCTGATGTGTCTATGCTCCACTATTAAAGATCTTCACTTGGTGTTTTAAAAACTGTTTTGCCTGTTGTGCTCCTGATGAGAGCCTATGAGCTTAAAAAAAAAAAAAATTAAAAAAAATATATGCTTTGGGCATTTTAAATGTGTTGAAGTGAACCATGGTGACGACTGATGCCTGAGGGGATCAGGCAAATGGACTGTGGAGGAGTCTCTTCAGTCCATCGGTGTTCTGGAGCTCAGGTTGATCAGGCGTGCTGTGGTCTGCTGGACCCTTCAATTGAATGGTCAACCAGTAAAGAGTCCAATCGGACAACTCCATGGATGTGGCTTAAATCAAGCAAGGGGGCACTCAATGCTCCCAGGCTTGGTCTGAGGGTAAATACATCCTGAGTTGGGTAGAAGATCACGTTCCATCCATCTCCGCTGTTCAAGTTCCACGGATAGAAAATGACCCTGCGGACTTCGTTGTCAAGATGTGGATCTGGGAGAGTGGGAACTCCATCCAGAAGTGTTCACCCTGATTGTGCAGAAGTTGTGTCTACCTCAGAGAGACCTGATGGCCACAAGGGACAACAAGGTGGTTTCAGTGTTTTTACTCCTTTGGGGAGGGGGGAATCCACTGGCTTTTGCCACAGGCGTGATGGCGATTCCGTGGTGCTTTCATCGCTTACATCTTTCCTCAGACTCCCCTCATTCCCTAGGTGCTCAGGAAGATGAGGATGGATGGTCCAAATGTAATTCTTCCCTAAGGTGGTCTGAGTTCCACATCAATCAGAAGATTGTTGTGCCTTCGTTTTGTCCTGACCCTAAGTCTGACATGGAGAAGGGATCTCCTCTTGCTGGATGAGGTGCGCTGTACCAAGTCTTTGCGTAAGACTGGTACCCTGTTTGTCATTCCTGAGGGTCCTAAGCAAGTCAGGCTGCTTCCAAGGTCACCATTGCTTCTTGGATTAAGTCTACCATTCGTAGGGTATACGAACAGAGGAATAATTATGTTCCCTTCTCTGTTACAGCATATTCAACCAGGTCTGTTGGGGCCTCCTGGGCCTATAAGAATCGGGCCTCGGCTGAACAGTTGTGCAAGGCAGCGACTTGGTTCTCTGTGCACCCCTTTGCCAAGCACTATCATGTGGATGTCCTGGATTTGGCAGAATGGTCCTCCAGGCAGTGTTACCTGTCTAAGGGCCTAATCTTTCCTATGCCTTACTGTTCAACTGTTTCAGCCAGTTGGCTCTTGTGTGCGGTTTCAGTGTCCGTTGGGCTGGTCCTAGTTTTGTATGGTCCTAGGGAACTCTGGTATCATGGGCACCAGCGATGAGTCCTTGCTATTCCTTCCCACTGCTTGGAACCTACTGTTGGTATATCCCATGGTACCTGTATTCCATATTGGACGAAAGCGAAAACAGGATTTTATTTTTACTTTAAATCCCTTTTAGTCAATATGTACTACAGGTCTCCAACCCAGAGAAAAGAGACCTCCCTTGGTCTCAACTGGCTGGATGTGGGAGTCCTGCTTGGGTCTTTTACTCACAGGAGCTTACCTCTTTCGCTGTTCTATCTAGTGAGCTTAACGCATATCAAAACTGAAAGACGGGGACGGGGTCAGCCTGAAGGGGTGGGAAGGCTCCACCCTGAAGACCTTGTTGTGTTTTTTTTTTTTAATGTTCCGCCTTCCAAGGAAAGATCATCCTCCCCATGGTACTTGTATTCCATATGGACTAAGAGAAAAAAGATTTAACATGGTAAGGCTAAAACCCTATAATTTATTTATTTATTTTTTTACCAGCATGGTACACAAGAACAATGGGTTCCTTCTGCAGGACGGTAGATCACTTGACTAAAGGAGTTGGAAAAAGGAGAAATAGGGGGGGAGGGCGGGTGCTGGTGCTTGGAGAGTATGGTCACATCTTGCTGAGGCTCCTGCTCTCTGGTCGCCTACATTAGCTATATTTGGCACATTACCCACTTTTTTGCTTGTTTTGGGCAACTACCTTTCTTACCGGACTACAATGGCTACGAGGTCTCAGAAATCAGCACGTCATTGGGACATTTTTCAAAAGACTCTGGATCCTTGGGGCCGCCTGGCGGGAGTGTGGGTCCTGACTCACCGCCTCTGTGCACCAAACCAGATGTGGACTCCCTGAGATATCTCTTGCTCTCAGTCAAACAAGACCTATCAGCTGAGCTCCAGTCGAGTGTTTCCTTACTACAGACAGAGATCCAGCAGATCTCGGGCCGCACTTCGGCCTTGGAAACCCGCCTGAGATGTCGCAGCAACGTTTAGCCTTACCTGATGTTCGGCGCCTACAGGACACACACAGAAGACTTCAAGATACTTAGGAGGATTTTGAGAACCACTCCAGGAGGTCTAACATAAGGATCAGAGACATTCCAGAGTCTATTACCGATTTTATTGGCGTTCCTACTTAAATATATTATGTTGCATGGTGATCTTCAGGGGTTTCCCTTGACTGTTTTGAATGTTTACACCCTGACTAAGCCTGATGCTCTATTTATTTTTCTCTCGCTTACCCTCTCTTTTGGATCAGATGCCCACCTCCCCCCTCGTAGTGGCGGGTGATTTTAACGCTCTAATGGACCCGATTTTGGATTGCTCAGCTCTTCCTCCAGGATGTCCTTTGCCCCTGAAATCTAGACATCTTACATCTCTCGTTTCCACACACAAATTGATGGAGTCTTCTGCACCCGGGTGTACATGATTGTACTTTTTATTCGTACCCTCATGGACACACTTCTAGGCTGGATTATTTCTTAACGAATCAACTTCTTACTGACCGGGCTCCAGTCTTCTGTGATCCATGATATCACTTGGTCAGATCATGCTACAGTTGAATGCTTTTTCATTGATCCTTTTCACTCTTCAGCCTCCTCTTGGAGATTTAATGAGTCCCTACTGGTTGACCCTGCCATTAAATCAGAACTGGCGTTGTCCTTGGAAGAATACTTCATTCTTAACACCTCTTCTGATGTATCCTCTGGGACCTTGTGGACCGTTCATAAAGCGGTCATGCGCGGTCGGCTTATAGCTACTGCTTCTGGGCTAAAGCATATTTGACGGGCAGAACAAGACCAGCTCTCAGCCTTACTGCATGAGGCTGAGGTGGCCCATAAGCAGGATCCCACTGCATCCAATTTTCAACTTAAAAATTTGTGTGGGGAGCTCAATTTGCTGCTCTAAGGATGTGTTACGCGCTCTTCAATGGACCTGTCAGCTTTGAAAAACGTGATAAGCCTGATGTGATGCTTGCAGCTAAATTGAGGCAGCAGGTCAGGTTTTGCACCATAGAGCAGTCTCGCAACGTTCAGGTTCTTTGACATATAAGACGTTGCAAATTGCCTCGTCTTTTGCTTCTTTCTATGCATCGCTATGTGATGGCCATAAAATGTCCTCTTCCAAAACCCTAAGGTCTCGATTGCAAACATTCTTGGCTGAATGCCATCTACCTGCTTTATCTTCTGATGCCCTTTCTTCTCTGAATGTGAAGATCACCATACCTGAGGTAGCAGCGGCGCTAAAGTTGTTTAAGCCTTCAAAGGCTCCAGGTCCAGATGGTTACACTGCATCTTATTATGAAGCTTTCCAATTGCCTCTTCCCCATCTCACTGAGCTTTTTAATGACTTTTTTGGGGGGTTCCCTACCACCACCTGAGATGCTCTCGGCCAGGATTGTAGTTATTCCTAAAGAGGGTAAGGATCTCCCTTCTTGTGCGAGTTATCGGCCGATATCTTTGATCAACGTGGACATCAAGTGCTTCTCGAAGGTTTTGGCTACCCGGATGTCTCGCCTCTTGATTCAGCTGGTCCATCCTGATCAAGCTGGTTTCATCATGGGCAGGGAAGCTCTAGACAGTATTCGTCAGGTCCTTAATCTATCTCAACTGGCTACCAATTGTTCCATCCCTATAATGCTGTTGTCCTTGGATGCTGTAAAAGCCTTTGACAGAGTAGACTGGGAATATATGTGGGCTGTCTTGGCTGCCTTCGTCTTTACGGGTCCTATTATTGATGGCATTTGGGCCCTTTACTCAGATCCACGTGAGGTGGCCGTGGTCTCAGGTCACATCTCAGAGCTCTTCTCCATACGAAGTGGTACGTGGCAAGGGTGTCCTCTTTCCCTTCTCTTCACTCTCTGTATAGAGCCTCTGGCCTGTGAGATTCGTCAGTCCTCAGATATAAGCGGTCTTAAGGTCGGTTCCAAGGATAAGTTGAGCTTATTCGCAGATCTTCTCACTGTTACCTTTCCATTCACTTCCTTGCCAAACCTTTATGCTTTACTTTCTAATTTCTACTCTTTCTTGGGCTTTCATATTAATCACTCTAAATGTGAAGCCCTTAATGTCTCCCTGCTGAGACCTATGCAAAAGCTACTAGGTCTGAACTTTGACTTTCACTGACGCACTGACTTTCTTCCTTGGGTATCCACCTTACGACTTCTCGGTCCTCCTTATACAAAGCGAATTATGTGCCTCTGCTGAAATTGCTTCACACTGATTTTGGTTTGCTGGAGCTCTTACCGTATTTCCTGGTTTGGTAGGATATATACTGTCAGAATGTCCTTGCTTCCTAAGCTCTTGTATCTTTTCTGCCCCTTACCTCTTTCCTGTTTGTGGTGATATCCTAGAGCTTCAGAGGCATGTCTTCCGCTTCATTTGGGCTTCCAAGAAACCTTGTCTTGCCACTAGACTACTTCATCAACATAAATCGTTGGGTGGTTTATCTGTTCCATATTTATGGTCTTGCTTTAAGGCTGCTCAACTGGCTACGGCCCCCCAGTTGCATCTTACTTCCAATGTACCCAGATGGGTTGGCTTGTAGGTGGCTCTCTGCAATGCCCCCCCCCCCCAGCTCCTGACCTGCTGTGGTTACCTCCCCAGCTTTTGTCTCTATCGCATACCTTGTCTTTGTGGTGGAACTGCCAACTGAAAGACTGCCTTTGCAATTCAGCTTCCAAGCTCTGTGTGCTTTTTTTGTAATAGATTTCCCTCCCTGGTTTAAATCAGATACGCTTCCAATGGTGGCGAGATGCTGGTATTACAAGAGTCTCAGACTTGTATCTTGGGATGACTCTTCTGTCTTGGTATATCCCCTTGGTTCCTGTGTTCTGCGTAAGAGAGGAGGATTTTTGTGTACTTGCCAATAAATCCTTTTCTCTTTCCATGTGAGACACAGGATTTCCCTCCTGGAGAAAAAGGTTTAGTCCAGGATAGGGGTTGGATCTCTGGGTTTTCTGGTACGGGTTTTTTTTTTTTTTTTCTCCCCCCTCCCCTACTTTGTTGTTCATACTTTCTATACATTAAAATTGAGCATATCAGGATGGAGGTGAAGTGGATCAGTAGGGAGTCGCCATCTCTGATAACTGTTTTGGCAAAGTAGTTTGCCCACCTGTGGGAAGATACTTAACCGCATGGTTCCTGTGTTCCACATGAACTTAGAGAAGGATTTGTCAGTTACTGCACAAAAATACCAGAGTTTTTATTTCCAATGTTTCCCTTTAAACAAGTAGTCGTTCTACAAAGGCGTTGTTCTACAAGTTGTCTCTGCAACTCAATCCTATGTCATTTTAACTTCTAAAGAAACTTGGTAAGCACAATGAGACATCTGCAGATTCCAAGCATATTCTATTCGCAGCAATACCCTTGTCAGAATAACTACTTCACATAAAAGTTAATGTGTTTGTTATTCACTGCCTGTAATGAAAACGTACTGACATGATTATGTCCCACGTATGGCCCTAAATCAGTGGTTCTCAACTCCTGTCCTCAGGACCCACTAACAGGCCTGGACTTAGGGATTTCTCTGTGGTGATCAGAGGCTCATTCACAATGATTAACTCACCTGTGCTCTTAGGAGATATCAAATCCTGGCCTGTTAGTGGGTCCTGAGGACTGGAGTTGAGAACCACTGCCCCAAATACTCCCTTTAGTAACCCTTCTGGTAGCATACCCCCTGAATATCAATCCATTTTAAATAATGGTATTATATCTGGTTTCTTTGAATTAATAGGCAAATGCTTGCTGCAAGCCAATTAATCAGTCCTGTCAAAATAGAATGTGTAGAAAATTGTGGGCTGAACATGAATGATTCTTCTGTACAGACAGAGGCAAAGAGGACAATACTGTTCTTGCTGAATATTGATGTCTTGAGGCTTCTGTAGCTGTTTTTGTTTAAAATGGTGTCACATCATACAGGTGTGTAGATTCTTAATAAAAGGAGCATGTACATAATAGAATCTTGTTGTAGATATATGTAGCAGTAAAGCATAAGAACAATATACTTCAGCTTGCTGCGCTTTGCAGTGCCCAATATCTTATTCTAGGTTAATTTTAAAATTTCTGTTTTAGTTTCTGCAACAGCTTTTTACCGGGCACAGCCAGTCATTGAGTTCATGTGTGAGGTTCTTGACGTCCAGAACATAAATGAGCAAACAAAACCTCTGACGGATTCTCAACGTGTCAAGTTCACCAAAGAAATAAGAGGTGACGTTACCTTTTTTTGGTGTCTCTATTCGTAGACCCTGTGATTAACTTGATTCATGAATATAACTTTTTTTATTATTTATTTATTTTTTTTTTTTAAGGTCTTAAAGTGGAGGTGACACACTGTGGCCAGATGAAGAGGAAATATAGAGTGTGTAATGTTACTAGGAGGCCTGCCAGTCACCAGACGTAAGATATTAAACTCTTGCTGCCTTAAAGGAGCAGTAAACTTTTTATATGAAAACATGTATTTTATAGAACTTTTCCTGCTGAATAAAACAAGGTCACTCCCACTGCTGTCAGATGTTTTATTTAAAAAAATTATAGCGGTTTAAATAAACAGGAAGTGAATTTACGGTTTACTTCCTGATAATTCTAACTGACAGGAAGTGACAGGCAGTTTCTATCACATTCTATGGAGAACTGTAGGTCATTGACTTTCCTGACTTTACTCTCCATTAGAATGTAACAGAAAAATTAATTAAAATTTGACCACTTGAAGTATTTTTAGTTCTGTCCACTGGTTATCACAAGCTAGAGAAAATGTATAAGTCCTTTGCATTGTTTGCTTATACTTAGTCCCTGATACAAGCAAACTGAAATATTCCATTCTTCGTTCCTCACTTTTGGTGCAGCTTTCCCAGTTGACACTTCATTTTACAGACTCTTAATTTTAGTGGGGTAGACTCTTAATGTGGCATGCCGCACTGTTTTGTTTGGGATACCTTTAGAAAAATGTCTTGGTAAAACATTTGCTACGTGGTTGCTTTTAATTATTTCTTGCAATTCTTTTATATGCTTCAGTCATAATGTGTAAACCTTTCCCCTTCTCCCTTCCTTCTATTATGCTATAGTTTTCCCCTGCAGTTAGAGAATGGCCAGGCTATGGAGTGCACTGTTGCCCAGTACTTTAAGCAAAAATACAGCTTACAGTTGAAATACCCGCACCTCCCTTGTCTGCAAGTTGGGCAGGAGCAGAAGCACACCTATCTACCCCTTGAGGTAAGTGACCACCTGTACTGAAAACTAGCTGAATTGTATTTATTTGCTTAATAACTACTGAATACATGTATTTATTTATTTATTTTAAGGCTACGATCTAGCAGGGTGTATTCTTTTTTTTATTTAATTAAAATAACACCTTAAATGTTACCAAAAAGTAGTTTAAACTGTAATTAATTACTGCTGATGTGCTTCTCTGCAATGGGAGTACCCTTGTTTTACTTTGGTGCAAAGTGGGGAAAAGTAATTGTTTTCGCTCACCCTTTATTTTGGTCCAGTTACAAGGAATTCTCCTATAAGAAAATGTCAGCCGTAATAATGAAAATTAAATCCATTTGGATCCTATTTTTCAGTGGCCAAATGGATTTCATTTCCAGTATTTTGGCTCTCCTGTTCTTATAGGAGAATTGCTTGAATTCTGACCAAAATAAAAGTTGGGAGAAAACATTTACTTTTCCCACTTTGCACCATTTTTTATGAAACAAATCGTTATTGTAGGGCTTTTGCTCACTACTGCTATGCATATCTCCAGTTATTAAGTGGTGTGTTTTTTTTTTTTTTTTTGTCCCCCCCCCCCCCCCCCCCCCAACCTTCTGCAGCCACGTGCACCCCACCCCCCGGACCAGTGTATATGTGTTTTTTGGTTTTTTTTTTTTTTTTTTGTGTGTTTTTTATCATAAAGCAGATGGGGGGGGGCATCAGGGACCCCTCTTGTTGCTCACCCAGCTATTTGGCTCCCAGATGGTCCTCTCAGCCTGCTCTTTTTTCCTATAGCTTCACAATCTGGAAATAGTTGTACACACTAACTTAATACCTTAACGGCTGGCCAGCACAGCGGGTGGATGGCCGTTAAGGACCGTTTTTTATTTATTTATTTATTTTTTTCTGCCTTTCTTAAAGGACACCAGAATTTCATTACATGCCAGGACAGTCAGTGGTCCTGCAATGTCAAGGGTGGTTAAGGGGAGAAAGAGAAAGTGATCCCTTGTTTGATGTGACTAGTTGTCTGCTTTCCAAAATTGTATGTCATATCTACCTTCCCCCCCCCCCCCCCCATGTCTCTCATTGATATAACCATTTTAGTGTAGGTGAGAGTTGAAAAACAATATTGTACTAGGCATAGTTTTGTGCTTCTGACACCTCATACAGTATACCTACAGGGTGTAATTTGCCTTTGAAGAGTACTAGCTAACAAGTACAGTCATAAATACCATGCTTTAAAAAAAACCCCCAAAAAACAGGTGTAGGTTAGTGTTTTTGGTAACCCCTTATTGTATGTTAACCCACACACATGGTTTGCACAGGTGAGTAGCGGGTACAAAGTATGTTAACTCATAACTGAAGAGCAGTAACTAATGAATACAGTGGGAAATTCCATAGTTTTCAAAGATTCCATTACATTTGGAGGGGTAGAAATGTGAGTGACAATCTTCATTTCCTTCAGCGCAACGTTCTGGAATAATTTGTGTACACCAGGCTAAGGATAGAAAGGCAAGTGATTGTATTTATTGTGAGGAAGTTTTATCTAGTTTTTTTTATTTCAAAGGGTTTTTATTAGGTTACAACATCATTACAAGCGAGCAGCGTCATAAAGAACAATCTACAGAGGTAAAACAGACGTAGTAATTAGATAAATCGGAAATACAATTGCACAGTTGGCTTAATAGCAAAAATAGCTATGGCAGCTGAATGAGGTTAAAAGTGTAAATAAGTTATGATGTTCGGAAAGGCAAGTTCGCTAAACTCTAAAGTCTAAAATATTAACCATTTTATCAAAGTAAGAAGGAGAGTGAAAGAGAGAGAAGTATGCAATAATTAGGGGAAAGAGGAGAAGAGGAAGAAAGGCAGAGAGAAGGGGAGAAATAGTGGGAAGGAAAAGGGAAATGGGAAGGAAAAGAATAGAAGAGCTATAAAGCAGAAGGAGCCATAGGACTAATATATGAGCAGAGTATATGATTCATTGGGTTTGGGTTCTATCTAGGTCTCATCAAGGCCGTCAGGGCAGTAATGTGTGTCATTTAGAAAGGGTTGCATTGGCTTCAAACCATGTAGAAATCCAATTGGATATAATGGAAGGGTCCCGTCGTTTATGAATCCAGGCTAATCTAGTAAATAACAGGTGATCTTCAAATTTAGATATCAATCCTTGAACGTGGGAGAAGAGGTGGACTTCCAATATAGGGGAATTAAAGCTTTTGCAGCATTCAACATAGAAGTAATTTGTGGAGTTGAGATCTGGATGGTAGATCTTTATATAAAAGTATTTGCCAGGGGTCACCAGTAAAACTAATTTTTAGCGAATGTTCAATGTGTGATGGACATCGTGACCAAAATGGTCTGAGGGGACATTCTTGCCAGATATGGAGAAATGGTCCTTTGGACCGTTGGCATCTCCAGCATGTTGCTGGGATCGAGGAGGATATTGCATGTAATTTCGCAGGTGTATAGTACCATCTAGTTAATAGTTTTAGATTCATCTCCACTACATTAGTTGAGATTGAGATGTAGGAAGAATGCATTATAGAATAGATGGAGGCCCACTCTGCAGGTGTGAGAGTGGATTTCAACTTTCCCAAGCTAACGCATAAGGTGGCTTTTCCATAATGTATGTTTGAGAGGAGGTTATACATAGTGCTTATAGTTTTCGTCTTGGGTCTATCTGGGGAGAGAGTAATATTCAAATTTGGATATAGTGTGGGACAAACATGACACAATATCGGGATGAGAGAGGAAATGTTTGATTCTCAGATAAATCCAAACATCTCTAGAGGGTAGGTGAAAACGAGTCTGTAAATCGGGAAAAGGAATTACTTGAGTTGAGTTTCTGAGGTGTCGCAGTTGTAGGTCTTTATTTGATGCCCAGTTTGGGAATTGGGATGTAGGCAAAGAACAGGTAGATTAAGTGGAGAGAATGTAATGGAAAAAGGGGATGGTAGGGGGATCAGATTCTTGGATTTATATACACGAGTCCAGAGTAGGAGAATATTCCTAATAAGAGCATGTTTGGTAGGAGTAAAATGTCGATCAGATGGTGGGGGGGTAAGGCTTCAATAAGAGGGTCAAATGTTGAACAATAAGAGCGTTCCAGTGAAACCCATAATTTGTTCAGTCTATTATTCTGCCAGTTTGAGAGAGAAGCTAGAACAGCTTGGTAATAGCGGAGTATATCTGGAAAGCCGAGGCCACCAGCAGATTTATGTTTACAAAGAATGATTTAATCTAGGTCTTTTCTTGCCTCCAAACATATGAAGACACAATTTTTGAGGTAGTTTTAAAGAAGGTTACTGGAAGGTGAATGGGAAGGGTCTGACACAGATAAAGGAAGTGGGGGAGAATCCTCATTTATATCACATGTAGCCTCCCTAGCCATGAAATATACAAAGGGGTCCATTTGGAAAGATCTAGTTTTATTTTTTGGAGTAATGGAAGATAATTTAAACGGGACAATGAGGAAAAGCTCGTGGAAATCTGCATCCCTAAATATGAAGTGATGAAGAGGACCACTTTAGAGGAAAAGTAGAAGTCCTAAGCGAGAGTGTGTCGTTGTCTAAAAATATAGGTAGGGCTTCAGATTTCTGAAGGTTAATTTTGAAACCAGAAACATTGGAGAAAAGTTCTAGTTCTTTTATATATTCAGAAATAGACTGTTGCTGAGATGAAGTGGTTAGGAGGATATCCTCTGCAAAGATAGCTTATATGTAACTTCAGATATAGTAATGCCAGCAATTAAGAGATTGGATCTAATACGCTGGTCAAGAGATTCCATCATAAGGATGAATAGTAGAGGAGACAGTGGGCAGCCCTGTCTAGTGCCGTTCAAGATGGGGAAAGATGCAGATAAATGACCATTAACCCTAATCTTGGCATTAGGGTTGTTATATAGTGCCTGTACAAATGATATAAAAGCTGGGCCTAGACCAAAATGCCGTAAAGCGGAAAGCATGAAAGACCAGTTCACGTGGTCAAACGCTTTTTCTGCATCAGTGGTTAGGAAGACTGAAGGGAGTTTGTTACTCGATATGGTGAAGTAAAGAGGACTTTCCGTGTGTTGTCCCTTGTTTCCTGATTAGGAGTAAAACCCATTTGGTCCAGATGAATGAGAGATGGTAAAGTGAGCTTAAGCCTATTAGCCAAAATTTTTACATAGAGTTTAAGATCTAAATTAAGAAGGGAGATAGGCCTATAGTTCAAACATAGAGTATGATCCGTCCCTCGTTTTGGTATAACTGTTACATGGGCTTCAGTCATATAAGGATGATCTGTATATTCAGTTAATATAGGGGAGAGCAAGTCATGAAATATTTTGTAATAGGCTTGAGAGAAACCATCTGGTCCTGGACTACGGCCCTCATGGAGTGATTTAATAGCTGATGCGACCTCTTCAGTGATCGGAAGCTCCATGGATTGAAATGATGTCTGAAATGTCCGGAGTTGGGTTCGAGGAGGACAGATGGAGATTGTATAGTTCTTCATAGGAATGGAACGAGTCCGCAATATCCTCCGAGGAATGTTTCAAGGAGCCCAAACCATCTTTAATAGAAGCAATGTATGTACGTTGGAATTTAGCTCAGAGCGGTTTGCCCAAAAGTGATCCTGGTTTGTTTCCCTGTTCAAAAATTTTTTGATGCGATTGGAAAAAGGAGCATTCCACTTTGTGGAATTCAGTTCGACGAAGAACAGTGAGACGGGAGAGGGTAGACCTCTTTAATGTAGCTTTATGTGAGGATTCAAGTAAATCAATGTCCCGTAATAGATCTTCCACTCGTGCTGCGTGAATGAGTTTACCTCGTATCACACTTTTGTGGGCTTCCCACAGGGTAATTGGTGATACGCAGTCTATCATATTGTCAGAGATGTAGAGTTCAATGGTTTTCCGAATGTCATCCGATATGGACCTGACAGGTGTTCATTTAGTCTCCATTGCAGAGACTGAGTGGAAAATGAGGGTAAGTGAAGAGAGATCATAACAGGGGCATACCACGTTATGGAACCTATATCAGTCGATTTCACCATTGAGATAGAGTGCGGTATGATAAGGAAATCATTTCTTGAGTAGAGGGAATGAAGGTTAGTGTAAAAGGTGTAGTCCCTACTAGTGGGATGAAGTATCCTCCAGATATCCACTAATCTATGATTAAATAGAATTTGGCGGAAAGCTTAATGAACAGACTTATGGTGAAAAGAGACCCCTGTAGAGCAATCAATAACAGACACTAAAGTAAGGTTGAAGTCTCCACCAATTAGCAGAGTGCCTTCTTTAAACACCAAGTTTGTCTAAGGTTTGCGATATGAAATGTGCTTGGTCAACATTAGGAGTGTATATTGAAGCTATCGTGACCATATGAGAGTGAATGCATCTCTTAATGAAAAGATCTGCCCTCAGGATCTTTGTATACTTGATAGAATGAAGGGTATGCTCTTGTGTATAAGTATATAGCAACATCTCCAACATCACCAAAGCGGTGAATAGGCTTTAGTATAGAATCTATTAGTTTATCTAGTTTTTAACTAGTTCTTGGAAATTTTCTCAGACACGTCAGACTAAGGGCCATGGTGTGGGAACTAAGGCAAAAGGTTCAGGGGCTACCTCTCATTGTTCCTCATGAGCCATGTGAATATTCAAGGCCACTTTGCCCCTCATGCTGTGGCCCTACTACACCTCCAGGCCCCTCTAGCACTGTGCAAGAGTCTGCTTGGGTGAAGACCCTACTCTCCTCAGTGGCACAAATTCATTCCTCTGTTCAGGTGTTAAACTCCTTGAAGCCTATGCCCACCTTTAAACAGGCTAAACCTGTATTCAGAGGACAGTCTGAGGAAGAACTGGCCTCAGATTAGGAATACAAGGATATGGCTACTTGTTATGGTGATCCCCTCCCCTCAGCTGAGGAGCTCACCAAGGCAGTTCTGGGGACCCTTTTGGTCTTTGACACCAATGATGGGGGATGCCCCTCTCCTTATATTTTCATTTGTATTTCCACCCAGTAACACTCTTGATTAGATCCTTGTGGATGAGAGGAAAACTTATTCCCCAACAAGTGAATTTTTAAACTGTAACCTTTTATGGTTGAAACTCTGGGACAGTAGACTTTTCCCCCTGCAGTTGACCCCTATTTCACTCTTGGTGAAGAATCCTACCCCTCCCTTGCAGATGTTGTGGGGCAAAAGGATCTGGTGGATAAGAGGCTTGACTCCCTACTCAAGGTCAACTTTTTGGTAAAGGGCTTTGTTTTGATATCTATTAATCTTGAAAAAGCAGCGACATTCGATGCGAAATACATAGATTTGCTGGTAGTTCATATATTACATTTTTATACTTTTATAACAGACCTATTTATCTGGAGTTGCAGCTTGTCTGTGGAGCGGTTCTGTGTTTGAATGGAGGAGTGTAGAGATGGCCAGTAAATATCTTCATGCTTTGCTTATCTAGCATTGTGATTAGGCACTGTTTGCGCCTTTTTTTTTTTTTTTTCTCCAGAACTCTTATCTGCATGTCCCCATCACCCCGACAGGCAATGCAACCTGCATTTTGCATTCATCTACAATCATTCAGTTCACGGTTCTGCCATTTGGCCTGGCTTCAGCACCAAGAATCTTCACAAGGTCATGGAGACCTTGGCTGCATACATGCATATCTGACTCCATAACTGGATGACTTTCTTCTCGTGTCTCCCTTGGCGGAAAATCTTTGCTCTACATGTCCAGGAGTGTGCTTGCATTCTGGTGCTTCAGGTCTGGATTCTTCTCTTATCCATTCTCAGGTCCTGGTGTTCTTGGGCTTGAGGTTCAACAACCTTCAAGGAGTCTTCCTCCAGGAGGCAAATATTTATTTTCTGTTCCAGGATGTCTCAGACACTGGAGGGGTCATTGGCCACAATCAAGGAGTATATGCTGGTTTTAGGCCACCTGATATCTCCCCTGGATGTAGTCCCTTACTCTTCCAAACGAGAGAACTCCAGAGGGACGTCCTCAGGTCTTGGTCCAGGATTCCAGAGCATCTTCACCAGATGATTCTCAGGAGACCAGGGAGGACCCTCCAGTGGTGGCTCTATCGAACTCTGAGCTAGGGAGACAGTTGTGATTCCAGCTTGGTAGCTGTGCTCTGGTATCTGGGTGCCCTGGGCAGATGGACAACAGCACACCGGTAACATACATCAATCACCAGCGAAGTTGCTTGAAGGGAAGTTAAGGATCGCCTCAACTGAGCTGAAGTGCATGTTCCTGCCATCTTAGCTGTGCACGTTCCAGGGGTAGAAAACATACTAGCTGACTTTCCAGGTTGCAAAACCTGTACATCCAGGAAACTGGGAACTCCATTTGGAGGTCTTCTACCTGATAGGTCGGTACTGTGGGGTCCCAGTTATAGACCACATGGCATCCAGGGAGAACAGGAAGATTCCAACTTTGTTCCTGCAAGGGGGTTCTGTAGCCTTCACAACTGATGTAATGTCTATTCCTTGTAGGTTCCATCTCTTATGAATTTCCCCCAATTCCTCTGGTCCACAGGGTGATCTGGAAGATCAGAATGGACAGGGCAATGGTCATTCTGATTGCCCGTTACTGGCCAAGGAGGGCTTGATCTGCGGACTTGGTCAGTGTGGATTTAGGATCTGTTTCAATTGTCTCCCAGACCAGATCTGCAACTCCAGGTACAATGATGTGGAGAGACTTGCTTTGGCTGCATGTGCAGGTAGAAATAGGTCACTGAAGATTTTTACATTTCCTTGGTGTTTTCTTTCCTCCAGGATGGTGTCAACAAGTGTCTGAGTTCCCTTAAAGATCTCTCTGCCCTCTTCTTTTTCAGAGACGTATTGTGGTCATACCAGAAATAAAGGGTTTTTCTTCAGTGAGTGTCTCATTCCTTCACTGTCTTTAAAGATCCCACACCTCACTGGGATCATAATCTGGTCCTGGGTGTTCTACAGAGGCTTTTGAGTATCTAGCTTCCATCGTCTTACGTTGGCTTACATTGAAGGTGGATTTCTATTGACCGTTGTCTGTCAGGTTAGCTGAGATGCAAGCCACAGTTTCTGGCACTTCACCAGTATAAGGCATTACTGTTGTACCTCTCAGAAGTTTCTTCCTAAAGTGGTCTCAAAGTTCCACATCAATCAGGAGATGTGTGCGCCTTTTTTGTCCTCATCCTGCCTCTACTAAGGGAGAGAGCTCAATCTGTTTAGTGTGGTGTGCTGCCTTAAATTTTGTGCAGTGCAATAAGCCCTTTTGCAAGGCTGACTTATTTGTCATACCTGAGGGTCCCAGGGCAGGTCAGGCCACTTAAAAGGTGGCTATTCTTGGATCAGGGCTACCATACATCAGACATATTTAATCAGCAAGAAACCAGTTCCCTTCAAGACCACAGCACATTCACCAGATCTGTGGGTGCTCCCTGAGGCTACAAGAACCAGGCCTCAGCTGAACAGCAGTGCAAAGCTGTAACTTGGTCCTTCTTGCATACTTTCACCAAACATTAATGCGTCAATGTCCTTGCCTCGGCTGAGGCCAACTTTGGCTGGAAGATACCTCCTCGTAGGTTTAAGGATCCATCTTATTCTGTTTCTACTGTCTGTTCAGTAGTTTAAGCCCCAATGGCGCTTGTTTAGTGTGCACATTTTTTTTTTTTTTTTTCCCCCTTTGAAATTCAGATCTTGAATAGTCCTGGTAAACTGGTGTCATGGTGGGTGTGAGTGGACTTTTCCTTTCCCTCCTTGGGAAATCCTGGCTTTGATATCCTCATGGTACCTGTTACATATTGGACGTAAGAGAAAATAGTGTTTGTTATTACCTGTAAAATTATTTTGATAGTTCACGTGAAACACACGTCTCCCACTCAGCAAAATTATCTTTCCTGGGCAGAGGAGTCCCCTTTTAGGTCTTTGTCCTGGGAGATTTCCTTTCTTTCCCGCTTACTTTTTTCTTTCATTTCATGGCTGTTTTGTCAAATTACTTCTGGGAGTTAGTAGGCAGTGTGTTCAGCTGGAGAAGGAAGTGTACACTTTTTGATCTGCCATGCTGTCCAGGAGGAGTGACTCAGCCCCATGGTAATTGTGTTCCATATGGACTAAAGAGAAAAGGTTTTAACCAGTAAGAACACTGAATTTTCATGCCAGGTTTTCAATTTATCAAAGCTTCTGATGCATTGCACACTTAATTCTATTAAAGAAAAATAAGTACATTCTCTGCAGTTTTGGAACATGATACTGAAATCACCCCAAAGCTTGTTAGTGCATTTAATTATGGCTTTTGGAAGTAGATATACTTTTGACAGGTGTCTAATTTGTTTATCTGAATATGCTGACACTTTGTAAATGGTAGCCATTAGTGTTTTGATGAAGGACTAACTGCTTTTTTGCAGGAATGCTACAAACCATATCTAACTGAAGGAAAGGGGAATGCTGTGTGGCCTTGTTTCATATGACTTACGGAGTGAGGTGTATTGAGTGGCCTCAGTATCTTGTGCTCATCAACCTGAAATGGTGCAATTCTGGAACAAACAAACCACACCCCAGAATGAAATTAATATTTCTCATTGTCCCATAAATTTAACTTGGTGCTATTAACTTCTTAAATGCAAGAGGTCTAAAAGCCTTGTAAAGCAATGTGTTGGAGGTGGAGGCAATGTTGGTGTGGGGAGGTGGGGGGGGGGAAGTAACGTTTGAGGTATCTTATAATTTGAAGGAGGTGTAAGTCAATTACTAATGCAATGCAGTGCAGGATGGCCAGGTGAGGCAAAGTATGAAATGGATGGGAAGGGTAGGAGCAGCTTTGCCTGGATAGGAGGGGTAAGTGGTGCCTTGACTGTTTGGGAGGGGAATTGGGTTAGTATAGGGCTATACTTGAATCTGACTTATTAACTTGTAATATTGATAAACCAGCTACTGCTGTGTTTGGAGATTTCAGAGTGACATGTGCAACTCACTCTAGCTCCTAGCACTTGTGCATCAGTTTTGATGCCTTTCCTGCTTATTTCTGTTAGAAACCATCAGTGCTAGAAAACTGTGTAGCAGTGATAAATCCTTAAATATTTGTACTACAGAACAATATGGTCAGCCCTGTCCTTTAAATGAGAAAATGTTGCTTCTCTGAAATTCAGGGCTGGACAACTACATTGGAAGGGAGAGCTAGCCTCTGCAGTGAAAGTGAAATGGTAGTCTAAAAGAAAAACCTGAATATAGAGCTTGCCTGTATGCTATAGATTAATGCACTGGGCTCCAGGGAACGCTCCAAAGCACTGCAATGTTGTGTAAATGGTTATGGTATCTAGAGGGTCAAGGAAAACATGTAGTCCAGTGCTTTGCTATAAACTTTATACCATAGGCGCAAAAAAAGGCTAAAGCCTTCCTTAGATTAAATGAATCTGTGTTAAATCTGTTACTTCCAGATACATACTGTATATGGACTTGTAGACCTTATAACGTTCACTTATCTTAAAGAGCATTTACCTCCTGGCTATATGTTCTACTAGCCATTTTTCTGTAAAATGTTTCTGAGAAATTAACTTTGTCAGTGTGGCACTTTAGTACAATTCTTACACTGTATACAAATTCTGTTTACGTCTAAGCACGTCACTTGCTATTAGAAATTTCTTTGTTGTGTGGGCTCTGTCTAGATTCATTCATGGCAGTGACTGGGGATATTTGCTCAGCACTGAAACAAAGTAATCTGATGTACCAGACTGCCACCGGCAAATAAGGTAATTTCTCAAACTAATTTACAAATGGCTATCTCTACATGAATTCATTTTAATAAGTGTACCTTTAGATGACAGGTCTAAAATGTATTGGTGGTCTTCATACTGTATGAGAAAATAGTGCATGCTGTGTGTTTATATATGTATGCATTTGAGATACAAATCATATTCTTTTTACATGATGAAGTACATAGAAAATTTCTATCTATGCATGATGCAGGGTAGGGGTTCACTGTGCTTTATCTACTTTACAGTTGTCTGTTTTCTTACAGTTTAATTGTAAATAAGAAAGTAAATCTTTTACTAGGTGTGTAACATTGTGGCCGGCCAGAGATGCATCAAGAAGCTGACAGATAATCAGACCTCCACTATGATCAAAGCTACAGCCAGGTCAGCTCCAGACAGGCAAGAGGAGATCAGCAGGCTGGTGAGTGACCGTAGTAGTAATTGAAGTTAAATAGTAACAATATGCAGAAAATTATGTATTGTAGGGTTATCCTCCTGAGTAAAAAAAACAAATTCCCAGTGCTGAAGTTTCGGTCAAAAGTTATTCTGGCTCAAACTTTTTTTTTTTTTTTTTTTTGTGCAATCTGTGGCCTGAAATTTTACAGGGTTGCTCTTGCTACCCCATCCTGTGGCGATTTATAGGATGATGTAGCAACAGCGCAACTGAAAATTCTTTTGGAACAAGTTTTGATTGCCTTAATTTTGAAAACACGGTAGTCCATGGAGTGATAAACACACTTGCTAGTATGCCCGAGTATTGGATTTTGCTTGGACCAGATGAAAGGGTCCAGCAGAATGTAATTGGATGTTTGATTTTATGCAAGTATCTCTTAAAGGAGCAGTAAACTTAAAAAAGTACTTACATTATATAAGTAGATTAAGTGATGGTGTATTCAGTGCTGTCTTTTTTTTTTCTGAGGGATTTTTGGTTAAGGAGTAATTCCATTTTAAAGGGATGGTAATACTTCATTTTAACTTTATTTTATTTTGTAGGCATTAACAAAACATGAAGAATGATATAAGTCTTATCTCTGAAACCTTTATGGTTTAAGAGATATTCACAAAGTATCCCCCCCCCTGTTCAACCAGATCAGAAGGGAGATGCCCAGGTAGACTGCAGAGAGGGACAATCTTCAATTAAGATAAGGAAAAAAGCTGAAAAACTTGTCAAGGGGGAAGGGCTTTCATTGTTTTCATACAAAGAAAATTGTCCCCTTCTGTTATCTGTCCTGTCATACAACCAGACTCACATCTGAGAAGAGATGGCTTACACTAGGTAAAAGGGGCGGGGAAGGGAACTCTGCTTGTGAATATCTCATAAACCATAAAGGTTTGAGAGATAAGACTTATATCATTCTTCATGTTTTTTTAATGCCTACAAAATAAAATAAAGTTAAAACGAAGTATTACTATCCCTTTAAGTTTGTGGGTTTTTTTAATCATGAGCTCCCCCTAGTGGCATCATTTAGGTTAGGGAATTCACGTCGTCGACTTGGAAAGGTCAGGAGGAGGATCAAACTTCCTGAGGCATTTAGAAATCAGCTGTTGGTGGCTGGTGCTGAGGGGGAGTGTCTGCTAGAGGAGGAGTAGGCTACATGAAGGAGCATCAGCTGAAAATTTACCTCAGCAGAGACAGGTTGTTTTTTTCCTGAAGCCTGTTGTAGTTTGAAAGATTAAGGGACTTTAATTTGAAGGTTTGTTTGCAAGATAGACAGACTTTACTGTTATGTATTGGTTAATGCTGGGAGTTGAATTTTTTTTTAAACTATACTTATAAATGTAAAAAAACACAACTAATTTTGTATAGATGGGGAATGTACAGTATGCTGCACTATTAACCCTGTGAGTGCCAGAGGAGTACTTACTCACTTGCTTACTCCTCTGGCACTCACAGGGTTAATAGTGCAGCATACTGTACATTCCCCATCTATACAAAATTAGTTGTGTTTTTTTACATTTATAAGTATAGTTTAAAAATAAATTCAACTCCCAGCATTAACCAATACATAACAGTAAAGTCTGTCTATCTTGCAAACAGACCTTCAAATTACAGTCTCTTAATCTTTCAAACTACAACAGGCTTCAGGAAAAAAACAACCTGTCTCTGCTGAGGTAAATTTTCAGCTGATGCTCCTTCATGTAGCCTATTCCTCCTCTAGCAGACACTCCCCCTCAGCACCAGCCACCAACAGCTGATTTCTAAATGCCTCAGGAAGTTTGATCCTCCTACTGACCTTTCCAAGTCGACGACGTGAATTCCCTAACCTAAATGATGCCACTAGGGGGAGCTCATGATTAAAAAAAACACAAACTTAAAATGGGAATTACTCCTTAACCAAAAATCCCTCAGAAAAAAAAAGACAGCACTGAATACACCATCACTTAATCTACTTATATAATGTAAGTACTTTTTTAAGTTTACTGCTCCTTTAAACAATGAACAGAATCTGCTATTACTTGGGTCCAGCCAGTTTAACATTGAAGTCGATCGTTTCCTGTTTTGAGTGGCAATCTCCTCGATTAGGGTGGGCTATGTCTGAGAGGGGCAGTGCAGAGGTATTAGGTGATTGGTAGATGCCAGCAATTAGGATTTGTTTTGCCAGCAAATGCATATGTGCTTGAGGTACAATATTTAAAGTGATGGTAATGTCTAAAAAAAAAAAAACAACTTTTTTTTTAATTTAGAAGAGCTTAAAAAGCTGATCTAAATGCAAAAAACCGTATATCTCAAACCGCTATGGTTTAAGAGATACGGACATTTAAAGTTTGATTTCTCCTACTGACAGCTGTAAAGCTGTCAGCAGGAGATCCGTGTCAGTCGATATTACTAACACTTTAAGAGTAAAGTTTACGGATGTGTTTATATGATTATACCTCCTCACTTTGCTCAAGTCTTTTCTAAAGCATGGGTTTCTGTGAATTGCAATGGCAATATTGGGTATTTTAGGTCTCAGCCAGAATTCAATTAGTATAAGGATTTTTGATTTCAATGCATAACCATGCTTTTAATACATTTTGAGCAGTATACTGTGTGTGTTTTAATGGACAAGAGTCCTTTTTATTAAAGGAGAAGATGCCTTTAGTTGCAGTCTAAGGGCCAGAGTTGCTTGCCATGGCAAATGATATAGAAAGTAATAAAATGCATGCAAATGTAGTGAGGAGTCTGTGGAGAGCAAATAGTGGTACTGTGCCATGGTTACTTTTGAATAAGTGCTGGTGGAGAGTGCTAAAAAAAAACCCAACTCGCCCAGCCCCATTAGAGGGCAGTGCACATGAGTGCAGAATATAAGGTGGATTAGTATGTTATGGTACAAGTGAGGAGTATCCCACTGGGGACAGTGGGAAAACTATTTAAGAGAGGGTTAAAACGGATAATAAGATGTTCATTTTGGTATGCCTGTCGCAAGGATTTGAGGGGGATGAAACAGGATATTTAAAAACAGATGAAATGCCACATCTAATAGTTTTGAATGACAAACAGTTTTTATCTTTTTTTTTTTTTTCCCTCCTATTTTCACTACTTGCCTGCTGTGTTTAGATTGTTGCCCTCAAGCTCTCCACCTCTCCTGTCCAACCCTTGTCATCTCTCAAGTATTTAGAAAAAAGGTGTACTTTGACAAATGGTTCCAGCTAAAAACACCCTGGGCTAAAGCTCCACTAAATGTGGGAAATTAGGGCTAGGGGTAACCTTTACAACCTTCACAACTTAATAGAAAATTGGACGAAGGAGCGGGAACAGTGTGTTTTAAATGGGAACTTTCCAACACAGTTGAAGTTGAGTGGAGTACCTCAGGGTTTAGTACTTGGTCCACTGCTCTTCAACATGTTTATAAATGACCTGGGAATAGGTATAGAAAGTAAAACTTCAGTAATTGTAGATGACAAATTCTGATCAAGAGGCTTCTCTACAGAGGGATTTGCATAAACTGGCAGATTGGGCAAACAGAATAATAAATGGAATACAGGCACATATAAAGTCATGTATTTGGGACAAGCTAATCGTAATACTACTTATGATCTTAATGGATTTGTTCTAAGAGACTAATTGTTAAGGAAAGATCTGGGAATCCTTGTAAGCTGTAAACTTGTGAACAGTGTAACAGCAGTAGCAAAAGCAAAGTCCTGTCTTACATAAAGAGTATTGAAGCAAGAGTGGATAACATAACTTTGCTACTGTACAAATCGTTGGTAAGATCTCACCTCATATGCAGTACAGTTTTGGGCACCAGTTGTGAAACTGATATTGTAGGACTGGAGAGAGTACAGAGGGGACCTTGTTACATTGTATAAAAATGAGGTCAATACAGTGATCACTAGTGATCTTTTCATTCCAAGTCAACTAACTAGGGTCCACCCCTTAAAATTTAGAGGAAAGGAGGTTTCAACTTCAGCAGAAGTTTTTTTTAAAGTAGTTTTTTTGCCGAAAGATGTGATAATGACGGATAAGCAGATTATTTTAGAGACTATTAGATGCTGTGAGAGAACATACAGGGTTATGATTTGTACTTGTGGGTAAAATAGGAAAGTCTGGTAAATAGACTGGACTGATACTCATTTTGGAAGCAGGAAGGCTTATAATTCTCATTTCTGTTAGGAGCCAAAGGTTGAACTTGATGGACTTGTTTGCCTAATCTAATTTTACTGTGTTTCAGTGGCTGCACATCACACACTGTGGCTTAAAATCCAGTCAGCTGAACATTTTTCTAAGAAATCTCTGGTTTCTCTTTCTTTGTGGGCAAGCAATTGTTTCTCCATGAACTGGAGAAGGCGGTCAGCCATGCCACAGGGGGCAAGTATACCTTGCTACCTCACGCTTCTTTTAAACATTCCTTTTTCTTCCGTAAGGTGAGCTTTCCTATTGGATCTCCTTGACCCCATACATAAACTACATTTTACTTGAGCTACCTTCAGAGGTAACTTTACATACTCTGATTCAGAAGTGCATCATTTGGAGCAGCACGGATGGATACTCAATTTGTAAAGTCTCTGGTTCCTTCCCAAGTCTCTTATAGGTATGTATTTTGACACTCTGCAAGAGATGGTCTCTCCCTGATGTCAAAATTTAATTTTCTCTGTAGTTGTCAGACAATATTGTGGCTATCTGCGAACGTATGGGAGTACACGAAGGTGCTGGCTTACCTTTTGTCTGCCTGGCTCTTGAGGTTAGCATTCTGAAGTGGTTTTCAGACAAGGTTATTGCTGCTATGATTCAGGCCAGAATACCTGTCTCTTCCAAGGCCTATCACAGGGTTTGGTCCCTCTTCTAAAAGTGGTGTGCCGCAGTTTTATTCGTGCAACTTGTATTGTGCCAGGGTCTGTGGGGGCCCTGATTTGGTTGTGTTGAGAGGGTGGTTGTCTTGTCCTCGGGGAGAGGATGTTCCTTCTAAGGAGGGGGTCCTCTTCTGTGGTTTCATCCCCTTTGTGGGGTTTCTCAAGAGGAGACCCTAAAGTCCTAGGTCCTTAGTTTTTATATGTGTGTGTGTGTGTATATATATATATATATATATATATATATATATATATATATATATATATATATATATATATATATATATATAATTTTTTTTTTTTTTTTTTTTTTTGTTTGTTTATCCTTTCTCTTATGTTGCCCTCCAGTATCTGGCTGTCCCCCAGAGGGTGGACTTAACGCTCTTCAGTTTTCACCATTCCCAGCTTACAAGTCAGGATAGGCACCTGGAAAATTTATCTTTAGGCAGTTTGCACCTTGTGGTGCTGCCTGGAGCCCACCCTTATTCTGTAGCTTGGGTTTGGGGTGGAACAACTGTTGGATGCTGATATCTAGGGAAGATGTTGTACTTGCTGCCTCTAGAATCCTTGAGGTGGCTTTTGACTCTATTAGGCTCAATGGGATGGCTTTAGCGCTCTTCGTTGCCGTGTGCCGGATACTTTTGCTACAAAGATGGCTGGCAGATGAGTCAACAAAGCATTTTCTGGTCTGTTCCTTCTGTGGGCTCATTTCTATTTGAAACTGATGTGGGGAAGGTTCCTCACCATTGTGCTGGGGTAGAAATGTTTTGTCATCTCCTGTTCTTATCAGGCCTTCCCTTTGTGTTAGGACAGCGTGAGGTTCCTGTTACCCCTTCAGGTGTGGGGTTTATACCCAGGGTGTCTTCCTTAGCCCAGGGGCACCCTTCCCAAATATCAAAGTGGGTCTGGTTAGGGAGTGAGTCTGCCCAGGGGCCACCATCTGGCAAGCGTTCCTCTGCATGACTTGCATGGGTTCCTTTCTCCGTATGTGGATCCACTCTGTAGCAAACAAGTGGTTTCATGTGCTCTCTTAAGGGCATAGTCTGTTTTTAATTTCATATTTCTCCATGTCTTTGTCCAGAGTCACTTGCGATTTGGCCCAAGAACCTGTATTCACCTTTGTGTGTTTTTTTTTTTTTTTTTTTTTTTTTCTCTCTCTCCCAGTTCTGCATGATCTGTTGACTTGACGGAGGGTATTTTCACTTTTTTTGCTTCCTTGACTGCCTCAGTGTCTTCTGTGGGTTTCTCTTTCCTATCTGTAAGACTATTTGCTTTAAGACTTAAGGAAGTTTACACTTAGGCTTATGTGTCTGGGTTTTAAGACATCTGCTAGATGTGTTCGCCTCTGTGAGGTCTTCCAGGTTTTGTGCTTATGGCCATTTGGATTTATTGATTTGGGGAACCCTTTTTTCGGTGTGGAGGTATTGGTCTTTCGGTAGCATTTTTTTCCCCTGCTGTATGTTTCCTTGGATTCCTGAGGAAAGTCAGGATGGCGGGAGCTCATGCAATACTTTTACTGGACTCTGGGCCTGTTTCTTGGTTCTTTCAACTAAACAAAGCTGACCATTTTATGGCTTTCATTTTTCCCGGATTTCCCTTCTCGGGGTCCTCTTTCACTGAGGTGGAGACCTTTTTAGTTTTAATGACTTGGATCTTGAGGCAAGCATCTTTAGAGGGTTTCTCTGATTGTCATTTCCGTTGTGTTTGGAGACTCGCAAGCTGGTGTCATCCAAGATGTGCCATGGGTTTGTTCCTTGGTTGTGGCTTTCCTGTTGTCATCATAGTCTTTCCTTTGCTCTTTTATGGTCCAGATTCTTTCTTTCAGAGGCATACTGCCTTTTACGCAGGTTTTGCCTCCCTTGTGCATGTTTACCCAGTTTTTTGGGGTCTCCCTCCTTTGCTTAAGTTGAGAATTCTGGTGCCTCAATCATTCCCTTCAGTCATTTGCTTGAAGATAACTTCTTAATTGTTGTGGTTCCGTGAGTGACGAACTACAGGTTCTGGTTAAACCTGCCTTTTGTGATCTTTCAGTTCATTAGTTTTCTTTAAACTCCTGTGGGGTTTCCCTCAGGTTGTCTGAGTTTTCTTTCTCATCTAGGGAGCGAATTTCCCCTCTTTGTTCAACTCCATATTTCAGGCAGATTCAGAATCTTCTTTGTTTATATATCATTAGACCTTTTTTCCTTGCTATGTTCATCTCTGTTTCCTGTCCTTTCTGTCGATCCTAATGCAGGCCACGGGAGTTTTAGGTGACTGGTTTCCTAGGATGGGGTACACTTTTGGGAATTTAGTCCCCCTTTGAATGTAACATGTCTTTCCACCTGAGTGGTGGGTTTTTCCTACGCCTACAAGCTCCTGGCCTCTGGAGCAGTTGTGCAATGTGATTTTGGTCACACTTTCACATGTTTGACCACTAACAGGTTTTTTGCTTCAGCTGAAGCCAGTTTTGGGTGTAAGTTGCTATGTTCCTTTGTGCCTGTATAGATCTCATTGGCCTAGATGCACTGAAATTCGAAGAGGGCTAAAAATGTGTTTTGTTGGAGCAGTGGCTAAGGCACATCAGCAGTATTCATGAAAGAGCCTACAACATTATACTACCAGTGCTCTGACAAAAAGAAGCCAACATCGACATCAAACAGGTTTACAGATGTTTATTCATCATATCGACAGTGGCCTATTTCAATATTGAAATGAGGCATAATGACACTTGCGTATGCAAGGGGTTGTGTTGATATGTTAATGTGACACTTTGACGCATTCACTAAACTCTGATAGCAGCCTTTGCTGTCGGAGTTCAGTCTCAACTTCACCTACCTGAGGTGGTTGAAGTTGGGATCTCCCTGTTCTTTCCTATGCAGTAGCAGCAGGGAGAGCAGTGAGCTGTCATGTGGAAGAGCGATCTTTCCTTCACATATCACCAATGCTACTTCAGTTCTGAAGGTGAACAGCATTCTCGCACTGCTTCCCTACTTGTCCAGTAGGGGAATAAAAAGGCTTTCAGCACCATGGACAGCATTGAGTGCCATAGGTATGTGCATTGCTCACCCTTGTGGAACTCAAATGGTTTGAAATAAGCAGAAATAGTTCACCAAGCTCTACACAATTATCCCCTAACCTGTCTATCACATATTATACATGTATACTCACAAGGGAATAAGACTGGGGGTCATGTAGGATCCATGGGGTTTTGTGGCTACCACTTACCTACCAGCCTTGTTCCCTTGCCCAGTGGTAGCCATAGAACCCTGTATACACTGCTTGACCCCCACACTTGTTCCCTTTACCACTGGTAACCACAGATCACCATGTACACTGTCCGACCCTCTCCAGCCTTTTCCCCTTGCTCACTGCTAGCCACAAATTCCCATGGCCACTACGTGGGCAAGAAAAAAGGCTGGGGGTGTCAGGCAATGTATATGGGGCTAACATACAGTGGTGTTGGTCCCCACATTATAGAAATGTGACAATGCCCCCCCCCCCCCCTTGGACATTCCCTCCACTTAGTATTTCAACATACATTGCTTTAATTCGACATACCAACTCCATTCGTAATACACTTCCCTTTATTTATCAGGAAGTGCCATTTATTCGGCAGAACCTGTCCTTTATTCGACACTAAACCCTTTGAGTACTAGAGAGGTAGCAACGTGATTGCTACCCCTCTGGTACTCAGAGTTAATGGGCAAGGTATGCAGCTGCATACCTTGCCTGTAGGTGTAAGTTTGGTTACACTGTATCAAAACATATATAATTCAGACCTCCAGGTGCGCAGCAGGAGCCCTCCTGATCCAGTAGGAAAGGTGATCCATTCTGGCGACAATTGACTGCGTTTTTAATAAACCGCGTATAACCTATGTTTAACACAGATTATATGCTCTTTTCATACAAGTTGATTTCAGACCTCAAGGGGGGGCATCATTAGTAAGAAAGGAAGGCAGAAAATGCCTTCCTTGTCACCCTATGGATCGCCTATCATTTTGGATAGGAGATCCATTCTGGGGGGATATCAGGAGTGGTCCTGATGCCCACTCGAGGTCTGAAATGTATTTGAAGAGAACTTATAGCCTATATTAAACATAGGTTATATGCGCTTTATTAAAAAAGCTGTCAATTGTCACCCAAATGGATCATCTATCTTACTGGATAGGTGATCCATGCTATAGGGGGGTGACAGGAGGGGTCCTAATGCCCCTCTTGAGGTCTGAATTATCTGTTTTGATACAGTGTAACCAAACATACACGTACATGCAAGGGATGCACCTGCATACCTTGCCTATTAACTGAGTACCAGAGGGGGGTAGCAAAAGCAACTAGTTGCTACCTCTCTGGTACTCAAAGGACAGGTTCTGGCGAATAAAGTAATATATATAATATATATATAAAGTATATTACGAATTTAGTATGTTGAATTAAAGCAAAATATGTTTAAGGGGGGGGGCACTCTGTCACATTTCTATAATATGGGAAACACCATTGTGTTAGCCCCATATATACTGCCTGACGCCCCCAGCCTTTTTCTCTTGCCCAGGCAGTGGCCATGGGGATTTGTGGCTAGCAGTGGGAAAGGGGAAAAGGCTGGAGAGGGTCAGACAGTGTATAAGGGGATCTGTGGTTACCAGTGGTCAAGAGAGAGAGTCTGGGGGCCAAGCAGTGTATATGGGGTTCTCTTTATGATCGGATTTTTTTTTTTTTTTTTTTTTTTAATATTTAAATCAGATTTTTTTTTATTTAAATCAAATTTATTTTAATGAAATGCTTTTGGAGGAAAAATATATCTAAAGATAGTTTCCTATTTAAAGGGATAGTGATACTTGAGTATTACTAATCCCTATATTAAAGTCCTATTAAAAGTAAATGTATTGCCCCCAGTGTCCTCAGACCTTTATGGTTTGAGAGATTATCACTCCTAAAGTTGCCCTCTCCCTCTCCCTCCCCCTTCACCGTAGTTGGCGTTCTAGCTGACTGCAGGGAAGCCAGTCATACGACTTTCAGGCGGCTCTGCAGCACAGCTGTGATCGCGTTAATAAAAAAGAAAACTCTCACTGAAATGGTCTTCTACGTGTGCTTGGTTTACAAGCACACGTAGAAGACCATTTTAGTGAGATTTTTTTTTTTTTTTTTTTTTTTTTTTTAAACACAATCGCAGCTCTGCTGCAGAGCCGCCTGATGATCTGTGACCGGATTTCCCTTCAGTCAGCTACAACGCTGACTTCGGTGGAGGGAGAGGGAAATTTTAGGAGCGATCATCTCTAACCATAAAGGTTTGAGAGATGACACTGGGGGCAATACATTTATTTTTAATAGGATTTTACTATAGGGACTAGTAATACTTAAGTATTACTATCCCTTTAAGATACATTATAGTTTAACCCCTTAATGACCAGCGGTCTCGGGGTGTCTGGTCCTTTAAGGACCAGATAGAGTTCGACATGCTGTCCCAAGTGACTGATCACGTGGGGCGGCACATTGAACGAAGGACTGAAAGAGATCGCTCTGGTCTTGGAGCGATCAACTTCAGTCCCCGGTATTACTCACCGCTCTCCTGCAGGAGCGTGGTGAGTAAAAGTACATAACGTAACAGGGCCGTCGCTGGTCCTTAAATGCCGGACCAGCGTGACTGTCCGGGTACGTCACAGGACGCGAAGGGGTTAAAGGTGGTTCAGCATGAAATAGAGCTTTTTTTTTATGTACCTGAGGCTGTATAGTCATGCAGTTATATTTTGTTTTATGTTCCAAATAAGTGATTTAACCTATTAAGATAAAATCAGTTCTGATATTGCTGTTTTACTATTCTGACTGGTTATATTCTAAATATGACTTCTTCACCTGGTTGCAAATATTGTTTTAACTACCAGCAAGAATGAGTTTTTGCGTTTAAAAATCATTATTTAAATCAAGCTGACTAGTGATTTAAATCCTGATTTAAATTGATGTAAATCAAATCCATCCTGTCCAGCTACCACTGAGCAAGGGGGAACAAGGCTGAGGGGCAAGTGGTAGCCACAAATCCCCATATGCTGCGTGACCCCAGTCTTGTTCCCCTGTGAGTGCAAATGATACATAGGTTAGGGGATAATTGTGTAGTGCTTGGTGTACTATTTTTGTTTAACCCTTTGAGTGCTGCAGAGGTGAGCAATGCACATCCCTATTGGCACTCAATGCTGTCTATGGTGCTGAAAGCCTTCTCTTTATTCCCCTACTGGCCAATTAGGGAAGCAGAGAGAGAATGCTGTTCACCTTCAGAATTGTCTTAGTGTTGGAGATGTGTGAAGGGAGGAAGGCCCTTTCACATCGACAGCACTTCGACAATCATGTATGCTAATAGGGACCTTCTCCACCCCCTCCCCTTGCATCAGACTATTTTAATGAATGTCGGTGTGTGTGTGTAAATCGAAATGTTGCAGTGTTTCAAACACTTCGACAAGATCATATCGACATAGCAATTACCTTTAGTGAATCTAGGCCATTTTATTTTATTTTTATTTATTTTTTTTAAACCAATAACCTGTTTCTTGGTTTGCTGGATAGGCATAGTCTAACAACTCATGTTCCTTTTTGTCCCGATCAGACTTAGAACTGGTCTGTTTGGGGGTGTTTTTTTTTTTTTTTTTTTTTTCCTTCCCTGGAATTTTTCATAGCTTTTGGTATAGCCCCATGTTGTGTTCCACGTAATATATAAAAGAAATGAGACACTTGTGTACTTGCCAACAAATCTGTTCCTCTTAGTCCATGTCACACACAGGACTTCTCTTCTGGAGAAAACCCAGTTGTGCATTCTGGGATGTGGGACTTTGGGTTTTCTGGTTCATGTGAACTCCTTTCCTGCCTCTCTTCTGTATTTTTATTTTGATCTTAGCATTTTGTTAAAATGGAGCATGTCTGGGTGTAAACTGGAGTAGGGAGCGAGTCTCTTTAAGGCAAATGCCATGTTCTCCTGGCTGGAGAATAATTTACCCCATTATTTCTGTGCTTCTCTTAGTCCATGTGGAATTTATCAGTAAGTACACACAAACCCCTTATATTAATCTTGGCAGAGGATTCTATGGCCAGTGAATCACATGTGGACTGGTTGCCCCAATTTTTAATTGGTAGAGAATGTCATGTCCACAGAGACAGATGTCGTTCTTTTTGCAGCAATCTAAACCCCTCACTGAAGTTTTCCTGGTTATGGAATTTTGCAGGCATAGAATTCCCAGCAAGAAGGTGGTCTACTTTGGTTTGAGGGAGTTCTTAACCTGGCTCATGTAAAGAATGTATGTAGCTATTTAAATCTCTCACCTCTACTTTGCCCTCTTTTTTTCACTTTGGCTTCTGCACTTATTGAATTTTTATACATTAAGTTCTAATTTGTTTTTCAGGTGAAGAGTAACAGCATGGTTGGAGGACCAGATCCATACCTGAAGGAGTTTGGTATTGTTGTACATAACGAAATGACAGAGCTTACAGGCAGGGTGCTACCAGCACCAATGCTTCAGTATGGAGGCAGGGTAAGAATAATCTGCTCTTGCTTATTTTAATAATCTCCTCTTTGCTTTCAGCAGTAATTACTTACCCTTAACATGGGGAAATACACTTTTGGTGTGTAAATGCAGTTACCATCATGGAGATTTATAGGACCACTATCATAAGGATATTGTTGCATGTGCTTCCCTTGGATCAAAACTGGATGTACTGTGGGTACTGGCAGACCAAAGGGGAAGCAGGATAGGGGTCTGAAGAGATCCCTGGTGCTTCTTCAGTCCTGTGAGAAGAAAATGGACTGCTAATTTCTCATAGTAGGTACAGGGCAGGTCTTCTCCTGTAGACATATATTGTGACTTGTTATGTGGAGTAACTTATTTATTTTTCCATGCTATCATAGGGAGATGCCTAGGAATACAGAGTGGTAACAGGCAGTTGTTTCTTAGTTGTCTAATATAGCTTACAGGTAACTCTGGGAAGGCCACCACCCCTTTAAGTAGGCAGGAACAATTCTTGGAAAGAATGCTATGGTGGAGCCTTCCTCTCCTTCTTAGCTGGGACCTAGCTAGTCCCCTCCTAGAATTGTTCCTTGTAGAGAGAGAGGGGCTACAGAGAACAGTTATGCTTATTTTTTTAGTTTTTATTATTTTCTTGTTAGATATGGGGTGTAGAAATCCCCCATTAGGTGGATTACCATTACTGACTTCCCAGAGTTGCATTGCTCAGTTAATGGTCGCTGTTTGTGGACCTTCCAGCCCTGGGGGAAAACCTTGCGTGCTTTGCCTTTTACCCTGGAGGACACCCACTGAGGCTTCTCCCTTTTTCTTAATGGTAATCTGAAGGTTGAAGACCTGCACAAAAGGTGAGCAACCCTTTGAGTGCCATTTTCCACATATTACTCCTGCACTCATTTGGGTTTCTTTGTCTGTTTAGAGTCTTTGGAGCATTTTGGGTTTTCTGTGGTATTTTAACCCATTCCTTGCCTAGTTAGAATGTTTGGGGGATGTTTTCATTCATTCCCCTTGGGGGGGGGGGGGGGGTCGGTCAGTGTTTTCTACTAATGTTAAGGTGTTCTCTGTGTGTTACAACTTTTAGGACACTTGGAAATTTTCATTTATTTGAATTTCTCGCCTTTAAGGCACGCTTTACCGCATAGCCACAATGCTCCATTGATCTCTATGGGACTATTTCACTAGGGACATCTCTGCAGCCGCTCCACATATCAAGTTCAGAGATGGCTCATTCTTCTTGTCTGCTCTAGTCCTAAACTCCGGTGCACAGCCTCAGTGGCTTAGGGGGCTGTGGGCTCTGTTTTTGGGGTACTCTGAAGGGAAACTAAATTTCCCATAAATGCCCGTTTTTGCTGGCATTTTTCGGACTAGTTTCTGTTCAGTCGCCATTTTCTTCCTTTCCACTCATGTGTATCGTAGGCAGGGCTTGGATCCTTCTGCTCTCCTCCTCAGATTAACCCTTTGCTTGCCAGGTAGGTGTATTTTATCTATTTCTGGGGCGAATTCTTTAATTGGGGACACAGTATTGGGTTATCCCTTTTACTGTCAGACACTTTATCTCCTGTCAGGATGTCAGACCCGTTGGGACTTAGGACTAGACCTAGGGCTGTTTCTGGGGTTTCTTTGACCTTCATTGATCCTCATGCCAAAGAGATTATTCAGGACACTAATGCCCTTCATGTACTGTGGCCCCTGCGTCTCCACCAGGGCCTTCGAGTCACAAGTAAGAACCATATTGGGTCAGGGATTTGAGGTCCTCCATGGCAGTTTCCTCTTTTTCTTCAAAGGGTCCTTCAGTGTTGGAAGACTCACACTTTATACAGGCATGTGGCCTTGCATTCCTGTCTTGTCTGTTTCATCTGAGGAGGAATTGCTGGAACATTCAGAGGATGGTGTGTGTTCACTAGGTGCTTCTCCCCAGTATTATGACAGCCCCTCTGAAGCTCCTGAACACTCTGAGGGTCTCATTAAGGCGGTTTTAAACACCTGTGGCTCAGTGCTATATTACTGATGCCCTGTCTGATGCTGTGGCTGCTAGGCTCTCTGGCTTAAGTCCTTTAGGCATTCCCTGTTTTCTCTTCCCTTTCAGTGCACATCCTTTTTTGGCCCTGATTTGAAGGGTACAAATTAGTGAGATACTGGGGGCCAGAGTGCCTTGTTGCCCTTGGCCCATAAGTGCATTCAGGCACGGGGACATTATCCTTCTTGTGCTCGTCTTGATGCAGAGCTGAGGAAGAACCCGGTGGTATATTTCACTGTTACTCCCCCACACCTCAGCAGCAAGGGAGGCTCAACAGCTTTCTCACCAAGCCCAATCCCACCAAACCCTCTTCGGCATGACTTGCCGACCGTTGGTCCGCACGCTTCTATGGGTTGTCAACTGCGGTGATGCTTTTCAGCGTTGTTCAGATTTCATGCGGACCTTCAGGATTTACGGGTCTTGTTCTGGTTCTCTTGTTCTGGGAAGTTCTGGAACCGGTCCCCAACCAGAGATGGTTTTGGACTTTTGTTCCAAACCATGTGTGATTCCCAAGATGCATGGCAGCTGCTGTCCTATTCTGGTCTTTTGGACCCCACTTCCTTTGTGATCCTGACTTTGTGGTCAGTCATTGTGGCGATGCGTCCTAGGGACTTTCTGGCTTCTCTTGCTCTACAGAGGCCTGTCTGCACTTTACCATGCATGCGAGAGCTGACAGTACCTCTACTTCGCTTATGTTTGGGGGCACTTCCAGTTTTCGGTTCCTTCCCTTGGTATGACCACAGCTCTGTAGGTGTTTATTCGAGTCTTGGGTGCTTTATTTTCTGTGCTGCACACTGTTTCTGATCGTGGACAAGTAGGAACAATTGCAGAGGTTTATATCACTGGGTCTTCTGTTCGATACTCTGAAGGGCATGGTCCTCCTGGCTGAGGACGTGGATCACAGATCGCCAACACTGTCCTCAGTCTGGTTTGCGGGTCAATTCTAGCCAAGATGTCCTCTCTTGGGGGATGATTGATTTCCATCATGGTGGCGGTACCACTCGCGCTGCCTCATGCAAGGGATTTATAAAGGTTTGTGAACCAGGTTGCAAGGGACTCCAGATCTCCTGAGGCTTAGTCTCTCTTCCCTTACATGTGGGGCTGAGTCTTCCTTGGTGGCTGAATCTCTCCAACCTGCAGACAGGAAGAACTTTCGTGATCCCATTTTGGACCACAGTGATGACTGATGCCAACCTATCGGAATGGGGAATGATCCTGGGTCACCTGACTGTCAAGGGTCATTGGTCGGCGGAGGAATCTCTCCTGTCAATCAATGTTCTGGAACTCCGGTCGATATTCCACACTCTAAGGCACTGGTAGTTTCATCTCAAGGGCTGTCCAGTTCGTGTCCAGTCAGACAATGCCACAGCTGTGGCTTACTTCAACAAGCAAGGCGACACCAGAAGTCTTGCAGCTTGGTTGAAGGTCAAGGCTAATTTAACCTGGGTTGAAGAACATGTGCCTTCCATCTCCACAGTTCATATTCCTGGCGTAGACTGTCTTAACCGGCTTCTTAAGTTGTCACTCCGAGGACAACGGAGAGTGAGAGCTTCTCCGGGAGGTTTTCGACCTTATTGTTCAGAAATGGGGACTTCCCTGGATCGGCTTGATGGCCACCCCGTTGTTTGGATCTGGCTTTCACAGTGGCTGCCCTGTCAATTCCTTGGCAGTTTCATCTAGCCTACTTTTCCCTCCTTTTTCCCTGCTCCAGGGTTCTGAGGAAGTTACGGATGGAGAAGTCCCCGGTCATCCTAGTTGTTCCCTACTGGCTCCAGTAACCTTGGTCTCTGGAGTTGCTGGACCTGTGTGTGCTACCTGTTTCGGCTTCCACTGAGACCGGATATCCTACTACAGGGCTACCTGTGGCAGGAGAATGTGGAGCATCTGGGTTTTGACTGGTTGGCGATTGAATCCTCTATCTTGAGGAAGAAGGATTTCTCCTGAGGTGGTTGCCACTATGCTTCAACCTGTTTCTAAGGCTTGCCACCGGATTTGGTCCATCTTCCATTCTTGGTGTGGATAAGGATCTGTCCTCACAGGTATCTGACCTGTCACCTACCTAGCGTGTGTTCTCTGAAGGTTCAGACATTGGCGCATTGCCGTTCTTCCGGACGTCAGCTTGCTTCCATGGTGTCGCTCATGCTTTCCCTGCCTTTAAGCATCACACTCATCAGTGGGACCTTTAATCTGGTTCTGGGAGTCTTGCGGTGGCCTCCCTTTGAATCCTTGGCTACCATCTCTGTGCTCTGACTTGAAGGATGGTTTTTCTTTTGGCAATTACCTCTGTTCTCTGAATCTCTGAACTGCAGGCCTTGTCCTCTGCAAACTGCTATTTTCTAGTATTTCACAGGGGTAAGGTGGTTCTGCGTGCCTTCCAGGAATTTCTTCCTAAGGTGGTCTGAGTTCCACATCAATCAGGAGATTGTGCCTTTTTTTCGTCCTGACCCTAAGTCTGACAAGGAAAGGTATCTCCACTTGTTATGTGGTGCGTTACCTTAAGTTCTGCGTTCACCACGCTGAGTCTGACAGACTGATGCACTTTTTGTCGCCCTGAGGGTCCTCTGTCCAGTAAGCTGCGTCCAAGTTGACTGTTGCGTCTTGGATTAAGTGTCTCATTTGCAAGACTTAAAAACTCACGATGAAGCCTACTCCCTTTCGTGTCACAGCTCATTCCACCAGGTCTGTTGGGGCTTGCTGGGCCTATAAGAACCATCCCTCTGCTAATCAGTTGTGCAGGGCGGCCACTTGGTTCTCTGTGCTCACTTTTGCCAAACACTACTGTTATGGTTTTGGCTGAAGTCAGCTTTGGCAGGAAGGTCCTGGAGACAGTTTTGCCTTTCTTTAACCATTGAGCTCTGTTGGCTCTTGTTAGCTGTGCTGTGTTTACGGTTTCTAGTGTGCTTTGTTCCATTTCGGTGCCTGTTGACACTTTGGGCTATTCTGTGTTCTGACTAGTCCCTGAGTGCTCTGGTATCATGGGGACTGGCACCTGGTCCTTGCCTTCCTTCCCACTACTGGGAACTTAATGTTGGTACATCTGATTTACCTGTTAGCTATATTGGATGACAAAGTAAAGAGGATTTTAGACTTACCTGTTAAAACCTTTTTCTCTTAGTCCATATAGCTTACAGGTCTCCCACTCTGTTAAGGGACCATGCTTGGTTCTCCTGTGGCTGATTGTGGAAGTTCTTTTGGTTTCATGCTCACGGGAGTTTTCCTATTTTTCCTTCTTGCTACCTGGCTAGCTAGGTTCATTGTCTCAAATCTAACTGGGAGGGGACTAGCTAGGGCCCAGCTAAGGAGGAGAGGAAGGCTCCACCCCTGCATTCTTTCCAAGAATTGTTCCTGCCTACTTAAAGGGGCAGTCTCCTTCCCAGAGTTGTTACCTGTAAGCTATTTGGACGAAGAGAAAAAGATTTAACCGGTAAGACTAAAATCCTTATTTTCCAAACTGGGACACCACCCCAATATTCTCTTAAACCACTTCTCTGTCGTCCAATACAGGTTACTGGTAACTGAGAGGCAATCCGCCCCTTAGTAGGCAGGAACAATTCTCTAAGTGTATGCAGGGGGTGGAGCCTCCCTTCTCTCCTTGGCTCTTTGTTCCTTGGTGAAGACACCAGGCTGAGAACAGTTCTGCTGTAGTTTTAGAATCTTTTTTTTTTTTTTTTTTTTTTTTTTTTTTTTTTTTTTTTTTCCCTGTTAGATATGGAATACCACCATTAGGCGGATTACCTCCGGTTTGCGACAGGGGACATTTTCAGTTCTCAGCTCTTCCATTTGGTCTGACAATGGCTCCTCCGGTATTCAACCGTGTCCTGGGTGCCTTTATATCCGCCCTCCACCAGAACGGCATCAGTTACTCCATACATGGATGACATGCTTCTGAAAGCCCCCTCTGCGGTACTTCATCAGCAAGTTCAGAACTGCATTCAGGCTCTCACCCATCACGGATGGATCATCAACTTGGACAAGTCAGATCTTGTCCCATCCCAGCATCTGGTCTTCCTGGGCCTTCTGCTCGACACGAACAAGGTGGTTCACCAGATCCCTCACAGGGTTTCCGCGATTCTATCTCAGGATCCAGTTCCAGTCCAGAAGCCATCCCCTCTGGAGGGGAAATTCATATCCACCATAGAAGCGGTTCCGTTTGCCATGGCGCACACCAGGGAGCTCCAGAGGTTCGTGATCCAGGTGTGCAAGGGTCAACCGGATCTTCTGAAGAAGTCGGTTTCTCTTTCTCCATGTGGAACTGAGCTTGTCATGGTGGCTCGACCTGTCCAACCTGCTGAAGGGCATGTCCTTCCTGGTACCCTTCTGGCTCAAGGTGACAACAGATGCCAGCCTTTCTGGCTGGGGAGCGGTCCTGGGTCACTTGAGCACTCAGGGCCAGTGGTCTCCGGAGGAGTCCCTCCTTCCGGTCCACATCTTGGAGCTTCTGGCAATATTTCATGCCCTGTGTCATTGGGGGTGTCAGCTGGAAGACTGTCCAGTCCGAGTGGAGTTCGACAACAACACAGCAGTGGCCTACATCAACAAGCAAGGAGTAACAAGAAGTCTTGCTGCTTGGTTAGAGGTCAAGGCTATTTTGTCCGGGGCAGAACACGTTCCTGCCTTATCTGCAGTGCATATTCCAGGCGTAGACAACGTCATGGCGGACTTCCTCAGTTGACACACAGTGGACAACGGAGAGTGGGAGTTGCGCCCAGAGGTGTTCCAACTCATTGTTTAGCAATGGGGTTCCCCTTAAATCGACCTGATGGCGATGAGACACAACAGGAAGGTTCCACTGTTCTGCTCTCTGTGGCAAGACCCTCTGGGTCTAGCAGTAGATGAGATGTCCATTCCGTGGTTCTTTCCTCTGGCTTACATCTTTCTTCCACTTCCCATGTTGCACAGGGTGTTACGGAAATTACGGCTGGAGCATTGCCCAGTTATTCTGATTGCTCCGTACTGACCTCATCAGTCCTGGTTTCCAGAGCTCTTGAATGTGTCAGTGGTGGAGCCCTTTTGGCTCCCATGCTGTCTGGATCTTCTACAGGGTTACCTGTGGAAGGAGGATGTTCATTGGCTAGCTTTAACGGCTTGGAAATTGAATCCTCAATATTGAAGAAGGGTTTCTCTTCTGGTGTGGCTACTATGCTCAGTGCCCGCAAACCTGCTTCTTCCAAGAACTACCATTGTGTCTGGTCGACTTTTCTGTCTTGGTGTGCTGACCAGGGACCTGTCTCAGGAATTTGATCTGCCTACGGTCCTGGCCTTTTTGCAGGACAGTGTGGATAAGGGCCTCAGTTTGAGTTCCCTTAAGGTTCGGACTTCTGCTCTCTGACTTTCAGAGGCGCATTGCCATTCTTCCTGATGTCAAGGTTTTCTTCCAGGGCGTTGCTCATACTCGTCCTGCCTTTAAGATTCCTGCTCCACAGTGGGATCTTAACTTGGTTTTGGGCATCCTTCAGCTCCCTCCCTTTGAGTCTTTGGCTAATATTCCTATACGTTTCTCGATGTGGAAAATTGCCTTTCTCCTGGTGTTTGTGTCAGTTCGCCATGTCGCGGAGTTACATGCGCTGTCCTGTAAACCGCCGTATTTGGTTTGTTTTATGTGCATCGCACTGAGTCTATCAGGAAATCGGATGCGGCGTTCGTCATTCCTGAGGGTCCTGGGGCAGGAAGACCTGCATTCAAGGTGGCTATTGCTTCTTAGATCAAGTCCACTATTCATAGGGCTTATGAGCTGAGGAAGAAGCCAGTCCCCTTCAGGGTCACGGCTTGTTCTACTCATTCCATAGGGGCCTTTTGGGCTTACAAGAATCAGGCCTCTGCTGATCAGTTGCACAAGGCGGCTACTTGGTCGTCTGTGCACACCTTTTCGAAACACTACCATGTTGATGCATTGTTCTCTGCCTCTGTCCCCTACTTCAGAAGGACAGGAATGGGTCAAACGTTATTTTAATGTGAGATACAAGATGCAGCTCTGAGGCCGCTAATTGTCCTTTAGTCACATCTGCATTCTGTTGGGTTTATTCTCTCGAGTCTTAGCTTTTCCCTTTCTTGGGCTGGATGCTTTGTGGAGCAGCAGTGCATGGCTGCTGAATGTGGACATCTCTCCACAAGATTCCTCTGGAGTGTAATTCTTTTGAGGGGACATGTACTGCTGGTTGTGGTATCCTGCAGTGGGGGTTATTTAGAGAATGTGGAGGAGTCCAAGGACCTGATTTATCCTCACAGCATGAGCATAAATCTTATAGAAGTCTGCTGCTGACGAAGTTTCATTATCTAGAAAATCTGCACCTGAAGGAATATTGCAGTGTGTTTTTGTAGCCCTTCATGTGACTTCTACATTATCCTTTTTCCTAGAATGTTGGTTGGTGTCTTCTGGTGTAGTATGTTTTCGTGCACATAATAATGGTGCTGCTTTTGTTCTGGCATTAGTGGGAGTTTGTCCTGGCTGTGCCCAAGGCAGTGTTGACATGTTCCCATGGTCCACATGTCCATCACAATGAAGCAAGTGAAAATATTTTGTGCCACTTACCAATAAATCCTTTTCTTAGTACATGGCAGACCAGGGGCATCCCTCCTGGTGAAAATGCTCCCTTTCTGTGGCATGGGTGCCCTTCCATTTTCAGCTTCTTTCTATTTGATATCTCTTATCTCCCCCCCCCCCCCCAGCATTGGTTTGCTGTATATAATATGAACATAAGATAAGAATATTGGGTGGTGTGGGTTTAATTAAAGGAACAGTAATGTCCTAGAAAAATTTTGTAGGGATTAAAAAGTTGAATTGAATGCAAAAAACATTTCTCGAAATGCTATGGTTTGAGAGATCTGCATTCAAAGTTTGACGTTTCCTGCTGTTGGCTCTTTATTGGAATGGTCTACAAAGTGTGCTTGCAAACCAGGCGCACTTTGTAGACCAGTCCAATGAAGTAATTCTTCTTAAAAAAATAAAAAAAAATGTGATTGCGGCTCTGCTGAAGAGCCTACGTATTGGCCTGCTGACAGCAGGAAACGTCCAACTTGGAATGCAGATCTCTCAAACCATAGCAGTTTGAGAGAGTTTTTTTTTTTTTTTTGCATTCAGTTGAACTTCTTAATCCCTACAAAATGCTAAACATTTTTTCTTAGCAAGACTAAGTGGAAGAGACTCTCAGACTCCACACACAAACCTACCCCCCCCCCAACACCAACACCAACATGACGTGCCTCATAGTGGAGGGAGCATGATGCCATGGTTCCTGTGTTCCCATGGACTATGAGAAATTACTTTGATAGTAATGGCTTAAAAGAATAAAAAGTAATATTGTGGATAATGCAAAAAGAAATAGATCGGTGTAAGTCCTATCTCTCAAACCTTTATGGTTTGAGAGAGAATATTTTAAAGTTCTCCTCTCCCTCCACTTTCCCTGACGTCTGCATCTAGCTGACAGCAGGAGATCCTGGTCTGGGGACCGGCGGGCACAGCTCTTCAGCAGAGATACCAGAATCTAAAAAGAACTACTTTATTGGAACGGTCTACAAAGTGTGCTGGCAAACCAGGCACACTTTGTAGATTGTTCCAATGAAGTATTTCTTTTTAGATTTCGGTATCTCTGCTGAAGAGCCTCTTCGAGTCGGCTTTCTGGTTTGAGAGATAGGACATGCACTGGTCAATTTCTTTTTGCATTATTTACATTATTACTTTTTGTTCTTTTAAGCAATTACTAACCTTTAAACCCCTTATTGACTGGCCGCGCGCACGCGGCCAGCACTTAACGACCCCCCCCCCCAATTACTTAAAATGACTTCCGGGACGTACATGTACGTCCTCTGTCCGCCTGGGACGTACATGTACGTCCTCTGTCCGCCTGGGACGTACATGTACGTCCTCTGTCCGCCTGGGACGTACATGTACGTCCTCTGTCCGCCTGGGACGTACATGTACGTCCTCTGTCCGCCTGGGACGTACATGTACGTCCTCTGTCCGCCTGGGACGTACATGTACGTCCTCTGTCCGCCTGGGACGTACATGTACGTCCTCTGTCCGCCTGGTGTAGTATGTGTACGTCCTCTGTCCGCCTGGGACGTACATGTATGTCCTTGGGCTGTAAGGGGTTAATTACCATAAAAAAATCCACTTTTTGCTGTTAATGTTTACTGTATTTGACAAATCGTTAATGCCCTGTTCAGGCATGTTTATAACTAGAGTAATCAGAATTTAGATAACTTGTAACTGCTTCATACCCTTCCTCTGTATTTGTATTGAGCTAATGTTACATATTTCTTCAGGCTTAGACACCCTGTGACTGTTTTTGCATTTTATTTCTAGAAGATTGGATGAGATCTTTATATGAATAGAATTGCTGTGTTCCGGCTAAGCCTGCAACTCTTATTATGCATATTATGTCTATTTTCACAGGTGTTTTCCTCCAATTCCCCCTTGTTGACTACCAGGGTGGAAGTTGCAAAACCCTATCCACATGATTGTCTTTTGGCTGCCTTTGTCAAATGCATGGGGCTCATTGCTGCATAAGAGCTGGAAGTGATTTTGGCTCTTCTTCCTCCTTATTGCCTCCCTGCATGGAAGGCGCAAAAGCCCTATCATGAATGGGAAGAATGTTCTTATTTTTTAGGAAATAAGATTTTCATAAAGAGATTTGAGTCATATGACATGCTTTGTGCTTCCCAGAATAAAACGGTGGCCACGCCAAACCAGGGCGTCTGGGACATGAGAGGAAAGCAGTTCTACGCTGGGATTGAGATCAAAGTTTGGGCTGTTGCTTGTTTTGCTCCACAGAAGCAGTGCAGAGAAGACTTGTTAAAGTGAGTATATCTGGTTGTGAAAAAGGTGTGGTTAACTGGCTGTTATTTTTTAGCTAAACATCAATATTCTTGGGCAGATGGAAAAGGGAAAGTTGAGGTCAAGGCACTCAACTTTTTGAGTGGTCAATAAATATTTATTTTTGTGTATATTTACTTTCTACCTTTCTTATACCATGGTCCTTAAGCACAAAAGAGAAGCAGTTCTGGGGCAAAACATCTGCTCTGCTTGGGACAAATTAAAAACACTCCAAAATTCAGCTGACTTCAGTAGGGTCTCACATATATTGAAAATCAATGTATTTGAAGCATTTGTAGTATTTGAGGGGTTAAAATCCCCATTTAAATATTTGGGAATTTTGGAAGTTTTTATTTGTCCCCTGAGGTGCATCAGGTTTGCCCCATAATTGCTTCTCCTCTTTGTGCCTAAGGTCCCATATGTGTGTTACTGAGCTGATAAAGCCAAACTCTAGAAAATTCTAACACTTCTTGACCAAACCATATCCAACAAAAGATATGTTAATTAAAATAATTGCAACAGTTATTCATTTTTTTTAGGGTAGAGTGCTGGTTGTTTTTGTTGGTGGAGGGGTCTGTTTTAACATAAATGGGATCTGTTTACGGGCTTTTTTTTCTTTTTAAATAGGAGTTTTACAGACCAACTAAGGAAAATATCTAAGGATGCTGGAATGCCCATCCAGGGTCAGCCATGTTTCTGTAAATACGCACAGGGTGCTGACAGTGTGGAGCCTATGTTCAAACACCTGAAGCTGACTTATGTGGGTTTGCAGCTTATTGTAGTTATCCTGCCTGGGAAGACACCAGTCTATGGTAAGAAAGTTGCAGTATGAAGAGAGAATACCTGTTTCTGTAGAAAGTTTCAGCATTTAGATGCATTTAGTATAGTTATTTTATGGTACTGACAGCAAAGAATGATGGCCGTCAATCTTTAACTTTTGTGAAAACCCAGAGCTATTTAAAGGAGTAATAAGGCTTTATTGAAGGTATAGTAATGTTTCCCTATGAACAATGCTGTAATCCTTTAGTGCATACAGCTGATAAGTTATGTTGGTAATGTTGAATTTGTTATAAATCCTGTGAATTATGAATATCCCTTCACGCCCCTTATACTTCAGTCTTCCTTTGAGCTTCGGAGCTGGAAGCATGTGTTGACGTGGGACAATGTTCTTTCAGTATATGTAAAAATCTGCCCTCCTTCGTCAAGGGGGGCAGGATTTTCTATACACTGAATGACTGCAGATTGTGCCTCGTAGCTCTGTCCAGTCAAGCCGGATTGCAGATTTTTTTGGTGATGTGGCCTGGCATTGTGAAAAGGGGAGTGAGAGGGATAATTCATAATATTTCATGCAATATATAGCATATTCTGTATTACTAACATAACATATCAATTGTATGCACTATAAAGGATTGCAGTGTTCATAGGGAAACTTAACAATCCCTTTAATTTCTCCCCTTATTTCTTTCAATTAGAGTCTTGAAAGGACTTTAAAAAGTTGCAGGGTGGCGGTGTTTAAATGGATAGTGATGTTTCACCAGAAGCAGCTCCAATTAAATGTCATAGTATTTGGGCCATGGAGCATTTTGTTTCAATACTGTCAGTTGTAGTTCAAGAGTAATTGAATGATAAACTATCCCCCTCCCGCCCCTTTTACCCAATGTAAGCCACCTCCATTCAAATGTGTAATCTGAATGGCAAAGGTTGAACTTGATGGACTTGTGTCTTTTTTCAACCTAATTTACTATTTACTGGTCCTTTGACCAGACAGTTCACATCAAGGGACAGGTGAGCAGTGTTACATCAGTAAAAGGGGTGGGAGGGGGATAATTTATCATTCAGTTACTCTTGAACTACAACTGGGACAGCATTGAAATAACACTCTCCATGGCCCAAATACTATGAAGATTATTTGGAGCTGCTTTTGTTGTGAAACATTACTATCCCTTTAATCAAAGGATAACTCAATAGGCAACACTTAAGCTACAATACTACCCCTAACCCCAACATTACACACTAAACCCAAGACTGATGTTCAGTTAATACTTTTATTTTGTCTTTGCCATTGCAGAGAAGAAATACATGCGTATCTGGCAAAGTAATCTTTGCTGCCGGTTTTACTGAGAAGGCCTCTGCTTTTTATGTTGCCTTATATCATCCTTTGTGGCTAAAGTTCTGGTCTGCCTTCCAGTCTTATAAAAACTCCTTCCCTTCTTTTTGTGGGCAAGCCATTGCTTGGCCAAGAGCTGGAGTAGGGTTTGTCATGCCCTGCTCAGATGCCCACAGCTGGCAAGTCTACCTCTTCATGACTTGTCTGGTCCACCTTGGGGAATTGGAGATGATTTGCGCCTCTTGCCATGCTTGGTGTTTTTCCATGGTGTATCAGTGGGTTTGCAGATAATTTTTGGAATGGTACTGCATAATTTGAAGTCCCTACTTCCTCGCATTCTTCATGTCAAGAGTTCCTTTCATAGTCATTAATTTATAGACTCAATCTTTTCTTTGGTAGATATGCAGGTTTTTGTACCTGTTCCTTCTTAGGAAAGGTTCATGGGACTCTATGCCAACCTTATCATAGTTCCCAAAAAACTGTACATGTGGTTTCATTCAGGACTTGAACCTCAACCATTTTGTTCTTGCATCCTGGGTCACTGTGGAGTCTCTGAGCTCTGCCATCACTGCTGTGTCTCCGGGGGAGTGTTTGGTCTCTAGACATAAACAAATCTTACCTGCATATCCCTGTTCATTCAGATCAGCATTTCCTGGGGTTTGCTGTTTTAGACTGTCCTCCTCACTTCATTGCCTTCCATTTGTGTTGGCCTTCACTTTTCTGGCATTTATAAAGGACATGACCGCACTGGCAGCTCACATCCACTTTCTAGGAATCACCTTGACTCCCCCCTCCTTGACAACTTGTTTCTAAAGCCTCCTTTAGATGAGACTGCACCCTCAGATTCAGAATAATAGAAATATCAGAAGTCTTTTCTTGATCAACCCCAGGTACTTATCTGTCTTATGGGGTTCAGCACACTTCCAGGGAAGGGTATTCCTGATGGAAAACAAGATTCTGTCATTGCTGCAGCAGGGGTCTCAGGCCCTGCTTCTCCCATCCACCCTGATGAGGTAGTGTGTGAAGGTGCTGAGTTATCTGGCCTTTGCCCTGGAGGCAGTCCCATTTGCGCAATTCCATACACTGGAGCTGCAACTGGAGATTGTCAGGAATGGGTCCAGGCATCTGTGTAATCTCTTCTCACCAGATGTAGTCGGACCTTCGTTTGTGGATGACGTTGTCCTATGTGTCACTGGGACGTCAACTGGACTTTCCAAATTGGGAAATGGTCACAACTGATTCCAGCCTGATGGACTAGGGTGCCACCTTGGGCCCTCAGACAGCTCTGGGTCTCTGGACTAGAGCAGAATTTCTTCTGTCCTGTGTTCTGGAGTAATAAAAAGGGAATAGAGTTCAAACAAAAGAAATCCTCTGAGTGTATGTCACACTCAAGAATGAGAACTGGACCAGTACTGTAGGTAACACAATCTTTATTAAGATATACAACATACAGAATCATACGGCAACAACAAGAACACAATACAATATAGATGACGTCAGGAAGGATAGTTATGCTGTAGTGGTAGCGAACTGAGCCCCACAAGGCAAGCTGGAAATAAGCCGCCTCAGGTCCGCACCTGAGGATCTACTACAGGTCCGCACCTGTACAGTGTTCCTGAGTAAGGCTACTGCGCTACAGGTCCGCACCAGTATAGAGAACGTTCCCGAGTGGGCTAACTGCGCTACAGGTCAGCACCTGAACACCGCAGTATATGTACAGAAGCAAGGAGAAGTCTGCCAGAGCCACAAAGAGCACCCAACAAGTTATCCACTTGAGTGCTGGTATGCTGGGTGCGCAGTGGACAACCCCAGGTAACACCAAAGTGTGGGTAGTCTGACAAACCAAAATATACATGGAGCAAATCGTAAACCAGAGCCGCAGGTCTGTATCAGATTGGTTATCGGACTAGCCAGGGTCGTATACAGAGCAGGTAGTCGGACAGAGCCACAGGTCAGCACCAGGACGGATAGTCAGCCAGGCCAGAGGTCATACACTGAGGAGTTAGTGTACCAGAGCCGCAGGTCCACACCAGAAGGAATGTCCGCCAAGCCGGGGTCATACCCAGAGCGGTAGTCAGGCAAACCGAAGGCTGGCACCAGAACGGGTAGTTGGAAGAACCAGGTAATGCACAGACACAAGCCAACTGCACTGTACACCACGAAAGGGCGACTGAGCATAGTGTCCAGGCAGTATTTAAGGTTTAGGAACCAGAAAGGAGTCAGAAAATGTGTGCTGTCCCTTTTAAATGCAGCGCACGTCCATGCTTTTGGACGTGCACCCCTTATCTGTATAGACCCGCGCCTGAACCCAGCCCCAGAGCGAACCGCCAGTTCCATGCTGCTGGGGCCGCCAAACAGTGCGGCTGAAGCTGCTGGGTAGAACTGCTGTTGGAGCTGCCACCGCCGGAAGGTACGCTAACAGTGTAGTATATAAAAACAATCTTAAATAAAATGTAAAATATAGACCATAAGATTAAAAAAGGATCAAGTATAAATAAATACAAGACTAGGCTTGTTTTAAATTCAGCAGACTGCAAAAAAAAAAAAAAACAAAAAAAAAAAAACAGGTGACTGAATCTTTTTCAAGCACTATAATGACCAGTGCTATGAAATAATGTCAGAAAACACACCCCTGCAGGCAGCTAAATTTAGATGAGTTTTGGCCAATTGGAAAAAAAAAAAAAAAAAACACACACACACACACCACTAGTTGCCATTTAATAGACTGCGTTAGCGCATGACCTTTAACCCCTTAAGGACCGGAGGTTATGGGACATTTCCGTCCCATAACGACCGCATAGGGGCACTTTGACGCGCCGGTACACGTGACCTGTCACGTGTATCGGCGCGTCACTATGGGGCTTGAAAGAGATCGCTCGGATCTTGGAGCAGTCTGTTTCATGCCCTATTTTTACTTACAGCGCTCCCGGTAGAGCGCTGTAAGTAAAAAGTACGTGACGTATCATGACCGTCATCGGTCCTTGAGTAGTTCAAGGACCGTGACGGTCCTGGTAAGTCAAGGGTCCCTAAGGGGTTAAGACTCCGTGTTTTTTGTTTACTAAAGTCCCTTTTTTAGATCTTTAGTCAGCCGACTGCTATTCAAAGGCAAAAAAATACCTACATCCCCAGTGGATATATTGATAGAGAGCCCTAAGCCCCATATCAATACATACAAAGTACCTAAAAAGTGTTCAGTTAGTAGAATTAACCTTATGAGTGCCAGTGGGGTATAATTACCCACCAGCACTTATAGGGTTAACCAGACTAAGTTACAAACCTACATCTCATAAAAAAGAACACATACCATTAATCCTGATATCCAGGGGAGTCTTCAGCATCCTGGTCAGAGTCTGTTGTCTTTGGTTTTGTGTCTTTTAGCTATAAAAGAAAAATAAACAAAAGTGGAAAAAAAAAATTTAATCAAGTAAGCCCCTTGAGTCCCTGCGGAGTACGCATTGCGCACACCTCTGGGGCTCAGAATTGAATGTATTAGTGTGCAGATAAACATAGTATAACATGCCTTGCTCCAGTGATTAAAATGTTTCCAACTGTAGAAAAAGTTTTCTGAAATTTGTTAGATACATAGCTTTGCCTTTTTTTTTTTTTTTTTTTTTTTTTTTTTTTTTTTTTTGTGGTGTGGCACAGACAACCCCCCAACTGGCTTCAAGCACCACCATTCTACGCACTCATTTATGGCTCTCATTCTCTGCATTGAGTTGCAGTACAGATGGCTGAGGTGGTTGGATTAACACTTTCCTTATTATTTTATTGTCATTTATTATTGTTTTGGATGTTTTGGGGGCTTATTTCTGCTCTAAACCCCCTCCACCACTACCTTGCTATCCCTTTCCACTCCTCCCCACTGGCATCCTGAAATGTCAGATATGTGGTTGCTATGAGCTTCAAGCAGAACCACCACCTGACAAAATCTTTAGCTTCACTAAGTCCCCATCTGGCGACTAGCTGCTTAGTAGCCCTAGTTGCCAAAATGACTATTATTTAATAGATTTCTGCTCTCTTCCCTGGCTGACAGGCAGGATGGAGCGCGGACGTCTTGCCATTGTGACGTCAGCGCGCCTGCGCTATCAGTCCCAGACAGCTGGGACTGACCGCGCAGGCACGCGGACGTCACAATGGCAAGATGTCCGCGCTCCATCCTGCCTGTAATTCGGGGAAAAGAGCAGAAATCTATTAAATAAGATAATTATTCTGGCGACTAGCTCTAATAAGCAGCTAGTCTCCGGATGGGGACTTGGTTAAGCTAAAGATTTTGTCGGGTGGTAGTTCGGCTTTCAAGATGGATTCTTTGCATTCTGTCATTGCAGCAATGTGCCTGGTAGACTTCCTAGCCTCCCTGGATCTTCAGGATAAGTACCTACACAAATCGATCCACGTAGACTAACGCTACCTGAGGTTTGCTTTGTCCAGCTACATTCCCATTTCACGTTTGTGCCACTTGGTTTCGGCACAGTCTTCAAAAGGATCATGGCAGCCTTGTCTGTGTATATTTATGCCCAAGGCATTTTTACTCCATATTTGGACCATCTTTCGCTATGCTCTTTCAGAAGACCTCTTGGCTCACCATATTCAAGAGTGCACCCACATTGTAGTGCATCATGGTTGAATTCCCAATCTCAAATCTTCTCCCATCCCAAACTTTGGTGTTGCTGGGCATTCGATACCCGTTATGGGAAGGTTTTTCTCATGGAGGACAAGATTCAGATTCTGTTCCAGGACGTGTCTTAAGCGCTGGAGTGACAGTCGGCCACAATCAGGGACTACATGAGTCCTGGGTCAGTTGGCTTCTGCTCTGGAAGCAGTGCCCCACTCAGTTCCACATGAGAACTGGTCCAGGAATATGGAGCATCTCTCCTCCGATTACCCTGTCTCTGCAGGCAAGGGAGGATATTCGTTGTTGGCTTCATCTGCAGCATCAAGCAAAATCATCTGTGATTCCAAAGTGGACCCTGGTGATGGACACCAGAATGAATGACTGGGGCGTGACCCTGGACCACCTGAGTGCCCAGGGCAGGTGGACAGGGGAAGAGAGCCTCCTAGCTAACATTCTTTAGCTCGGAGAAGTTCTTCCATTGGTCCCAGATACTCGTAGGGATTCCGGTGAGCATTTCTTCCTAAGGTTGTCTCCAAATTTCACATCAACTAAAGAGATAGTTGTGCCTTCTTTTTGTTCTGACTCTTCATCTACTTGAAAGGGAACTCCACTTGTTGGACATTGTGTGCAGCCTTAAGTTTTCTTTATGTGCACCGCACTAAGCCTAAGCACTAAGGCAGACTTTCAGATTGCATCCAAGGTAACACTTGCCTCTTAGATTAAGGCTACCATACACCAGCCATATGAGTTTGGGAAGAAGTCGGTCACCTTTAACATCATAGAGCATTCTACCAGATCTGAGGGTGCTTCTTAAGCCTACAGGCACCAGGCCTTACCGAACAGCTACGCAAGGCTGTGATTTGATCCTCCTTTCATACTTTCACCAAACATGTCAAGTCCCTTTTTCCTCATATCCAAATCACTGCATTACTTGCTCTTGTGTTATGCTGCTCTCTCCCTTTCACCTTCCCCATTTAGTGTTGCCCTTCCTCTCCAGCTTCCATGTTGTGTTGGCCACTCTCTGTCCTTGTTGGGTGAGGGGGGCACTTTTTTGCTTCCAGGGGAGTAACCAAATGCATTTATGTGCATGATGTGCACAGCCTGCACTTTCTGGAATGAGCCTGCTGAGGTACGTGCCTTCTCTGGCACAGATCTTTATATGTCTGCTCTTTCTTGTCTTTGAACTCTCAAGTAATGCAGAACACTGGGATTTGACATACGTTTGCTTTATGTATTGGGCTAAGTGAGGACCCTGTGTGAGCGGTCTTACAGAGTTCTGTACTGGAGGATTCAGTCCTTGGCCCTGCATTCTACACTAATATGTACCAAGAAAAGTATAATGGCAGGAGGGGACCACAGAAAGCATAGAGGGTGTGTGGGGTATTTGTAGAAGAGAACGGGGGAATGGTAAGAAAGGGGAGAGGGTGAGAAACATAGGAAGGGGACTGGAGGGGGAAAGTAGAGGTGTGAGACTGGGAAAAGAGACTGGCGACTGTGTGTGTCAACTAGTGGAATCTCTTCCCTGCCTCCTCTTGCACAGGTAGAGCTGTGCTTTTGCTCATTGTCTTTTAAATAGGATAGTCTACCCTTGCATTAAAAATGTAAGTTTAGGTTTACATATTAAGGATCTACCATAACTACATTTTACATATGTTAGTTTTAAATACCTTATGCTTTCAGCTATGTAACCAGGAAATAATAAATGTGACTTTCAACTAGCATATACATTTAGGAGTTGTCACACTTTTATAGTGTTAAGTCTTTGCCAAGTGAAAGATATAGGTTGAGTTTGAGACCTGGTTTTAAATCAGAGTAGCAGATCCAGGTGAGAACTGCAGTAAAGTTATGCAGACACAAAGCATCTAGGAGATTGTGTCACTGCAATATATGCAGTTTACTAAAACTGCGTGAATGTCTTTAAATTTATTTATGTATTTTTTTGGCCAGACATCCATATAGGTACTGCATTTTATTTTGAAGCCGTGCTATATTCATGTTTTCCTATGCAAAGGGATAGTAATGTTTCAAAATAAAAGTAGCTCCAATTAATCCATCCTATTTGGGCCATGGACAGTGTTATTTCAATACTGTCAATTTGTAGTTCAAGAGAAACTGAATGATAAAGTAGTATCCCCTCCTGTCCCTTTTACCTATTGTAAGTCACTTCCCCTCGGATGTGGTATATGGTCTTGAGACCAGACAGATCACATCAAGGGACAGTCTTCTTACTGTGATTATAAGGAAAACCTTGCCCCCCCCCTCCCCAAAGGGGTTTTCATGTTTTTCAATTATGCTAATTGAAGATTGACCAGATGACTTGCAGAGAGGGACAGTCTTGCTTCTCTGAGGTGAGCAGTGTTAAATCAGTAAAAGGGGCGGGAGGGGGATATTTTGTTATTCAATAACGCTTGAACTACATCTCTGACAGTATTGAAATAACCTTCTACGTGGCCTAAATACTACAAAGATTAATTGGAGCTGCTTTTATTTTGAAACATAACTATCCCTTTAACTTTCATCCTCGGATCACTAATATGCTCAAATGAGTACTGGATGGGTGCCTCTGATTAACTCGCATGTACTGAATCAGGGAAATTCTCAGGACCTGTCATTCTAGTGAACACACAGATTAGGGCTGTGGAATCATTGGTTTTGATGTGTTTTTTTAAGAGGTCCAAACTGCCATTTCTACCAATGTACCATGATGTGTCCATGGCATCCCTGTGACTTGCCATTTTTTTCAGCAAAAATAGTTTCACAGTTTTCTTGGAATATACTGCCATTTGATTCTAATGCTTTCCGCTTTTTTTTTTTTCCATAGCGGAGGTGAAGAGAGTAGGTGATACACTCCTTGGCATGGCCACCCAGTGTGTTCAGGTGAAAAACGTAGTTAAGACCTCTCCTCAAACTCTTTCCAACCTCTGCCTGAAGATCAATGCCAAGCTGGGGGGAATAAATAATGTATTGGTTCCTCATCAAAGGTAAGATAATATATTCAGTGGTTCTTTGAACTCTTCCTTTGGCAGTCTTTTGACTGGTTTATGCCTGCCTTGGTGACCCCTACTATCCTCCATATTCTGCTTCATTGACTTCTGTGGTAACTAAAAAATGGTGATGTTTATAATGTATTAAACTACTGTGGACTTGATAGCTGGTAGAATTGGTGTGCTTGAACACATTGAATGCTATGTTTGAAACATAAGATCTTTCACCCTAATTTCCTTGCCCACACTTCTGTATATGAGATACCTACACCCAGTCCTACTGCAGAAAGGCTTGTTTTAAATCCCCAAGTAGTCTTTGGTATGCCTAAGGTGCTTTTTCTGTCTGGGACTCAATCTGGAAGATTTTCATATAAGTTAAAGATAAAATAGCAGTTTTATTGTTAATATATTAATATGAAAATGTTCCTTAGTGAGTGCCAGACTGGCTTAATGTGGTCAGAGTAAAATATATTTATATTAGTAGTTCTTCTGTATGGTTTTGTTTCCATCTTTTTAATAAAATGCCAAGTTTTTGGTATTGTTTGGCAAGTGTTAAAAATCACAAGGCACACATAACATTAATTACAAATATATGTGTATCTATACTATAAAGGAGAAGCTGGTCAGGTGATGCCCCAGTGAATGCGTGTAAAAGACTGGAAAGTTAATACTTTGAGAATATCAGTGTTTTGGGTTTTTTTTTTTTATTATTTTATTTAATGTTTCTTGACATTTTGGTATGTGGACCCCAACGGGAACACACGTGGTGACCATCTTTAGCGCATAGACTTCAATGGGAAAGGTTGTGTGTGAGATCTCTCTGCACCTGTTAGTTCTGGAAAGGTCCGTGTAGGCTCTTCCCCTTATGTCTGAGGTCCAGTGCAATGTGTTTCACTACTGTTGTAAACTGTATGGCGAAAATTACTTTGCCCGGAATCCTCCTGTTCCCAGGCTTTTTTGCTGATGGGATTCGCACCAACTTGGCTACCATCTTACACCTCCACTTGTACTACGTAGAGGTTGACTCTCCTCCTCTGTTCTCCAATGTAACCCTTGGTTAGGCCTCATCTATAATATGGAGTAGAGTTTTGGGCACCAGTTTTTAAAAAATAAATTGAACTGGAAAAAGGACACACTTGAAACAAAACTAGGTGTTTGGTAGATCTGCGCTCTAAAGTGACACTAGCCAAACTGGATTTGTTTACATTAGACTTCTAAGGGGTGATATGATTACCATTTACAAATATAGTCAAGGGCAGTACAAAACTATCCAATTAATTATTTATGCAAAGAGCTGAGTGAGCTAAGAACAAGAGGTCATCCATTGTCTAGAGACTAAGACAATGCAGTGCTTTGGATACCTCTCTTGCAAGCAAAGGGTTAATGCACTTTGCTATCCATCCACTAACCTCACTATGGCCAGAAAATTCTTATGGCCTCTCTGACCGTTATCCTGAATCCGAGATTTGATCAATCCTGAATGTCCTATGCAGGAGGTGGACAGTTTCTACCAGGACCAAAGTACACAAATTCCTCCCACTGCATATAGTACTTGTAACCGTATAAGGACCAGAAGACTGCATGTAACACCTTGTCTTCCAATCCTTAATACACCCTTCTGGGCCTTACAGGTTTTGTAGGCTCATGCACTCTGCAAGATTGGGGAAAAGAAAACTCATGTCTATCTCCGTGTTCATGACACCCAGGGTTAATTTGAAGAGGATATCTCTTTGAAATGGGCACAGGGGTAAAATTCATAGGGACAATTAGATTTACTGGCCATAAATAACTGTCGTCCAATACAGGTTACTGATAACTTTGGGTAGGCGATTGCAGGGGGTGGAGCCTACCTTCCCTCCTTGGCTGCAGCTAGCCAACCACTCCAGAAAGATTTATTCCCTGGTGAAGACACAGGCAAGAAAACAGTTCTGCTATAGTTTTTGAAATTTATTTTTCTGTTAGAAATGGAATACCACCATTTGGCTCAGTATCCAGTTGCCTTTTGCGAACCTTAAGCCCTTGGGGGGAAGTCTTGGGTACAAGTTCTTTCCTCAGGAGTTGCCCACCGAGGCTGCTTCTTGATACATGGTCATCTGAAAACCAGATCTGCAGGAAAGGTGAGCAACCCTTTGAGTGCTGCAGGTCCACTTGTCCCACAGTGCCCCTTCACACAGGTGTGTTTTCCTTGGAAGTTCTTATTGCACACTCCTGCACTCACTGGGTATGTCGGGTGTTTTTGGAGCAGGTTTATGTGGTAACTTAACCCTTTAGCTGCTGCTTTGCATCTTTTTGTTGTGTTGTCACTTTCCCTACTGGGTTCAGTGTTTTTGTTTTTTTTTGTTTGTTTTTTGTTTGTTTTTGTGTTTTTTGTCTTCTAACATGTTCTAGTGATGTCTCATGTAATTTTATTTCACAGTTTTAACTTTGACAGAATTTGAGTGAGCACTTTACCGCATAGATGCCATTGCTTCATTCACTCCTATGGGACTGTACAGTTTGGGACAAATCTCTGCAACTGCTCAATGTAGAGACTTCAGAGATGGCTCATTTTAACTGTCTGACCTTGCTCTATCATCTGGTTACCATTGCAAGTGTGTTGGGGGGCTCAGGGGTCTTTGGCCACTGTTGGGGTACTTATTCTGGGAAAACTACATTTCCCATGAGCGCTTGCTTCACATGCTTGTTTCTGATTGGCTCCCGCCGCGGCAACCATTTTGTGTTTTTTTTTCTAGAACAAGTATCCTGCTCAGGGCTTGGACTCTCCTTCTCTTGTCTGCAGATTATCCCTTCACCTGCCAGATAAATGTATTTTTTAGCTATTTCTGGGGTGAAATTTTAATCTTTCACACTGTAATTGGGTGATTCATTATACTAAATGTTTTTGACACTGAAAATGTTTAATCCATTGGCTCTTGGGGCCAGGCCTAAGACTAAGGAAGCTGGGGTCTCTATGTCCCCTATTGTGCACTGTTCCTCATGTCATTCAGGGTTACCTAGAGAATTCTCAGGTCACTTATGCCCAGCATGTTCTGATGTCCCCAAGTCTCTCCCAGGGACCTTCAGCCATGCATTAGAGCCAGTTTGGGTGCAAGAGTTAAAGGCTGCTACTAGGGACCTTCGGTCTACATTGCAACTCTCTCCATCCCAGTTACAGGGGGGGGGGGTCTTCCATTCATGGCAGACCCCCTCTTCAGTCAGATCTTCCCTGCCTAAACCGCAGGGAGTACCTGACGTATCAGATTCCTCTGAGGAGGAACTGTTGGTGGATTCTGATGTTGAGGAATGTTCTGATGTTGCTTCCTCCTTCTTTTTTTTTTTTTTTTAAGTTAGGAGGTTTCTTCAGATCCTTCTGATGTGTTTCAGGAACCTAAAAAGCCCCTTACTTGTTTTCCACCTAACCCCACTCTTGACCGCCTTGTGTCTGAGTGGATATCCAGACAGGAAACCTGTTTCCAAGAAATTTGCCAAACTTTGCCTTCTCTGAGGCGGCGCTTGCTCAGTGGGTTCATCCCCCCCAAAGTGGATGCTCCTATCTCTAGGCTATTTAAGTCTACTACCTTGCCAGTTTCTGATGCGTCTACTCTGAAAGACTGGACTGACAAACTTGAGGTTTCCCTCAAGTTTGTTTTTTCCACTGCTTGGGACTGCTATGCGTCCGGCGTTCGATGCAGCATGGGTTAACCAGGGCTTTATGGTCTGGGCTGAACAGCTCATTCTGGCTGTCCGTCAGGGTGCTTCTACTTCGGATATGTTGAGCCTTTTTGCCAACATTTCTGAGGCCCAGGACTATGTTTCTGCTGCCTTATTTGATGCCATCCGTTTGCTGGCTAGGATTTCCACCATGTCTGTGGTTGCCCCACGGGCTCTTTGGCTCAAGATCTGGTCTGCTGACTCTTCTTCCAAGAAAGCCTTGCTCTCCTTACCTTTCCAAGGCACATCATTGTTTGGGCCAGATCGTAAGGATTTGATTAGTGAGTCCAAAGGGGGTAAAAGTACCTTACTGCCTTTGGTCCCCAGGAAGAAAACCCCTCTCAAGCATAATAGTTTTTTTTGTTTGTTTGTTTTTTCCTGTCAGACTGACACTTTCGGCGAACCAGGCGTTTCCATAAGCTCCTCGTGCCTCCTCCAAGCCTAAACAGCAATGGAAGCCCAAGGCTTCCAAGCCTCCTTCGGCGAACCCAGGTCCCCACTCTGCTGTGGGTGGCAGTTTGCGTCACTACCACAGTGTCTGGGAGGATTCAGTGGTGGACCCATGGGTTTTACAGGTGGTGACTGAAGGGTACAGGATCCCTTTTGTCTCTCTTCCTCCTTTTCGGTTTTTCCCTTCTCATACACCTCAGGGCACAGAGAAACGCAGTCTGTTCAATGGCACTATTCAGGCTCTTCTGGACAAGGATGTTCTAGAACCAGTTCCAGTTCAGGACAGAGGTATGGGTTTTTACTCAAACCGCTGGTCTCCAAGAAGGACGGCGGTTGTCGTCCCATTTTGGGTTTGAAAGATCTCCATTCCTTTGTGATCAGGACTCATTATCACCAGGAGTCCCTAAAGACCGTGGTTGCTGCTATGTCCCCAGGGGAATTCCTTGCTTCTCTGGATCTTCAGGACGTGTATCTACGCATTCATCCAGAGTGTCAGCAGTATCTCAGATTTGCCTGCGACCGAGGGCACTTTCAGTTTTCAGCTCTTCCCTTTGGTCTGACTACAGCTCCTCAAGTCTTCAACAGTGTCCTGGGAGCTTTAGTATCAGTCCTCCACCGGGACGGTATCAGTTACTCCATACATGGACGACCTGCTTCTGAAAGCTCCTTCTGCGGAACTTCATCAGCAGGTTCAGAACTGCATTCATGCTCTCACCCATCACGGGAGGATCATCAACATGAACAAGTTGGATCTTGTCCCATCCCAGCGTCTTCCTGGGCCTTCTCTTCGACACTCAGCAGAGCATGGTGTTTCTCATGGAGGAAGTGGCTCACCAGATCGCCCACAGGGTTTCTGTGGTCCTGGTTCTCGATCCAGCTCCAGCCAAGAAGCGGTCCTCTCTAGTGGGGAAATTAATCTCCACCATATATGCGTCCCATTTGCCGCAGCTCACACCAGGGAACTCCAGAGGTTCGTGATCAAGGTGTGCAGGGATCAGCCGGACCTTCTCAAGACATCAGTGTCACTTCCTCTTCATGTGGAACAGAGTTTGTCCTGGTGGCTCGAACCTCTCCAATCTGCTGAAGGGCAAGTCCTTCCTAGTATCCTTCTGGGCCACGGTGACGACTGATGCGCTGGAGAGCGGTCCTGGGTCGCCTGAGTGCACAATGTCGGTGGTCTCCTGAGGAATCTCCTTCCCATCAACGTGTTGGAGCTTCGGGCGATATTCCATGCCCTTCGTCATTGGACTCCACAGCTGAAAGAATGCCCAGTCCGGGTGCAGTCTGAACATGTCACGGCCATGGCCTACCTCGGCAAGCAGGGCGGAACAAGAAGTCTCTCCGCTTGGTTAGAGATCAAGGCTACTTTGTCCTGGGCAGAAGAACATGTTCCTGCCATATCCGCAGTGCACATTCCTGACGTAGACAACATCATGGCTGGCTTCCTCAGTTGACACATGGACAGCGGAGAGTGGGAACTGCACCCAGAGGTGTTCTCCCTCATTGTTCAGAATTGGGGTCTTCCTTGCATCAACCTGATGGCGACAATACACAACTGGAAGGTTCTGCTCTCGCTGGAGGGAACTTGTAGCTCTAGCGGTGGATGCCATGTCCATTCCTTGGTTATTTCCTCTGGCTTTCCTCCCCTTCCCATGTTGCAGATGGTGTTACGGAAATTGAGACTGGAGCACTGTCCAGTCATTCTGATTGCTCCGTACTGGCCTCAGCAGGCTTGGTTTCCGGAGCTGGTTTCAGTGGCGGAACCATTCCGGCTCCCTTGCAGTCCGGATCTTCTACAGGGTTACCTGTGGAAGGAGGATGTCCGTCTGGCTTTGATGGCTTGGAAATTGAATCCTCAGTACTGAAGAAGGGTTTTTCTTCTAGTGTGGTGACTACTATGCTTAGTGCCCGCAAACCGGTTTCTACTAAGGCCTACCATCGTGTTGGTCGACCTTCCTATCTTGATGTGTTGATAGGGACCTCTCTCAGGATTTTGATCTGCCTACGGTCCTGGCTGCCTTGCAGGACTCTGTGGATAAGGGCCTCCATTTGAGTTCTCTTAAGGTTCAGACTTCTGCTCTGTTTTCTTTCAGAGGCGCATTGCTATTCTTTCTGATGCCACGGTTTTCTTCTAAGGCGTTGCTCAAACTCGTCCTGTCTTTAAGACTCCTGCTCCTCACTGGGACCTTAATTTGGTTTTCGGCATCCTTCAGCGCCCTCCCTTTGAGTCCTTTGTTACTATTCCTCTATGCCTGCTGACGTGGAAAATGGCCTTTCTCCTTGCGATTGTGCCTGTTCGCTGTGTCGCTGAGCGGCATGCCCTGTCTTGTAGACCACCCTTTTTGGTGTTTCACAAAGACAAGGTGGTGCTTCACACTTCTCAGGAGTTTCTCCCGAAGGTGGTCTGAGTTCCATATTAATCAGGAGATTGTGGTGCTGCCTTTCTGTCCTGACCCTACCTCTGACAAGGAGAGGGATCTCCACTTGTTGGATGTGGTGCGTTGTCTCAAGTTTTATGTACATTGCACAGAGTCCATTAGACCAGTGTTTCTCAACTCCTGTCCTCAGGACCCACTAACAGTCCAGGACTTAGGGATTTCTCTGCTAGAGCACAGGTGTGATAATCAGGCTCATTCACATTGATTAACTCGCCTGTGGTCTAACAAGGAAATCGTCAAATTCTGGCCTGTTAGTGGGTCCTGGGGACAGGAGTTGAGAACCACTGGATTAGACAATCTGAGGTGCTGTTAATCATTCCTGAGGGCCCCAGGGCAGGAAGACCTGCATCCAAAGTGACTATTGCGTCTTGGATCAAGTCCACTATTCGTAAGGCTTACGAGCTGAGGAAGAAACCAGTTCCCTTTTGGGTTACGGCTTATTCTACCAGATCTATTGGGGCTTCTTCGGCTTAAAAGAATCTGGCCTCCGCTGATCCGTTGTGCAAGGCTGCCACTTGGTCTTCTGTGCAAACCTTTTCAAAGCACTACCATGTTGATGTGCTGGCATCAGCTGATGCCAGCTTTTGGAGGAAGATCCTGAAGGCAGTCTTGCTTGTCTAGGATCTTCTTCTGTTCTTGGTGCTTCCTTCACTTTTGAGCCCTGTTGGCTCTAGTTCCGTGTGCTGTGTAACACTTCTTGGGGTGTTATCCCTATTCAGTGTCCGTTGACACTTCAGTTGTTTTGTTGGGCTATCTCTGATCTGATGGTTCATATCTGCTCTGGTGACTTTGGGGGCCTTGTGACTGGTCCTTGCCTTACTTCCCACCTCTGGTAAACTCAATGGTTGGACATTCCAAAGTTACCAGTAACCTGTATTGGACAACAGAGAAAAGAGGATTTTAGTCTTACCTGTTAAATCCTTTTCTCTTAGTCCATACAGGTTACTGGTCTCCCACCCTGTCAAGAGACCATGCTTGGTTCTCCTGTGGCAGATTGTGGGGGTCCTTCGGGGTCATGCTCACGGGAGTCTTTCCCTCCCATTATCTAGTCAACAGTGTCTCAAATCTTTCTGGAGCTGATTGGCTAGCTGCAGCCACGGAGGACAGGTAGGCTCCACCCCCTGCAATTCATTCTAGAATTGTTCCTGCCTACTTAAAGGGGCAGATCGCCTACCCAAAATTACTAGTAACCTGTATGGACTAAGAAAAAAAGGATTTAACAGGTAAGACTAAAATCCTCTTGAGTAATTGGTATTGCGTTTTACTTCCATTACTGGCCTTGGCATGGATTTGTGGTGAAAATGCCTGTTTAGTTGTCTAACCTAGAGCAAAATAGCTTGCGTTGCCTACAGCAGCTCAAGAACACGAAAGAACCAAAGAGCCGCCAGTCCTTGCACACTTCCAAAAACTTGCATCTTGGCAAGTACAATATGCTCCTTATAATATGGACCTCCAGGATTGTGGGGAAAAATATTGGGTAAACCTGTACATATAGGCAGAAGATTAACTAGAGTAATTTTGGAACACCCCAACCTCCCCACAAGGGCAACTTGTGGGATGCTAGTGAGGTCTCTGACATTACAAAGCCGTGCATTGGAGACTTAACTTTAAATATGAGCTTTTAACTCCTTCATATTGTAATGTTACCTATGGTGCAGTGGTTTGGTAAAAGAAAAAGCAAGTGTGAAGAGGGGTAAAATGGAAGTGAAAAGACAGGACTAAACATCTTTTCTCTTCTCCTATTCCCTGTATATATGTAATTTTATTTATATAACGCCATACATGCACACAGAGCTTTACAAAAAGAGTAATACAATACACAAATACAGAGTAGGGCATCAGGCTAAAGTGCAGTTGTTGCATTATTAGTGTGGGAAAAGTGCAGCAAAGGGAATCCAACACTGGGAAGGGAACCTGCCCCAAGGAGCTTACAATCTGAGAAATTCTGACAACATACAGACAGTAGGAGGAGGATCATAAGTGCCAGAACAAGGTTTCAGTAATGGAAATGCAGAATGATTCTGATGACTCGGCGTGCACAAGAAGAATGTTATGGAGACGCCTCCTTGAGCAGGTGGGTTTTAGGAGATTCCTGAAACACTGTGGATGATTGGCAAATGGTGATGGGGAGGGAATTCCAAAGTCGAGGGCCAGCCAGCCAAAATGATTGCAACAGAGATGGCTTGAATTATGTATGGAAAGGACAAAGAACCCTTGAGGAACACTGGTGACAAGAAGGGGTATAATGCTATATAAGAGCAGAAATGTAAGATGATGCTATGAAGAGTCTTGAGAGAAGAATTCTGTAGTAACTACAAGATCATATGGGTAGCTGAGAGAGGGAATTCAAGAGCATATGAAAGGTAAGGAATGCAGGAACAAGGGTAGTTATTCTTTCAGGTGAATTGAATAGACTGAAGCTGAGAAAGATGAAGCAGGCAGACCAAAGAGTAGAATGTTGCTCTAACGTAGTCTAGAGAGAGTGTTTGCCTGAGGTGAGTGTTTCCGGTTGACATAGAGGAAGGGGTTGCATTCTGGCAGTGCTTTTCAGGAAGAACAACGCGTTTTGGTGACTATTGGATTTGGGGGGGTGCATGTCAAGGTGGTATTGAGTAGAACACCAAGACACTGTGCTTTGGTTACTGAGTGGATGGCAGAATAGTCAACTGTGATGGAGGAAGGTTGATTTTAGGAGGGAATACATCAATTTCTGTCTTGGCCATATTTATTTTAAGATGTAGGTGGGCCGTCATGATTGCCATATGACACTGAGGGACTTAAGACTGCTCAACCACAGTTAGGTCAAAGGAAGAGGTAAATTTGTATGTCATCTGCTTACAGGTGGTAATTAAATCCAAGAGCTGAGATGAGGTCCCTAAGTGAGGGTGTAGAGGGAAAAAGAGAAATTGTCCCAGGACTGATCTTAGGGGGTACACCCACTGAGAGGTCATGGAGAGAGGAGGATGAGTTGGCAAAAGAAACATTGAAAGTACAGTTTGAGAGCTAGGAGGGAATCTAATCTAGAATGGCCATGGATGTCAAGGTTGTATATTCTGTAGGACTGTGTGATCAACAATATGAAAGGAAGAGAAATATCTAGTAGGATTGGTATACTATATTGTCCTTTGCTGTGTGGGTAACTTGCAATTTCTTAGTGCTGTCTCTGTGGATTACTTTGAATGAAAACCTGACTAATGGGTCAAGAAGAGTTGGAATTAAGGATAGTTATTACGAGAGAATACAAGGTGTTCTTAAGATCTTAAAGTGGATGTGTCACTTATGCACAACATGCCATAAATAGTTAGGTGATACATCCAATACCATTAAAACTTTATTTTTTTATTTTCAAGTTCCATTTCGTTTAAAATTAACTTACAAAAGTTTGTGTTGCAGCCACTTCCAGCTGACTGCAGTTCTCTGCAATTACAGAGCTCTGTCTAGGCTCTCCTCCCTCCTCCAGTGACAGAGGCTTCTGTCAGTAAGCTGGAGCGCTCTCATTGGCAGAGATCGATAACTAGCCAATGAGACTGCTCCAGCTTCCAGACTGAAACCTCCGTCATCGGAGGAAGGAGGAGAGCTGAGGTAGAGCGTTGGGCTTCAGTCTGTGTGGAAGTGGCTGCAGCCCAGACTTTTGTAAGTTTTTTTTTAAATTTAAATGAAATGGACCTTGAAAATAGAAAATAACGTTTTGATGGTACTGGATGTCACCTAACTATTTATGGCATGTTGTGTGCATAGGTGGCATATCCACTTTAAATGCAAAGGGAAGGAGTGAAACTGGATATTAATTTGACAGGTGGGGTCAAGGGATGGTTTTTTGAGAATAGGTTTGACTGTTGCATGATTGAATGAGGAAGAAAAGGTTCCAGTCTTTAGAAAGGCATTAAAGGGGATCTATCACCCCTATACAAGTTTGTCTTAATAGTTGTTATATAGCAAATATGTGGAATACTGTATTAATATATTTTTTTAAATCAATATTTGGCCGAAATTTAATGAGTAAAGATTGCCCTCTACCCTAATTCCATCCAGACAGACTACGGTAACCACTCCGCCTCCGCTCCCCTCCCTCTGTCAAGCCGCCTCCGATGACTGCAGCTTTCTGCCTACTGGAGCTCTCTCACTGGCCAGAGACTGCTGCTTACAGGCAGATAGCCTCAATCACTGGAGGAGGCTGGATAGAGAGAGGGGAGCAGAGGAAGAGTGACAGACAGCTGTACAGAGCTGGTGACCACAGTCTGTCTAAATGAAGGGTGCAGGGTTATATTTACTCATTAAATTTCAGCCAAATAGAGATTTAAAAAATTAATACAGTATTCCACATTCACTATATAACTATTAAAGGGGATGTCACCTATGGACAACATCCCTAAAATAGTTAGGCTATATATCACAAATAACGCATACGGTATTGTTTTTTTATTAAAAGTTTTGATGATGTTTAATTTTAACTTCTAAAGTCTGGGCTGCAGCTACTTCCATAAGGACTGTAGACCGCTGCTCTGCCTCCGCTCTCCTCCCTCCTCCGATGACAATGGCTTCTTTCTGTAAGCTGGAGCGGTCTCATTGGCAGAGGTTGATATCTAGCCAAAGAATGGCAATGCTGGTGGAGTGCTGGAGAAGGAGCAGTTTGAGGCAGGGGGTTTTAAGAGTGATTCAGAAATTTTAGAGAGGCAATATGGGGTTAGATTTGTGATTAGGGGTGCGTGAGAGAGAGGCTATCATAGGAGATAGCAGCTCCATCAGAAGTCGGAATGTGTCAGCCAGGTTGCGGTTAGTGAATAGGTTGCATTAGAATTAAATTTTTTCATTAAAAAAAAAAAAAAAAAAGAGCCTTTGCTTTACTTCAGACAGGCTGCAGGTACAGACTGAAGTTACAGCTCAGCACCACAGTCTGTCAATCTTCTGTTCCCTCTCCAAGCATGGTCTCTTTCCAACCTCCTCTAATGACTGAATTCTCCATGTAAGCGGACTGGAACGTGACCATGTTTGGGGAGGGAACAGTAGAAGATTGACAGACTGTGGTGCTGTGGTGCACTTCCCTTCTGGTAATGCAGTGGCATCAGTGGGAAGGCATGCCACAAAACTTGAAAATGGGTGATTTATTGTGAGCTTTAGGAGGCTAGCTTCTCTTATTCTAGGTGGAGAGGAGTCGGGAAGAGTGGCAGAAGATCACTTGGCATGCACAGCATGGAGAAGGAAATTTTGTCTTTGGATGGGTGTGTTGGTGGTGGGGGTATACACTGTGGCAGAGGGAATGGACTGACCCAGACAAGAAGGTGGGGGCGAAGAGTGGACCTAGTGAGACAGGACTGAGGGTGGAAAACATGATTCAGCTGGATCAATGCCACTGGCTTTGACTTGCCAGAATCCACCACATAGGTTGCGCTGCAGCCTAAAAAGGTTCGTGGACACACGGGGGCACCCAATGCCACCCCCGTTGTGTTTATTTAAAAAAAAAAAAAAAAAAATGAACAAGTCCTACCTAACAGACTTTCTTTTTAAGCATAAACAATTGCTCCCATGAATTTATTTATCATTTAGTTTTTTTGCTTGGTCTTCTGATTCTTGGGGTGTTACGACTTTTCAATGAGTTCCTTTTGCCTTTAAATGAAGAATACAAATTTATTTCCTGCTGTAGGCCATCTGTGTTCCAGCAGCCCGTTATATTTTTGGGAGCAGATGTCACACATCCCCCAGCCGGAGATGGCAAGAAGCCTTCAATTGCTGCTGTAGTGGGCAGCATGGATGGACACCCTAGCCGGTACTGTGCTACTGTTCGTGTGCAGACCTCCAGACAGGAGACCACACAGGAGCTTTTGTATAGTCAGGAAGTCATTCAAGACCTTAGCAACATGGTGCGTGAACTCCTCATCCAGTTCTACAAATCAACCCGCTTCAAACCCACTCGAATAATCTACTACAGAGGAGGGGTGTCTGAAGGACAGATGAAACAGGTAAGCTTAATTATTCCAAAGCCTTCACCTCCACAGAAGCTGGTTTTGTTTCAGAGTATCAATCCAATAAAAAGGTTTACACTGAAATTGCCCCAGTATGAAAAATATAATCCATGCTATTGTGCTGCATAACAAGATAAGAGATGGGCACTGCTTGTTATAAGAAGCTGTACTGTACAACATATCAATTATTTGCGCACAGAGCAAAGACGAGTAATCGGTCTCCATCTGTTCTTTAACTAGAACTCCATCCTCAGCCACACAATGCACATTTTAGTGCCGGAGGTGCACAGTATAGTAAAATGGCACATAATGTAAAAGTGATCCTATCACATGGAATTTATTTTCATATTTGAGCTCTTTATTCAAAAAGGTTTGTATCATGTGGCCAATAGACAAACTAATATACAGCTTAGGAGATAGTTGAACACTTATTTCTGAAAAATGCGAGTCTTTGCTAATTAAGCACAGAGCTTAATTGGCAAATGAAACAGCATTGAAAAGCTTTATACAAACCGTAGCATATAGCACTGCACATGGAGCCGAATATACATTAATGAAGTTTGTAGACTGTCAAAACAATACAGCTGCTGGTAGTCATCTGGCATCAAAGGCATTCTAAATATTCAAACAAATTCAATGTGATAGGTCACTTTAACTTTTCATTTAGTTACTCTAGTAGACTATTTGAATGCTACCCTCCATTTTAAGAATGTTTATTTTATTCTAAACACACAGTAGTGATAAACTCTGTTTACTTAAAACAAAGAGCAGGCTATATTCTTGCCCTATAACAAAATAGACCTGTTATGACCAGAAAGAGGTCATGGCCATTAAAATGTTAAGTATGCTGGTTGCAGGTGACCAATAGTGATCATAGTTGCAAGAGAAAAAACACGACTCCTCTTCAAAAAGCTGGGGCAAACTGTTCATGCTTAACATGTATGTTAACATGTTGGGCCTTATGCTGCTATAAAATACTTTCACTTACATCCAATATGGAAAGCAGGAACAATTGGGGTTTGGCTTCCTTCTCCAGGAGGGCAGGGCACTTCAAAAAGAAGGCTTAGAGGTGAAGACTCCCTCATTTTCCTCCAGCTCAGCCCCCCACCCACCAGATTCATGTGCTCTGCATCCAAGAAGATGGAAGTGCAGTGGAACCCCTTTTAGTTTTTTAGGCTTCTTTTCTTATTTGTACCTTGGATATGGGGCTGTATGAGCCCTCTAGGAGGGCTACCATAACTTTCTTCCCTGGAGTTGAATTGCCCAGTTCACAGGAATTTTACGGACCCTTTTCCCTGTGGAGGTCAACATCATAAGTCTCTTCCTCATGGCTGAATCTGAGAGATTCCCCTTTCAGAAGGGAGCCTGAAGACAGAAGGTTAGTGAATAACCCTTTGATGGTCCCATGGTACATTATATGTCCTCTGAGCTTTCCACACTTTGTGATGGTGCTCTTTCCTAGCTCTATACTCTCCCTCTTAGCCATGTGGCACAGATGGCTGCAGTAGTTTTAATTTTTAGCCCTCTCCATACTCTCTGGGTTTGTCCTGCAGCTTTCCGATCTTGGGGTGGTGTGGGCTCCTGGATGTCCCATTATTCATGATTTGCTCCCCACAGTAGCCACAGGGGCTTTTTTTTTTTCTCCTCTACATGGCACCTTTAAGAAAGGGAGCCTGCACAGCATTCATCTTTGCAGCATTGTTATGGGAGCAACTAATCTGTAACCATTCATGCTAGAATGGTCAGAGAGGGCTCTTTCTTATTCTCTAGTCCTGTTCTGTCACGTGATTGGGTTTGTGTGTGTCCATAGAGTATGTTGTGACCACACTATATATTTGGATTTTCTTGTTATCAAGGCTCACTCAGAATACATCTTGACTCTACATATAAAAGTGAGGGGAAGAAGGCGGGAGACACTTCTACTGTAATGTATTGAAACAGAAAATCACCACACATCACCATAGGAATTTTACTCACAAGGTTGGTGGCTGAAATAGCATGTGTTGATCAGCAAAAACTGCAATGGGGAAATTATGAAACTGCTCACCTCGGGCAGTGTCTCTCACAGATGTCTCTCCAAGCATATGTGGGCAGCTCCACTCCAACATCCACAAAGTGGAAGAAAACCACATGCAGAAAAGAAAGCAAATAGTGCCTTATCTGATGTACATATAGCAAAATCATAATCTTAAGAGATGAACTCACATTGAAATATTGTTTAGACAGGCATATACCTGCAATCCAACAAAAGAGCATTCAAGGCCACTTTACTTGTACCTGCTTGGGCTTCCGATCCATGATGAGTCCTCTGTAACAATCACTTGAGTCTCCAAAAGGCCAGGGTTAAACTTGTAAAATAAAATGTACTTTGGACTAGTTTTTCCTAGTTTTGGAGGTTTTTTGAACATGGCCTGATCCTAAAGGACACACGGGGAAGGGAAATCCAAATTCAGTGGTCTCTTTAACCTCTCTAGCTCATTGTTCCTTATTGTCAAACTGGTTTTCCAAGGGATTATTCTGGCAGTCTGTCAGTCAAACACGCTATCCCCAACTGCACCCCCATGGCCCTACACTGCTGATCAAGAGCCAGCCAAATCAAAACTCTATCCTCTGCCTTCATTCCTTCACCTATCTAGATAGGTCTCAACTCATAGTGCTCAATACACCCCCAATAGATACTGATCCTGTCTTTAGAGGACACTCTCCTCAGCCAGATTGATGCAAAAGACAACATGGGTTCTTCCTTGCCCTTCGTGGATTTCTATGAATCTATGCCTCAGTGAAGGGCTCATCAGAATAGGATTGGTGACCCTTCAAGTCTCTCAGGCCTCTGATGCAGGTCTTCATCACTAGCCATCTTCGATAAGCACAAAGTGTACCATTTTTTGACCCAACACCTTAGGTTAGGTTTGTCTAGAGGAATGGAAGATGTCAGACAAGTGTCTTCCTTCATAAACATACTTCCAAATTATATCCATTTTCTACTGAGTCTTTAGCTGTCTGCTTTCTCAATTGCTGTTGATCCCCCTATATCTTACCTAGCCAAAAACAGCTCTGGCATTGCAGATGGTACAGCCCTTAAAGACCATGCTGACAAATTTCTTCACTACTTATTAAAGGTGAGCTTTATCTGTTCCCTCACTCAGCACTTTGGTCAGCCGACCAAATCTGGAGGCACAATCCTAAGAGATCCTTGGTGTCCCTTTTTGTTGGCAAACATCTCTTTGGACCTCTGATCTGCATGATCCTGCCTCGGATTTCTTCTAAACATTAATTACACACACACACACACACACACACACACACACACACACACACACACACTTGCACACACACGCGCGCACACACGTGTTGATGAGTGGATTTTGTCCCCACCCATTTGGCGCACATAGGGTTCAAATCCCCTTGTGCCTCCTAGGCTCACCCTGTCGCGAAGCCCAAGCAGGCTTGGCAGAACAAGTTGTCTGCTCAGAAACCAAAGGCTGACCAGTGCACGCCCTCATAACTCACATGGTTCTTGTTTGTCCCTACTTGTAGGGCATCGTCTCAATCTCTTTCAAGGTGCCTGGGTGTATTCTGTGAAGGACCAGTGGGTTTTGTGAATCAATTTGTAAAGGGTATCTTTTATAGAATTCAAGTCCCTTCCACCTCACCATTTCTCAGATTGGGAGAGTCTGTTCATACACTCTTGTTCTTGTTGGACAAACCAGTTTTGTATTCCTGCCCAGGAATTTATCTTTTTACTCCAATCTTTTTGTGGTCCCCAAAAAGGACTGGTTGTCTCTTCATGTAGAAGTGAAAAATTAAAGATGGAATCCCTTCTGTTATTGCAGAAATGTCCCAGGAGGCTAGCTAGCCTCCCTAGATATTCAGGACTCTTACCTCCATGTTACGCTTCACCCATGCTTCCTTTGCTCCCTGACCTTTGCTTTGGTCTAGCGTTGGCTCCAGGGAGTTTGATGATCATGACCACTCTGGATACTTATGTCCACTCGCAGTGGGTTTCCTTAACCTCTTTCTTAGACTACCCCTTGATCAAGGCTTCTTTGTTAGTAAATGTGTGTGCATGCTGGAGCACTATGGTTGGGTTCTCAGTCTCTGTCCTCTGGTGCCTTCTCAGAATCTGTATTCCTTGGGCATGAGATTAAAGGGAGTGTTTCTGCTAGAAGACTAAATACAGCCCCTGTTCTGAGACTTGTCACAATTTCACTCCTGGCCTTCAGCACTAAGGGACTACATGAGAATCCTAGGACATTTGTCTGCCCTGGAAGTGGTCTTATGCTCCATTCCATAAGAATACAGTTCAGCTGGACAGTCTCATGAGTTGAAGATGCCATTATAGTCTGACTCCTCCTAGATGTCTGTCCCCTTGGGCCTGCACCAGTGATTCCACCACCCACATCTGACACTGGTCTCTCCTTTGTAGTACTGGAGTGGACCTTGGTCACTACCGACACCAGCCTGAGAGGCTGGAGAGTGACACTTGGTCCCCTTACAGTTAAAAGCAGATGAACTGAGGAGGAATCTCTCCTGATCAACACACTTGAAAATCGAGCCATCCTCTTGATGATTCTTCACTGGTCCCATGTCTTGCCAGGAACTCCAGTGAGGATCCAATCTGTCAATGCAAAGGCAGTCAAATACATCAACCATCAGGGAGGAAGCTAGAGCAAAGCATTCTGGACTGAGTTTTTGTTTACTCTCAGTGGGAGGAAGCTCACTTACCAGTCATCTTTGCGTTCCACATCGCAGGCATGGAAAACGTAGTCCATATCGGCCACGTCACAGGCAGTGTCTACTGCACATGACTGCACTGAAGCCGGCCGGCACTGTTGCCCGTGTACACGGGCTCTCCAACTAGTGTGTGTGTATAGATATATGTACCTTGCCCTCAGGAGGAGGGGGAGCTTTACTCCATGGTTCATGTGTTCCATATGGACTAAGGGTTTAAAGGGATAGTAATGCCAGAAGTAAATTTTACAAAAATAAATTATCTGGAGAAAGTCCTATCTCTCAAACCTTTACAGTTTGAGAGAGATTCGCTGCTAAAGTTCCTCCTCTTCTTATGTCAGGTGTAAAGCTGACAGCAGGAGATTAGTCATGCTCCTCAAGGCGGACCTTTAGCAGAGCTGAAATAACTATCTTTAAAAAGAACTACTTCATTGGAACAGTCTACAAAGTGTGCTCGCAAACCAAGCACACTTTGTACACTTTGTAGACTGTTCCAGTGAAGTAGTTATTTTTAAAGATCTCTGTTTCGACTCTGCTGAAGAGCCGCCAGTCCCAGGACCGGGATCTCCTGTCATCAGAGCGCTGACATCAGAAGGGTTAAGGAGGAACTTTAGCACCGAATATATCTCTCAAACCATTAAGGTTTGAAAGATGGGACTTTCTCCAACTAATTTATTTTTGTAAAATCTACCATACTGAATAGTGCATTTCTGGCATTACTAACCCTTTAATGGTAAATTCACTAAAATACTATTTTAAAATGCTGGTTTATTAATGCATGATATTTAAAAGGGTATGGCCCTTATACAGTTTACGGAATGATCATTCTCTATATGGTATGCTTCTTTGTACCATTAAACACATTAATTAGAAATAATATAAATATGCACACTATGCAGAGAACACTCAGGCTGTCACTTGCTTACACACAAACCACATAGTAACACTTGGGCACACAGTGAATCGCACTGTGATCAGATTCATGGTGCACTGCACCACTTACTGCTGCCATGTAACATATAGCTATCCCAACATGTCTGTAGAAGGAATCCATGCTGCTCCTTGATAGGATGAATGTGAAACCCAGAAAAGTGAGACCAGGGTACTGGAGAACATTTATACCACTTCTCTAACTAGCAGTTGTCGTACCAGTCTTACCAACATTTCTAAAATTTTACACATGGTATGTGTCAGGAAGTAGTGACTAGTGATCTGTAGTATTTAGTATGATGCCAATAGCAGACTTATAGGTGTGCTTGTACAGTAGAACAGACATTACCCACCTAAATACTTCATGAGCTCTTATAAATAAGCAAGACTGGGAGGCTCTTAACATTTTAACCTTCTAATCACAAGCACATAGTCTCACCAGGTGAACATGGTGTCCAAATCCCATCTATATAGCAGGAACAAAGGGTGGGATAACAGTATCCAGGCATGGTGAGGAACTAGGGACTGTCCTTAGAAATCTGGGACACTTGGCAGGTATTTTGCACCTCTCCCTTTGGTGTTCTGATTGCAGCTGCAGTCAGTCACTGCAGCAGCTGCTGGGAGTACAATTTTGCATAGCTTTCTTCCCTACTACTTGTTTTGACCAGGAGCAGGACCTTTTATCCATGTATAGTAGAGGAAGTGAAGTTGTGCAGCACAACTTTCCTTCTTGATATGCAGCGCAAACCACCATAAATGCTAATGCGGCCAAAATGTGGGGCACATCAAGCCACTGGGAAATACCATAGGTAGGTTATTCTGTTAAACATTTATTCCTATGCTTATTTTTCCCCCTTTAAACCCCATTTCACATCTCCCAACAGTGACGTGGATAAAACTGATTTCCAACTATGTTGTCTTTGTAACACTTAGGTTGCTTGGCCGGAACTTATGGCTATTCGAAAGGCTTGCATCAGCCTGGAGGAAGATTACAGACCTGGGATAACCTACATTGTTGTACAGAAGAGACATCATACCAGGCTATTCTGTGCTGACAAAACAGAAAGGGTATGTCTAACTGTTTTAATCCATGTCTCCCCAAGTTTTGTCTTCTGTTGTGATACAATGCTAGCCATGCACAAAGTGTAACAGAAAATCTGTTTTTAAAGGGAACTGCCACATAAAACTACTTATGTAGCCCTACTGGGTCAGACAGTTCTTTAGATTAACCTTTAGCTGAAGCTCTGTGTTCCACACTAATCTCCTTCTGTGACATCTCAACAGCTACTTGATGTCTTACATGAAGGAGGGCAGTGGTCAGTCAATTAAAACCTAAAACTTCTGGTTTCCTGTGCCTGGATGTTGTGGTGCAGCTTTCCAATATGAAAACCTTTTAGTCAAGATTAGTGACATTCATTCCTCTTCTGGGCCCCCTAACAATTACATAATAAAGTACATTTAATGTGCTTTAATACAATGCTTATCAGAATTCTAAAAATATTTGTTTTAGACTGCCTACTTTCTCATTGGTGGCATTATTAGGAACATTCTGCACTGTGGGAGGGCTTGGGAAGTGTGGAAGAAAGCAACAGTGAGCCTAGTGTCTGGTCCCAATGGCAACTATGATGCAAAAAATAAGACATTCTAATGTATTCTTGCAGCAATGTAAGCGTGAGACAACCTGCCCCAGCTTCATACTACGTTCCCAAAGACATTAGAATGGCTGAATACACTGTACCATTTCAAAGTATATGAGAACAGTTGCCATATGTTTACACACCTGGAACAACAAATTGGAGAAGCAAGTTGAAACACTTTTGTGACTGGTTTAATGCTTGCTCAGTAGAAGGAAACTGCTGTAGCTAGCTCTGGGTTTGGAGATTCTACAAAGAAAAAGTAGCTAGATGGGTTACAGGTGGACATGGCAAGGGGGCAGAGGAATTGGGAGGACATGTCTGTTTACCCACCCTAACAGATTTGTTATATTGATTGATGATGCCTGGGATGTTGCATAGGAATAACTTTACTTTAGAGGACTGTTCTCTAACAGCCTCAGAACAACCCCTCTAGTGCTGATGGGATCCATGACTTGGGCAGACGTAGACAGAGGGTGTTGGTAGGGTCTTCCGTTATTAGGAAGACAGGGTAATCTGTCACCAGGATCACTGCAATAGAACAGTTTGATTTTGCTCAGGCTGGACATATGGCAGATCTGGTTGGCTGGGAGGGGCTGGGCATGACCCAGCTGTTGTCATACTATATGTTGGTATCATTGACAGTCAGTGGAAAATGGTTTCATTAAGGATTTCAGGAATTTGTTATAAGCTTAAACAAAGGACCTCTAAGGTAGTATTTTCTGAAATACTAACTGAGCCCCATGCTACATCAGAAAGGCAACTGGAGATAAATGCGTGGCTAAAAACTTGGTGTAAACAGGAGCAGTTTGGGTTTCTAGATCATGGAACTTCTTTTTCCTTGGGGTCAATCTTTAAATTTGAGATGGATTGCACCTCAGCAGAAAGGGAGCTACGGTACTAGCACGAGGGTTGGAGGAGAATATAAACTAGGAAAGGGGGCATGTTACAACACAGGATGGGGAAGGGATATGGGGGTGCAAAGGGGTCTGAGCTAGCTCATCTGATAGGGAGTTGCATGGTTCTGTGGCAGAACGTACGCAACACATACATACACTGCCTACTACTTTGCCAGTTCTACTTGTGCTATGATAGAGATATATATATATATATATATATATATATATATAATATAATTTTTTTTTTTCACACAATACAGCAGCAGAGCTGAAACAGAATACATTTTGTTTAACCCTTTCAGTGCCACAGGAGTACGCAGTGCATTGCTTGGCACTTAAAGGGTTACATTTTTAAGCCTCAAGACCAGTTTGACAAACTGCTCAAACACCAGTGGGAACAATAATTGTAAAAGGATAAGGCTGCATGTCATGTCAAGTTGCAGATGCTTATGGAAAACATTCATTCAGGAACAGTCTTGGGTACAGTGGACTACCAATATTGCCACTTTGCTGCCCATGAAGTGTATACTCACTTATTTTGTGACTGCATTATTCTAATCGCAGTGCTTACCCATTTCACCTCAAAAATGTCTGCAACGCATTGCAAGCCACTGCATTACACCACACTCCAATCAATAATCCTTTCTGTGTGTGTGAGCCTGTTAGTCTGTGTCTCAGCATGCGAGTGCCAACGCATTACACATTTTAATAGATTATGACAACATTACCAAATGCATTTTATATCAAGAAATCCTGCAACACTGAAACTGGCACACATTTAAAATACCTACCTATCATAATACAAAACACACCTACACTCATAAGTCCTGCTTTACAGGGTCCACCTTGACGTGTTAAGCAGGTTACAAGTGCATATGAACCTTCCCATGACTTGGAAGATGTAATTATGTATTTGTCCAAGAAACCCGTTTCTCGCTTCCTACATACACATTCCAAAAAAAATTACATCCATGGCATATTACAAACAGGCAACACCATCTCAATATTGCTAGTACTTATTTATTGATTTACTTTCATCAGGTAGAGTGCCCTGTGATTGGAGGAAAGCTGATGTAGTACCATTATTCAAAAAGAGGGCAAGATCTAAACCAGGAAATTATATACCTGTGAGCATGACTTCCATAGTGGCTAAGATATTTCAAGGGTTACGAATGGACAGTACTCTGGACTATGTGATGACCAATAAATAGTAGCAGCCAGCATGGTTTTATGAAGAATAGATCAGACTAATTTACTTGCAATCTACAATTCTACCCAAAGGACTCCTCTGCCTGGTGAATGAAAGGGTAGTAATTTGGACAAGGGAATTGCTTATGATGTACTATACTTGTAGTTTGAAAAAGCCATTGATACTGTGCCTCACAACAGGTTACTGCATAAATTAAAAGACTTTGGTGATATCTCTGCGTGGATAGAGAACTGGTTAAATGATAGACTGCAGAGTTCTTGCAAATGGAACATTTTCAAGTTGGTCTTAAAAGGGGATCTATCACCCCAGTAAAAATGTATGTTAAACTTTAGATTACCTAGCCATTAGGTGGAATTCTTGATTTTTTTTTTTTTTTTTTTTTTTTTTTTTTTTATCCTCTGTTGCCAAAAATTAATGTTTAAAGATTGCACTTCTGGATAGACTGCGGGTACAGCAGTCTGTCACTCTGCCTCTGTTCCCCTCCCTCTAGCCAGCCTCCTCCGATGGCGGAGGCTTCTGTCTGTAAACCGGAACAGTCTCATTGGCAGAGATGGATATCTAGCCAATGAGATCACTGCAGCCTACTGACAGAAGCCTCCGTCATCGGAGGAGGCTGACTAGAGGAAGGGGAGTGGAAGAAGTTAGACCTCTGGTATAGAGCTGTACCCGCAGTCTATAAGAATTTCACCTAATAGCTAGGTAATGTAACGTTTAACACACATTTGTACTGGGTTGATCCCATTTAAGTTGTAAGTGTGGTTCTCCCAGGGTTCAGTCCTGGGCCCAATGCCTTTTAATAATCTACAGTTGATAAATGAAAGTAATATGTAATATCTCAACCTTTTACACTAATCTGCGTAAGGAAATACGTACAGAGATGGAATATTTCCTCTGCATAAATATTTAGATAAACTGAGTGAATGGACAGGAGAATGGCATAAAATGTTTAATGTAGATAAATGCAAGGTTATGCGTTTGGGCTGGAGAAACAAACATGCTATATTTACACTAAATGGGAAGACTTGAGGAATCCTCAAAGATTTAATATTATTGATGATCGACTTTACAGTAGTGTGCAGTGTCACTGTTGCTGAAAGAGCAAATAGGTTATAGATAAATGGGATGCAAATATAATTCTACTTCAATATAAATCCTCTGCAAGGCATAATCTACAATATGGAGTGCAGTTTTGGGCATAAGTTCTTAGACATTGTCCTGGAAAAAGTGAAGAGATGTGCAACAAAACTGTTAAAGGGACTGGATGCTCTGAGTAATAGAGAGACTAGCCAAGTTGGGTTTGTTTACATTAGAAAAGAGACATCTAAGAGGGGATATAATTTACCATTTATAAATATATTCAAGGTTAGTACAAAGATGTCTCATGAGTGCCTTGTGCTATTCCCTCCTTACTGAACTCCCACACCTTTGGATATCAACGTGGTCTTAGGCCTCCTTCAGAGGGCCACAGTTTGAGCCTCTGGTCTCCATTTGCATTGCGCTCAGCCTTTCTGTAAAGCGGGCTTTCTCATCCCTAAGGGTCTTAGGGCAGGTCCGGCAGCATCCAAGCTTAACATCACATCTTGGATCAAGGCTGCTGTTCTCCAGGAGTAAGGGATCAGGAAGAAGCCTGTTCCCTTCACAATCATGATGCATTTCACCAGATCTATGGGCACTTCCAGGGTCTTCAAGAATCAGGCCTTGACTGAACAGCTGTGCAAGTCTGCAACTTGGTCCTCCTTGCTGTCAAGCTCCACACTAAGGAGGGCCAGGAGTATAGAAGCGGGTTATGCTCTTCCAACAAGGGATAGTAGAGCAAGATGCTAGGGAGAGACTCTGGGGTACGGAGCTCGAGTGCGGGGGTTGTCTAGGAGAGGGTTGTGCTGTGGCTTGGGCCGATTAAAGGTGCTAGCCACAAAGCTAGATGTAGTGGCCCCCAACACAGGAGCTGAAGGGAAGCCCTGGATAACCCCCACCCAGGCAAACTATACAAGACTATCCCCAGGGAGAAAAACAGATTCTCCAAACAGGAAAACAGAGGTACTCACAGTGGCCTAGGACAGGAGGACCCACTGACAGCACGGGTGAGCTGGTACTAGGAGATCCAGAAGACAAGACTGGGGAAGGTGATCAGGAGGTACACTGGAGACACACTTGCATAAAAACAGCAGGCAGGAGAGTAGTCTGGAGTTCCGGGTCATAAACGGGAATCAGCACTGGAGACGGCAGGCTAGAGAGTAGTCAGACGGGCCGGGTCGGGACATGCACAGGATAACAAACCAAGACAGCAGGCAACAGAAGTCAGGCGGACCGGGTCATGCACAGGATACTAAACAGGCAGCAACTACTCAACGAGGCTCAGGAGGCGCTATAATAACGCGTCATCCTGAGCACAGAGAGGACCAGCAATAGCACCAATCCGGAAGAGGTGCTCAAAACGAGGTGTGGATGCTGGCCTGAAGTGCACCACTAGCAGGAATGTGGTAAGCGCTGGCTGGAAACGGAAGGAACCTCAGAACACTGGAGGGGCGGATGGTGCAGAGGTACGACACTTGCGCATATTCACCAAACACTACAGATGTAATGCCCTGGCCATGGCTGAGACCAGCTTTGGTTCAAAGATCCTTCAGACAGCTTTGCCTGTCTGAGGACCATCTTTTTCGTTTTCATCTGTGTTACATATTCGACTTGATAGAAAATTGGATTTGTGTTCTTACCTGTTTAATCCTTAGTCTATATGAAACACAGGACTCCCACACTGAGAAACCATACTGATGTTACTTCCCCAGGCAGAGTCCTCTTGGGGTCTTAGTCCTTGAAGCTTTCTTTTCTTAGGAGCTTGGTTCTTTTGCTGTGGCTATTAATCACATAAATCCTGGTAAGCAGGCGCAGGCAGAAGAGGAGTGAGTCTCCAAAAACCCTGTCTTTTGTGAAATGCCCTTCCCTCCTGGAGGAGGGACTCAACCCTATGGTACCTGTGTTCCATATGGACTAAATAGAAAAACATGTAATGGGTAAGAACACTAAAATCCTATTATATAATAGGTGTTATATAATGTGTGTTTAATGTTTGTAACCCCCCAAACTCACCTTCCCAATTGCTGAACACACTGCGTGCGGCAGTCACTCTGGAGTGCTGCAAGCCGATACCAGGATATGCTCTCTAGAGACGAGCATGCACATTTTCTGTTGGCTGATGTACGGTCTACTCTATTTGTTCCTATATAGCAGACACTGCAGCTCCTGCTACCTCATGCTCCTGTGGACACCTATCTGTATTGCATCATAACCATTTTATATTGTGTTGTGGGTTGTATATCATTGATATAGGCTTTAGTATTTTAATGAGGGAATTTTTTTAATTGGAGTTTGTTTAATAAATATCGGATTTTTCAAAATGTCATATAAAGAGGAATGTGTATATTCCTGAATCCCTTGATGACATAGTATTCACTGTAGTTAACCACATTGAGGGATGTATGAGTCAAAGTACCACCTTGGTTTTGGGAGTGTTTCAGGATGTCTTTTTGAGCCTCTGTTTCTCTTCTCTTTGTATCTGAAGACAACTTTGTTTTGCATTTGTCTGTTTGATGTGAGTCTGAACTCGAGGCTTTGTCCTTTAACCCTCTCTTGCTGATCTTTCATTCTGATGGGGTGGTTTTGAGAACTCGTACATGCTTTTACCCCTTGGTTGTTACCGGATTATCCAGAGCAATGCTTTGCCATCTCCAAGACACTCAAATGATTAAGGAAGGGCAGCTGCTGTCTATGATCTTTTACTACAGATAGCAAACTGTCATCTGGCTGCATAGAAAGTTATGGGACGATACAAACTTCTCGAACCTTAGGTTGGTGAATTTGAATGAACTGACAGTATAGCCAGCTGTCAGAGCTTAGTGCATATGGCAAATAGCCACAATAAAATATAAACACACCCACAGAAATGACAATAGTTCATTCAGCTATATTTCAACATGCAAATCTGTTATTGTAAAAGTAAAAACTGCAGCATCTTAATCCTGGTGAAAACATGGTGGTCTCTGTTTATTCACTGGTATTTGCTGGAGAAGACATCTTGGTGCATATAATGAGATGGAATCGATGCAAATACAACACAATATCGCCAGCCTATACCCTTCTCAAAAATCCATTCATCCTCTCCCACACTTGAACACAAGTGAATTGTTCCTGCTTCCTCCTGGCAAACCTTCCTACTGATGGGATGAGATGTGTAGCCACTATAAGAGAGTGTAACTGAACTGAAGGAGAAACTATTTATAAAACTAGTTATAAGGCTTCTGCAAATTCTCTATTGCCTCTTTTAGTTAAGAGACATTTCTTTAACACTTTCTTATATATAAGACTCTACACTCTAAATGTCTCTGGGACCCTTCTTTGTGTTTCCTAGTGCAGCATACCTAGTAAGTGCCATGGTTCTCTTTAGAAAACAAGTTGATAGTTTTAAATTACAATTTTAATTTAGGATTACACAGACCATTGAGTTTTTTTGTTTTTGGTTTTTGCCACACTTAGTTAAAAGTTGGTCTGAGTGCATAAATTATACCTGTTTGCTGTTCAGTCTTGCATATCGTATCCTATATAATAATTTGCTAAAAGTTTGCAACGACTCAGTCATGCGCAGTAGAGACTGCCCGTGACATTGATACGGAGTGGGGTGGTCCTCTCTGCGCACCCTTCGGTGCGCAGAGGACCACTGTCTGAATTCGAAGCACCCTGCTCCGTATCATCCGCGTCATGGGCAGTCGCTACTGCTCAGTGACCGGCCGGCACTGTTGCTTGTGTACACGGGCTCTTCAAATAGTATTTGTATAATTCAGTTCGGGCTGGGTGTCACAAAGTTGCATGCAATGGACTTGCTCAAAAACCTAAATATAGCAATTTGCCTTTCATATAGGTGGGAAAGAGTGGAAATGTGCCTGCAGGAACTACAGTGGACAGCACCATAACACATCCATCTGAGTTCGACTTCTATCTCTGCAGCCATGCTGGGATTCAGGTACTGCAATGACCCATATATTTATATCCTGATATCTTCTCCCCCAGCCATTAAAATGTGCCAAAGATGTTGGTAGTTTTGTTTGCAATCCCAGACCCTGTTTTACGAGCATGAACTCCTCCAAATATTACTCCCTTGGCATTTCTTAATCTATGCAGAAAATCCTAGTGGCAATTATGAACCCATTGTGTGGCTAGAGTTCTTAGATATATAAAAAAACTAGAGACCAGCAGCTCTGGAACAAACTGCACCATAGGGGACACCTAAAAAATCCCTTTCAAACACTTTGCAAGTGAAGTTAAAATTTAAGCCTCTTTTAAATCTTAAAACTTATTGAGTAAAGACCCTTATGTTATAGCTTACCATTTCAATTCTTCCTTTTTAGGGAACAAGCCGTCCTTCTCACTACCAGGTTCTGTGGGATGATAACTGTTTCACTGCAGATGAACTCCAGCTACTGACCTATCAGCTGTGCCACACATATGTGCGCTGTACGCGATCAGTCTCTATTCCTGCACCTGCCTATTATGCTCGGCTGGTTGCATTCAGAGCAAGGTACCATCTTGTGGACAAGGATCATGACAGGTATGAAAGTTGCTCATCTTGCACAGTGTTAGCACCTTGTATGCTAGAAGTCTACACAAATGTTTGTATTGCTGTATATACAGTTCCTTGCAAAAGTATTCAAAAATGTGCATTATTTTTTTTGTACATTTTATTTTAAGACCCTGAAATTCAAAATCAATTGTAAGGTGACACTGGTTTTAGATCAGGAAATGTTTAAAAAACTGTTGTGGAGGGAGCATGTACCAGCTTTGCACTGTGTAAGCAACTTTGTCCCATTCCTCTTGGCTCCAGGTTGTTCATGTTGGTTGGATTTCACATGTGGACCACAGTTTTCAAATACTGCCACCATCTCAATGGGATTAAGTAAGATTTTTTACTGGTCCACTGGTAACATGTATCTTGCATTTAAAGTAGAACAAAGGAATAAGTTTCCTCCTCCAGGGAGGGTAGGTCGTTTAAAAAAAAAATAAATAAAAAGGCAGGACCCTTGAGATGGAGACTTCCAGCTTTACCCCGCCTCTGTTTAAAGGGAAAGCTGGCACCGTTTTTTAGAACTTATTTTTATGCTTGGATACGTGGCTGTATAATCCTCCCTTAGGCTGGCTTCACTGGAATTGTATTGACCAGATCACAAGTGCATCTTTGTTTCATTTTCATATGGAGGATTCCTTTATTAAAAGTCTATTCATCACTGAACTTCTGAGGTTATGTAGTTAAAGGAGTCTGAACGCAGGAGACTAGTAAGTTAACTATTTGAGTGCTGGGATTCTTATTGTTATTCCTGTTATCACTTGGAAACCTCTGAAAATGGTGTTCTTGCCTGTTTCTGCAAGCTGTTTCTTAAGGTTGGCTACCTTATTAGTATGTCTGTACTGTAATGTAATTTTCTCTCCATCATTGGAATGCATGGACCATGGGGTTAAGTAGTGTGCCTATAGGAAGCAGGGCACTCTAAACAAAAAAAACTCTTCCCACTTCCTAGCTGCTAACCCCTCCCCTGCCCAACTACCCTCAGGTCTTTTTTTTTTTTTTTTTTTTTTTTTTTTGTATCCCTAAAGGAGGTCCAGGGCAACTTTTCTCCTGAAAAAAAACTTCCTTAGTTCTTTCATTTTACCTTTCTCAAAGCTTCTGAGGGCCCTCACTTTGTGAGAAGTCCTTTTGTTTCTTTGATTCCCAGCTCCCTTCTTTTGGAATAGATTACATTCTTAATCACAGATGCCAAATCTCAGCCATTGACTGAGGGAGAGAAGCTTTATAGATAGTACGTGATCTTCGTGGGACATAGGTTTATTTAATGTTTATCTTTTTTACTCAGATTTATTTAGTGGAGAAAAAATCATAGCTTTATTATTTTTTTTTTTTTTTTTTTTTTTTTTTTTTTTTTTTTACCTCACTATTTACTTTATTTCTGTTTTTTTTTTTTATTCATGTATTTAATCTTCAATTATATAGTTTCCTGTACAGAGCTCTGTGTTCTAAATACAGAGCACTATACATTACTGCTTGCTTGCTTCTCATTGAATTTGGTGCTTTTAGTATGTGCACACTACAGGGTGCATGCATGCAATTTACCTCAAAAAATGGTGGCTATGGTTCACATCACAGCAGCTCCAGAGCTTCTCCTGGAAGCAATGTTTCTTCGACTAGGGCAAATTTAGTTTTCTCTAGCTTCGTAGGAGCAGGGCACGCTGTGTACAGTTTGAAGACTTTGCCACCTTTACTGTGCTGACTCCGTAGGAGCAGCATTATTAGATACTTTCATAACTGTTAACCTTGCATTGCCAGCTCCTTTGGAGCAAAAGGTATTATGTTGCTAGTTGAGTTAAACTTTGTGGGGATTCAAGTCTGTGCATTAAACTCACTGTGGTCAATCCTTTGGGGACACAGTACATTTGTATGTTGAACTAAAATTGCTTCATATTTATGATGGTCACTTTGGGACATTTGCACATTATTTACTGTGCTTAATTTGGAGGAAGTTGAACTGTTTGTTACTTTTACTTGCCCATTGGGTGTTGTTTCAGTAATTCTCTTCCTTCATTAATTCAGTTAGGCAGATAAGGAGAAAAAAACGGAGCAATAAAAGTCATTCTAATTCATGTAAGAAATGCAATTCCAAAGTCACAAACAGTATGTTTGTATTCTAAATATATAGACTTAGAGGCTATTAGGGCTTCTGCATCTCCAGATGCACCCCCTATGGTTGTACCATAGTGGGCCAAGGCCTTAGCAGATTCTGTTGCCAAATTGGAGAGATTTTTGGACACATGGTTAACAGAAACCTCATGCACCAGTTAAGACCATGAACCAATAAAACACTCCAACAACATCTTTATTCACACTCTGATTCCTCTGATGATGGTGAATTGACTAGTGACAGTTTTGAGTTTCCCCATTACCATTTGTACGGTGTTCTGTATTAGAGGACTCAGATTCAGAATTCTTGGATTCCTTAATTAAAGCCATCTTGGATGTCCTGGAAGTTTTGATGACCAAGTCCTCGGCAAAATCTTTTTAACAGTATAAAAAGAAATCTGCTGTTTTCCTGATAGTCAGGGATGAGTGGGAATACCCAGATAAAGCTTTGGTTATTCCCAAAAACTTGGAAAAGGTGTAAATCCTTTTCTTGAACTCCATGTGGAACACAGTTCACAAAAATCCTTTGTATTGAGCCACTGCAATGTTGCTTTGGCCTTTTGCTTGGGATCATTGGTCAGCTGAAAGGTGCATTTCCTCCCAAACTTCAGTTTAGTGGACTGAAGCAGGTTCTTTCTTCAGTTTTAATAAGATGCCCAGTACCTGCTGATGAGATGCTGCCACCCCAATTCACTGTAGGGATGGTGTATTGTTGGGTTTGCTCTACATATGTAAAATTTGAATTTTGTCCATAAAGCTCTGTTTTAGTCTCCTTACTACAAAACCTTTTCCCACATGGCAGCTGGGGTGTGCGTTCAGGTGGTACTTCTATGGCTTTTTTTTCTTGACATCCTCCCATACAGGCCAGTGTTAGGCAGATCTGTTTATGGTTGATTAGTGCATTATTACTCCTTTCTCACCCACTGAACTCTTTGGCTAATTTGTAGTGATTAGTGGCCTCTGTGGCTTCTCACAAGTCTTTGTTTGAGGTCTGAGTCTTGAGGGAAGGCCTTTTCTTGGCCCTGCCTGGGTGGTGTGATGCAGCTTTCACTTATGGATTATCGATCCAGCTCTGCTCACTGGTATAGTCAAACACTTTCCACCCTTTTCTTAATCTATGCATTTGTATTACTTAAAGTGGAACTACCACCCCGCCTAAACTTGCCCCTAAAGAATTGCCTATCTGGTGACTACCTGTGCTCAGTACTGCTAGTCGCCAGAATTATTACCTCATTTTAGAGAATTCCTACTGCTCCCATGACTAACAGCCAGGAAACTACGTAGACATCTTTGCTTGGTGATGTCTGAGCGCCTGCGCTGTCAGTCCCAATCTGCTCTAGGGGGCGTTGCTAGGAGCCGCACAGCACCGGAAGGGACTGACAGCACAGGCGTGCAGACATCACTATGCAAAGATGTCTGCTCCGTTTCCTGGATGTCAGTCGCGGGGGCGGTAGGAATTCTCTAAAAGAAGGTAATAATTCTGGCGACTAGCTGCTAAGTAGTGGGTACCTCTTTAGGGGCAAGTTTAGGCAGGGTCGTAGTTTTGCTTTAAGCTCGGACTACTGTAGAATATACTTTGGTCTTAATTTTTTTTTTCAGGTCCACAGCCTAGTCAATTATATTTCAGCAGTGGGGTTTTTATCCTGAAAATGTGCCTGCAAGTTTAGTATTTCTCTTCTGTGTACGTGGGAAGCTTCCCCAACACAGGGCTTGAATACTTGAGAGAGAAAAATAGTTGGGTTTTATGTTGGGAAATTTTAAAGAAACACAATGTCACCTTACAATAATGTATGTTGAGTTTCTGTGTTAAAATATCATACAGCAGAAAAATACAATGTACTATCTGTAATTCAGCAACATGAGAGCATCGGTCAGGGATCCTCCCTTTGCCTCTTGCTCCCTCCCTGCCACTTGCTCTCCATGCACACACCTACTCACATCAGTGACTCCAGCATACCAGTATATCATCTGCTGTAGAAGGGGCTCTGTGTCTACCTTAGTGACATCATTTGTGATGACAAAGGATGCCGAGATTAACAATAGACCACCAGAAAAAATCAGTAACTACTTGGAGTTGGGGGGGGGGAGCATTTAACAGACTTAATATTGTAATTTTCCCAGCATCCTATAAAAACAAACTGGTATCCTTGGAAAAGGGAGATTCCCTTTCCCAGTTATGCCCAAATTATCAGTGCAGCCAGTGGTGTGAATAACCACATGATGAGCATGATTGACTAAAGTGAAAAATAAAATGTATAGTTTTCCCCATTCCAACAATGTGGATTTCTCCTTTTGTTTAGTCTATCACCTGTCACTAATTATTGGTGGGGTTGTTAGCAATGCTTGGTAGGAACACAAATAAGATACATATCTCGGCCTTCCCACCTATTTTTTGCACTTGAGTACCATTATTGTAAAGTGGAGATTTTCCTCTTTCCTTAGATGGTACTCATGAAAATGTTCTTTGGTATTTCAGTAAAACGTTTAGAGGCTTTGCACGGAATGATGTGAACAGCAACACAAGTACTGAAACGTGATTCGCACAGAGGGATAAATGCCTTGGCAGCAGAGAGGTTAAACATCGACAGGAAGGGAGTGCAGTACTTAAGCAGGATTCCATTAAATCAGTGAGAAATGTTAGTCTCTTGCCCCTATAACTAATTTGTCTGGCCCTAAACTTGCTTCTCCTTCATAAGACATGTATTTGTAGAATTTGTTTTGGCTATTCCTGGACTGTAGTTAATCCTGTTTTTCTGATGCAACCTCTTCTGTCGTTTCTTCTCCACAGTGCCGAGGGAAGCCATGTATCTGGTCAGAGTAATGGTCGTGACCCCCAGGCTCTGGCCAAGGCTGTTCAAATTCACCATGACACACAACATACAATGTACTTTGCCTAACAGCAGTGAGACGTGGCACCAACTCTTTACTCTCCACAAAACCGTAAAATCTTTTGCTTAGTCTCCTTGTGATTGTTGAAGTCGGTCTCTTGGCTTCCCACCAGCACGTTATGAACTTTTTTGCACTGAATCTTTTCACGGTCGCATCTGAATGGAGGAAAGACGTGGAATTTTAAACATTTTTATTTAATTTTTTTTTTTTCGTTTTTTTTTTTTTGTTTGTTTGTTTTTGTATTTAAGTATATCAAGAACTTATGGACTATTTTCTGATGCATTGGACTGAAACTTTACCTCAAGCTCACAAAATATCTGAACATTTTACTCCAGACAATTCTTATTCTTTTAATTGTTTTTAATTGCAAGCCAGCATTTTTCCATCCTTGGTTATAACAAAAATTGACATGCTTTTTTGTGTCTACACGCTGCTTTGTGAATATACCTAAAGGGTAATGTATAATTATGTGGGGCCATAGACTTGCTAAATGAGGTTGTCTTTACTGTAAAATACCTTTTAATGATGTTTTTACAGGTATTGCAGTCTGTCAGGTTCTTAACCATTGCAGTCTTGTACTTAATGAGTACAGGTTGCAAAACTATTGCACTATATTGCATAATTATGGTAGGTTTTTATTTCTGTATTAAATGAATGTGTAATATGAATAAGATTTAATATAAGGGCCATGTGGCGAGCACTGCCATGTGTTTTTTAAAATGCAGATTGCCATTACTCTTCCCGCTGTCCTTCCCAAGAGACATTCACCTCCCAACACAACAGTATATAAGTATTTGCCAGCACACAGATGCCCATGTTAATGCTGCTGTGATTTGATAAAGTTTTTACTCTTGTAGGATGGGTGGGTTTGGGTATACCTTTTTGGCAATAAAACCTCTTAGTAGCCTCACACAGCATTTCCACACCCAATAGATGTATTGGTGTAGCATCATGAATACATTTTAGTCTCATGTGATATGTACATCCTCTTTTCTCCCCACCCAAAAAAAAAAAAAACAAAACTCTGATCCCCCAGTTTGGGTTAAAATCCTAGTTGCCGTTGTTAAAGGGGGAACATTACACTGCGAATAAGTGGCTCTTATTTTATTCAAAAGGAGGACTTGCTGAGGTGCACGTCTTTTGCAATGCGTTGGATACCTCTCTGGCACTCATAGGGTTATACAGCTGTTATTTCTAGAATCATTCAGGACAATTGAAGTCTCATTTGTGAGTGGGTGAGAACTTGAGGCAGAATTCAGAGTCAACTGCAGTTACAACAAAACAATATAATGTGGTTTATGATCAATATCTACATAGATGAATCCTTCTATTTACATAAATTAAGAGCCCCTTATGGTATGTAACTCCACTTGAAACACCTACGTAATACAGAAATTATATTAATTCAAGGGAGGTATCTGGGATACAGCAGTTCAATGTGCTGGATATCTCTGATGCCCCAGTATGTTAAACCTCTTGTTTCCAGCAGGGCAGGCCCTGCCAGTAGTGGATCAGTAAATCCCTTCAATGCAGGGAGTGACGTGGAAAATCAGTCTGCAGATGCGACACTGTTTTTACCAGCACTTTCTCTGTGATGGTTCTTTGAACTGCGTAACAAATGCGTGCATATAGCGCAAGGTTTGTTGGGTTATTCCCCTCCAAATACTATAGCTGTTAAATACTTAAAGGGACAGTAATACTTGCAAATTACTAATCCCCTTATTGTAGCTTTGTTAAAAAGAAACTTATTGCCCCCAATGTCATCTCTTAAACCCTTATGGTTTGAGAGATGATAGCGCTCAAAGTTCCCCCCTCCCTCCCTCCTTCCCTGACTGAATGCTGACTGCAGGGGTATCCTGTATTACTTGCATCAGGCGGCTCTGCAGCATTGCAGAGATTGCGTTTATAAAGAAATCGTTCACTAAAACAGTCTTCTACGTGTGCTTGCAAACCAAGCACACGTAGACTGTTTCAGTGAAAGAATAATTCTTTATAAACGCGATCTCTGCTCAGCTGCAGAGCCTCCTGATGCACATAAGACTGTCTACGACAGCTTCCCCTGCAGTCAGCATTCAGTCAGGGAAGGTGGAGGGAGGGGGGACTTTGAGCGCTCATCTCTCAAATCAAAAGGGTTTGAGAGATGACATTGGGGGCAATAAGTTTCTTTTTAACAAAGCTACAATATGGGGATTGGTAATTTGCAAGTGTCACTATCCCTTTAAAGCAAATCTGTATACATGTGCTCTGTTGCCTAAAACTGCTGAATTGTTCCTTTTAACTCTGAAAGGTGAGTGGTGAGCCTTTTTCTCTTGTGTTCTATGAGGCAAACAGGTCCTGGGGTTAAGCTCCTTCCACTAGGAGACAGGGCACTTAAAGAACAGTCTCTCGACGTGTTCTACTTCCAAGGAGTCTGTTGGCTTGTTTCTCTGAAGTCATTTTAGTGTACTTTTCCTATGCTATTTGATATACTTTTTTTCACCACAGATGAAGACTTTGCATATGGGGAAGCATAACTTGGTTTATATGCTTTCCCTCTACTTCCTATGTGGAGTCCCTTGCCTGTTCCCTGATTAGCTAGACATAGTTGTTTGGGTTTTTGTTTTTTTTTCTTTTTTTCTTTCTTTTTGTTTGTTCTTTGTAGGGGCCCGTGCATATGTTAGTCAGGTCTCACCTCAACCATATCTGGGCAGCAGTTTGAGGAGGTATTAAACAGGTCCACAGGTACAGTACGTAGACTGCCCCTGTCTCACTATTATCATTTTCCTGTCTGTCTGGTGATGTGCATAGGTATATTCTTCAGCTCCCTAGTGTAAATACAGGTGAGCTGGTGGTATGTTATGGCTCAGTCCTTGAGTGGATGGAGATACTGAGCACCAGGCTGATTTCTGCTTCTTTATTGAAGGCTCGGTGTGCCACCAGGCATTGCAGCAGGCTGGTTATACCTGGACTTGCTTGCTGAGGAGCAGTTTCACCATGTTTCCAGTTTGCTGTTCTGACTGGCTTGGTATTGCACCTCTTGGGTGTTAGAAGTATTGCTAGCATTAATTTGTCATTGAATCTCTGGCATCCAGTGGGGTTCATGCTTGACATTGTGGTATACTATATATCTTATCACAGATGACAATTTCTTGTCCCGCACCCAAGAGGTTGTGTTTCTTTCTTTCTCAATTTAGTGCATGCTTACTATTTTGCCATTCATGTGCTCTTTATGGCTCATGTTCACATAGAGGATGCCTTTGTTGTAGCATCACTGGGTTAAGTCACCTGTTCATCACAAATTTTTATATTTTTACTGTTAGGGCATCCATGTGTTACTGTATGGCTTATCAATTTGATGTCCTTATTTTGTATGGGGTTTTTCCTGAAGTTACCCCCAAAGGATGATTTTCTCACTCGCCCATGAATCATGTGCCCATATTAATCTTCACTGAGTTGTACATATTAACTCCCATGGTTTAAGGGTCTCTCATTCATCCCTGAGTTATGTATACCCATATTAACCTCTACAGGTTAAGTATTAATTATTCCTGGGTTGCATATTCTCATGGTGCGTTTTGTGTATTGGTGCAGTGTAATTATATTTACAGTTTGCACGGTTGTCTCATATGTCCTAACCTGAATGGTTTCATGACGCAGTTGTCTGTAGTTACTACTGTTATGGATTGCCTGTATCATGTCATTAATTCACATATCTCATTTTCATAACTAACTTGTTATACCGGAGTCTAGTTCTGTCATGTTTTTGTCCTATATATACCCTGCTCTTGGCACTTTTGAGGTCTCATTTGTGTTGAAGGTACTCCCTGTATTTCTACTTGTGTCCTATATCTGTCATATTCCTCAGATGACCCCTATTCATTTCACTCTGATGTCCTTGTGTTTTACACATTATCTTTTCTCAAGACCTTGTATATCACAGGGGTGCCATAATCTGCTTTATTTGGATAGGTAGCATGCCGCTATCAGTGATCACTATACATCGTGTCTCTAATAACATTATATAATATAATTTTCTTGTTTTTGTGCAGGTTAAGTTTATGGAAGTCTTACCCTTGCTTGTGATACACATGTCCTAATCATGATTAGGCTTGATTTGTGTTAATCAGATTCTGAGATGCCTCTGTTCTGCCTGTGTACTTAGGATTATTAGCATTATTTTACTTTTTATCTTTGCATTGTGCCAGCGGCCTGCACACACTGATGCTTATTTCTTCAGTGATGTTGCAAAGGCCCTTTGGCTAATGACACGGGAATGGATATCTGGGATTACGGAACAAAATTCTGATCCTCCTGCTTGCTTCTACTACTTTCAGTATTTAGCACACACACCCTCTTTTCATAGTGAAACTGTTTCATGGGATCATGCACTCATAGAATCTTTGGCTTTGATGTGTCCCTGACCATCATTCCCAAGTATTGTAGTGGAGTTTCTAGTCTTGTGTTCCCTAGTTTTGAAGAATAGTACTAGCTTTGTACTCAAGTTCATAAAGGTTCCAGGTTTACTTGGAACAAATCAGTTTTTCTATAACTACCATAGGACCAGGAGAACTCCTACATGAGTAGAGAAATATATTTGCCAGTTTGTCAGGTGATCGTTTTCTCGTTTGCTTTCAGCAAGCATTTTTACCAGTTGGTGACTTTATTCCCCCTGTGAAACTTACAAAGATGTCTAGTTGTGACTGGGAGTCTTCATTGGAATCACACTTTAGATCACAAGTCGTTTTTCTCATCCGATGCATGATCTGGACATCATAACTTAGCTTGATGCATATCCTGGGGGAATCGTGGAAGGATTGCCAACTTGGACTATTACCTCCCAGGTCCTATATGTTTTTAACCAACCAAGACTTAAATGTTACTTCATGCAGTAGATGCGGAGTGCTGGAAGTCTACAGATCAGTATTATATGGAAATAGTGAGGATACTTGCAGTCCACTATTGCTCCTACAACTTCTTCAGATGTGGTACATGAACTCCATCTCTCACCAGTGTGTTTTCTTGAGTTACAATAGTCTTAAGCTTAAGCTGCGCCGGAAGGTCTTACAGCATGGCAGATTATTTTTCTCTACTCAGGAGTGGATGGTGTCTGCCACTGTTACCATTCTTTGCCACTGGGGAGTGTATTTTCTACAGCTCTCCACTTTGCACAATATCTCTCCTAATTGCTCTCAAAACTGAAGGTTGTTTGTTTGTTTTTCTCATCAATTGGATTTTTTTTTTTTGTGACCTCTACTTCGAAAAAACCTCATGGCGGACACTTCCATTTTGATCCAGGCCTGGATCTCCTGAAGTGGATATCTACCATTATGACGAGCCAGAAACCAACCAGCTTCGTTGGAAGCATACTTTTGCAGCAGGTCGTTGACCTTGGCATGTGGGTATTACCTTGGCATACTTCAAGTGAGACCCCCAGCTGGTGTCCTGCAATTTCACCTTTTGTGTGCATTTTGGGGAAAACAGGACTTTGATATTGTCGTTTCCTTCTCCCATGGCTAGAGAGAGGTCTCTTCCTCTTCTCTCATGTTTCAAATTCACTTCTCCATCTTGTTCCACTGTTAATTATGGATATTCTGGTGTGCTGTACCTACTTTTCATGGGTTGGCACTTGTATTTTCCACTAGACTTCCTCCTTTTTGTTTGGGGCTGGATCTTAGTCCTGGAAGTGTCTTGCTGCCTTTTCAATTTGAGCTTAGATCTTCAATTTCTAGCTGAAAGTGGTTTCTGTATTTCTGTTTGAATCCGAATTTTCTCATTACTAATTTGCCATCATTTTACAGATGCGACAGGAGGCCTTATTTGTTTATCTTGTGTGTTTTTTGCCTTTGTCCTGTATTTTGGAAGGATAGGAATGGGCCAGATGACCCTCTTTTATGGAGGATCCAAGATTTGGTCAAGTGGCCTCTGGTTGTGGATCTTCTGTGTACAGGTGCAGTTCATGGTTCTACTGTGATTAAAATTTGTGTGTGTGAATATATATAATTTTTTTTTTTTAATATAAAAATATGAAGCATAAGAAAAATGTTTTGTTACTATGCAGATCATAAGTGGTTATCTTTCCTCTGGCATAGCTCTTCTGCTTTTGGCTTCTTTCGATTGATTTCCTCTACCATTGTTGTGTGTTTTTGTTTTGAGTGTTTTGTCTTTAAAGCTCCTAGTGAAAGGAGCTTTGCCCCATTGTTTGTGTCCTCATGGACCAAGATAAAACTGTTTACTGGTAGATGGCACAAAAATCCTGTTTTCTAGATTGTGCTGACACCTCCAGCCAGATCTTCAACAAACCTTGCATTTTTCTGTGTAGATATCGCAAGCATTCACAGCTTCAACCTGCCCTTTGTTTGTTCTTGCAATATGGCTAAGGCTTGATCAGATTTTTTTTTTTTTTTTTTACTTTACACAGACTATATACCTCACAGGGAGTAGAACTTTTAAACCTTTATGGGAGGGCTATCAATGCTGCTTTGGGCTTTGTTGCCACTTCAGTGCAGGTATGCTACAATCCTTGGTTCTCCTGACACTTAAGAGGCATCTAGTTTTTGAGTAGTTTGCAAGGTACAGTTTGCTGAAATTAGCTCACTGGACTTCTCTGCAGTGTGTATTGTTGCTGAGTAATGTTATAGCCATCCAACAACCCCCAACTAAAAAAAAAGTTGCCATCCAACTTTGAAGTGTTCATCTGCATTCCACTGAAATTCTTTTGATCTCTTGGATGCTAAAGGGAATCTATCGCAAAAATAATTTGACTTGCACTGTGCTGTAATATGCAGTCTGATTAATGGTTTGTAATGATTTTAGAGTAAAATTTAGGGTCCCTCTCTGAATTTGTGTTCTCCATATCTACTTAGCCACTCTTCTTAAAAGTTGAGTTGTATAGATGAAAACCTTTCTGCTATAATTCTATTGGCCTTTTGAGACAAATAACCACTCATCACTTGAGTACTTACAGGTCTCCTTAAGGGTCATATGCTTCTAAATGGGAAGGTGGAGTGGTAGTTTTGGGTGTTTGGCAGGAATAGGTCTTTAACATACATATATTAGGCAGCTAACACACTCTGAATCAATTGTGGAACTGACACATCTAAGGGTACATTACCCAAAATAGTGTATTTAATGAAACAGTGCTATTTTGGTGGTTCAATTTTAAATGTTTGAGGCTATGTGGATAGCAGATTTTAAAATGGGTGTTTTGAGAAAAAGGAACTCTAACACAATAATGAACACCCCTCTCCCAATTACCTTACAATATCCAGGAAATTGTAATGGCTATTATGAATCTGCCCTTGCATTTTTTTGTGCGAGACAACCTCTTAAATAATTTCTGCATTTCTTGTATGTACAGTTGGACATGAGTTGCTAGCAGAACTACTGAACCTAAAACCGCCACCTGCTTTCCATGATTATCTTCTGCATTGTGGGTGCTGTGCCACCTCCTGTTTGGGGGAGGTGGGGTTTGAGATTTTCTGATCATAGTAAGGAGTGTGTGTGAAGGGAGTGTTATGAGGCGTTAATGATCCTTTAAGGTAGTTGGAAGGTTGAAGATCTACTCGGCTTATCATTTGCTTTACAATGTGATTTAGATTGCTTCCAACACTGAGCATCAAATGCTTTGATTGGTCTCCAGTGACCTATTGGGGTGAGAGGCTTTCAGTGAATATCTCTGGTCGTAGTTACTGTACTTGCAACCCCTGGCATTGAAGGGTTTTTAAATGAATCCTGGGTAGCTGTGGCACGAACTATACAGTGTTCAGATCTACAGAATTCTTTATTTGCCCATCAGGCAACAAATCATAACTGTGCCATGTTATTCTGTATTGCAGTCTTCATTGCAGTGTCCAGCTTTGCTTGCTTGACTCTAAAGGGGAGAGTCGCACTGTATATAGATGAGAAACTGAGCCAGGATATATGCAGATATTAAAAGCAGATATGTACAGTATGCAAAATACGATAGTCTGTCATAGGAACACCGTATCAGAGGTGTGTTTTTATAATCGGGGAAATTGGATATGGGTGGGAGGGTTAGCTTTAAGTGGGGTATGTGTTTGTAAATGTAATTCTGCACCGATTGTGTTGCAGCAATATTATTGTGAATGGCTTTGACTTTTATATACTTTAGTGCAGGGGAATCGGGGTGGGCTTGAATAGGTGTTGGGAAAAGTGTGAAGAATGTGTAAACCTGTGTAGCATTTTGTTGTACATACCTCTGATCATTAAACGGTCCAGGGAGTGATGTGCATTGTACAACAAGGAAGAAAGGAGTCGGGGGTGTAATTAAATCTTGCCAAGACTGTAGGTTTTTTTTTCTCCACATTATCAAAACTTTAAAATGAATTGAATGTTATGTATATTTAATTTAACTTTCACATCCTATGTTTAGTCCAGTATTTAAAAGAAATTCTATTGGCACTTCTGTTTTCATCAAATATTTTATAGTGACCTCTGCTCCTTGATTTTAGGGATACATTTTAGGACCTATACACTGACAAGTGAAATGGATAGTAATGTTTCATAATAAAAGCAGCTCTAATTAATCATCCTAGTATCTGAACTTTGGAGAGTGTTTCAGTTCTGTCAGAGTTGTAGTTCAGGAGTAATTTAATGACAGTGTCCCCCTCCCCCCCTTTTACTGATGTAACACTGCTCAGCAAGAGCAGAAGGGAGGTGCCCAGGTAGATTGCAGAGAGGGGCACTCTTTAATTAAGATAAGGGAAAACTGGAAAAACTTGTCAAGGGGGGCATGGCTTTCATTGTTCTCCTAGGATGAAGATTGTCCCCTTCTGTTATCTGTCTGGTCTTACAACTAGAATCCACATCTGAGAAGAGATGGCTTACACTAGGTAAAAGGGGCGGGAGGGGAAATTTTGCTTGTGAATATCTCTTAAACCATAAAGGTTTGAGAGATAAGACTTATATCATTCTTCATGTTTTTTTAATGCCTACAAAATAAAGTTAAAACAAAGTATTACTATCCCTTGAAGGTGTTGGGTAAACAAAATGTACTCCAGAACAAATTAAAAATTCCCTGATTTTTGTACTTTGAATGCTGGTGAGATCTCCAGCATATAACGTTTTAGAAGTCAGGACATCATTTGATCCCTGTAGTGTAGTTGATTTGCCATTGTAGTGCATCACTTTTTTAAAGATGTATAGTCCCCTCTACTCCCAGTTCCCAGAAGCACTGCGCTCTGTGGTGTACTGCATAGTGCTTATCTAAATCCTGTTTTGACTGAACAGCAAAAACTCATTTTATTTTATTTATTTAATTTTTTTAATTAAAATAAAAGTAAAATAAATTTGATACACAGTTGTCCCCATAAAACATGCAAATCCTTTAGTCTGTTTTTAATAGTTAATAGGTTTTTAATATTTTTGATTCCATGTAACCCTTCTAGAGCCATAGGGATATGTAACATAATTATTTTAAATGCATTGCACACCCCTCTGGGCCATTAAAGGATTAATCCTGTGAATGCCATAGGAGTGCAAACCATTGCTCTGCATTGCTTTGCACACCCCTTTGGCACTCAAAGGGTTATTGAAAAAGCTAGTGCCGGCTGTCTGCCATTAGATATAGCCTAAAATGAACAGGGTTTATAAATACCATGCATTCCTAGCCAGCTTGTCCTGTTAATGTGTTGCCTGCAGATGGGTGATTTGCTGCACATAGTTTAGAGGTTGATTTCCGATGCAAACCAGTGGCGATGGGGGGGTTGGAATGAAAAGCCCATTGATAAATGGGGCCTTTAACACTTAAAGGACCAGAGTAGTGTGCATCACATTTTTAAGCAATGTATTGCATACCCTTTGGACCTACAGGAGTCAACACATTGAATGTTAGAGCGGGCATGTTAGGTTTTGGAGACCTCTACCATCCAAGGATTTAAAGCCCCATTTAAACGAGAATTTGCGAAAGTTAAACTTTATTCGTGGCTAGCCTGCTCCAGAATTGCACCACTTTAGCTTAATATAGCCCATTAATGGTACACCAGCAGATGTGGCCATTATTGACCATGTATTAACCATTTGTGATGATTCAAACATATTTTCACTTACTGTCTTGTATGAGCATTAACAATTTTCTGAAGTCTGTATGATCACAGATTAATTTAGGGCAGGTGAGTTGCCAGCTCCTTTTGTGGAGTTGACTGATTTTAGTAACACAATTTTGTTCTTAACCAGCATTTTTAGGGAGTATGTGAATGTAACATCCTGGTTACTGTGGAAGTGTTTGCAGACTACTAACCTGGAAAGTTTTGTCAATGTATATGGATAGTTGTAGCATAAGATCTAGGTATCTAACATATGTGCTAATGACAATCGTGCAGATATTGTAACATGATACAAAGTGAGCTGAAATAAGATAAACTTTTGGTTGCAGTTCTGACCTTAAAGGGATAGTAATGTTTCAAAATAAAAGCAACTCAAATTAATCTTCATAGTATTTGGGACATGGAGAGTTATTTCAATACTGTCAGATTTGTAGTTCAAGAGTAATTGAATGATAAAGTACCCCCCTCCCGACCCTTTTACTGATGTAACACTACTTACCTCAGAGCAGACAGGTGGTGTCCAGATGGCTTGCAGAGAGGGACAGTCTTCAATTAACAAGGAAAAAACTGTTTGGGGAGGGGCAGGGTTTTCATTGTTCTCACCATAAGATCATCGTCCCTTGCTGTAAGCAGTCTGGTCTCAAGACCAGATTCCACAACTGAGAGGAGATGGCTTACACAGGGTGGGAGGGGATACTTTATCATTCATTTACTCTTGAACTACATCTTTGACAGTATTGCAGTAACACTCTCCATGACCCAAATACTATGAAGAATAATTGGAGCTGCTTTTATTTTGAAACATTATCTCTTTAAACCTTTAAAGGCATCCTTAACCGATTCAGCTCTCCCTGCAGCCGCGGAGGGAGCCCTGAAAACCAGGACATTCCTGGTACGTCATGGGTCCTTATGGCTCACCAACCCATGACGTACCAGGACCGCCATGGGTCCTTAAGGAGTTAAAGGGATATTAATGTTTAAAAAAAAAATAAAAAAGCTGTTTCATACTGAATAGTACTGATGTGCGATGCTCTCAAAGTTCATAACTTGCTAGTTATGCTGGAATCGTATGATGAATTTTACCCGTCTCACCCCTTTTCCCATTCAAGCGCCACCTCCCCTCAGATCTGAGAGCGGATCACTACGAAGGACAATCTACAGTCTGTATTAGGACAAACCTGTCGTCCTTCGTTAAGAGTGAAGATTGTCCCTTGTAATCTGACCGGACTTCGGATCTGAGGGGAGGCGGCTTCCAAACGGGAAAAGGGGCAAGAGGGGGTAAACCTCATACAATTACAGCATAACTAGCAAGTTATGAACTCTGAGAGCCTCACACATCAGTACTATTCAGTATAACAAGCAATCTGAGCTGCTTGTTTTTGTAAACAATTACTATTCCTTTAAAGTGATAGTAATGTTTCACAAAAACAGCAGCTCCAATTAATCTTCACAGTATTTGACCCATGGTGTTATTTCATTACTGTGAGCATTGTAGTTTGAGTAATTGACTGTTTTCCCCCTCCCGCCCCTTTTACCTAGTGTAAGCCCCGACGACTCGGATGTGGAATCCAGTCCATAGACCAGACAGCTCACATCAAGGGTCAATATTCTTACTGTGAGAACAATGAAAACTCTGCCCCCTTGACAGATTTTTCAGCTTTTTCCTTTATCTTAGTTGAAGATTGTCCCTTTCTGCAATCTGCCTGGATACTCCCCACTGCTCTAAGCTGAGCAGTTTTACATCAGTAGAAGGGGTGGGAGGGGGATATTGTATCATTCAATTACTCTTGAAGTACAACTCTGACAGAATTGAAATAACACTCTCCAAGGTCCAAATACTATGAATATTAATAAGAGCTGATTTTATTATTAAACATTATTATCCCTTTAAGTGGCTAATCCTAATTATTTTGCTTAGACAGTTGTGTTGGAGACTACTCCAATACACTTGAGACTTGTAGCATTTCAAATAATTTGTGGTAAAACTATACTAAATTTGTGTAGCAAATGCAGGATGTTGGCACTGGCTCAGCAGGTACCGCAGCCTGAATCTTTCCTCTCCTTTAAAATGGTTACTGAGTGTGAGAGTGTTGTCTAATACAGCATCCCTCTAGCACCCAGTCAAGTATTTGGCAACTCCCATCTCATTGCACTCACTGAAGCTGGATACCAATTGTGTAAAGCTATGCAGGCTGGCTAGAAAGGTGACAACCTGCTTTCATTGAGGGCATTTTACAAATCTGAATTTCTTACTATGTGTGACATTTGAATTGTGATATCACTTTTTTTTTTTTCTCCCCCCCCCCCCATTTATTCCCCTAGCAAATGGGTATTACACTTTATCATGTTTCCTAATTTCAGTAGTAGTTGAATGTCTAGAAAGGGGAATTCCTTGTATAAAGTTTGCATTTGTTTAACTTTTGATGTAAATTGTTTCTATATTGTTGCTAGACTTGTAATGTTTAAATCGTGTTTTATGAAATTCTGAATGGTTGTATGTCTATAGCAATACGAGGTAACATTTTTTTATTTTTTTTCTAAGCTATTTAAAGGCTGTTTAGCAGCCCCTATTGCTAGATTGAGTTGCTGGCTGTGTAATTTTTTTCTCTTAACTTTGCAGGGATGTCATATTTTTTTTTTTTTTGTTTTGGTTTTTTTTTTTTTTTGTTTTATGTGTCTAAAGTAAAATATACTGGCAATATGCCGATGATTTTGTCTCTTTGGTATTCATTCATGGGTTTAAACGGGCAGTGCCTCCTAGGGTGAAACGGATAAGTATGATAGCATGTTAAAGGGAGAAAATAAATCTAGTATGTTGAAATTTGTTTTCACATCGCTTTTTTACATCGCTTTTTTACATCAAAATATTACTATTAAATTTCTTATGTTATGTCAATGAGGAAAATGCTGTACTCTCAATTTCAAATGATGTCCACTGCTCAAATCTCACTTGGCGCACACATACCTTTTACATTAGAGAGGAGCTGACTATTATCAGTAGGTTTAAAAGAAGGCAGAAGTAAAAGGTAAGACTGGATTTAAAGTCCCTGGAAAAATCTAGATAGTGCAATATCAAAAATGAACTGTATTCATACATTTTGTTGAGCTCCATGGGAGTGTATGGCAGAGCATTTTGTGGGTGCTATATTAAGTGATTTTTTTTTTGTTGTTGTTTTTGGCTCTGGTCTTTTAAGATGGGAAAAAGAAGAGGGTGGCCCTTAAAAGGCTTGCAGATACCTACATCCAGGTTCCCAAACATTCTAGTGGCTGAGACTGCAATCCCAGATTTTAGATTCCAGTTGGAGACACCGGAAACCATGATGTAAAATTGCTTCCACCAGTAGGCAGGGCAACGGGAGTTTATCTAAAAACTTAAGCACCTCACACTCCCTGCCTACTTTACCCCTGAATCTCTGCCTTTTCTGAGTGCACTAAAGGAGACAGCAGATTTCCTTATGGAAACCAAATATTTTTCCTCTTATTTTAGGTCTATACCTCATTTAATACCAACCAAACAAAACATGAGCTTTATCATACGTATGCCTTCAATGACAGCACTACATAACCCACAGATGCCATACCTTTAGTGCAATGGGTAATAGTTGGCTTAGGGAGCATGGAGCATTCTGGATTGCAGTGAGTAAGCCAGTGAACTGAGAATTTGTTTTACAAGCAAACATCATCAGTATACTTGTATGTTTTATCACTGTATATCATGTCTTCTCAAATTAAAAATACCTTGGTACACTAAGCACACTACAGCCAGTTCCTTTCTCTCTTAGGAAAAATACCTGATTCTTCTTGGCCCTTTGTGGCTCTGCAGATTTTGTATACAATACTCTGCTGCAGTGAGACAGAGGATGACAGCTGACCTTTGCTTGCATTGGGTTCAACCTCTCCTCACTCATCTGTTCAGCTATCACCAAAATAGAAGATTGTAGATTTGCAAAGTACAAAGCTTGGAAATCCAGAGAAATTAAATATCTTCGATGTGCTATGTGGAAGGGTGAATGTCCCTCTGCAGGAGGGTGTAGGGTACTTGTAAAGAGATTTTTGAGGTGGAGAAATCAGCCTGCACTACTTAACCCTGTATAGACATGCTCACTTTGGGGTTAAGACTCCCTCCTCCAGCTCAACCCCCCACCCACTAACTCCCAGAATTCATGTCTTGACAGGAAGCTGGATGGGCAAAAACCATTCTTTTGGTTTTTTCTTTTTTTTTTGTCCATAGATATGGGGCTGGATAATCCCCTCCCATTAGGCAGGTACTCCTCGCTGGAGTGGATTGACCAGTTCACAAGTGCTTTGCGGACCCTTTCTGCCCTGTGGAGGGAATCTTGCTGCCAAGTTTTCCCTTGTGACAGGGTCTCTTGACTTTCTCTCTAAGATGGTATCCTGAAAAGTGGTGAGTAACCCTTTGAGTGCTTTGGTTCACTTTGTCCCAAACAGTGTTGCCTCTTCATACAGGGACTGATATGAGCCTCATCTATGGGCATCTTTATATACTTCTCTTGGAGGGCTTTAAGGGAAAAGAATGTCTGCTTGGTTCTATGGGATTAACCCTTCTTTATCTAGAATTTTGCTAATTTTTGTGTTGGTATGTTTGGGGATGTTTGTTTTCAACCTTCCACTACTTGTATGTTGTATTGTCTCCCTCCCCCCCCCCCCCCCCCGCCACACACACACACACACACACACACACACACACACACTCTGTTCCCTGAGGGTTTTGGGTCTATTGGCAACCTTTCTACTTTAGATCAGTTTTAGAATGGCAGTCCCTTTAAGAACAGGAGCCCGCTTTCTGCCATCTTTGTTCCATTGTCTTCTCTGGGTAAAAAAATTTATGGGACATCTTTCATCCAATATGGGATACAGGAACCATGGGAGGTGATCTTCCTTCCTAGAAGGTGGAACATTTTCAGAAGACAAGGTCTTGAAGGTGGAGCCTTCCCTCTCCATCAGGCTATCCATGCCCCACCCTTCTAGTTTTTATATGTTCTTGATAGTAAACAAGCCTAGAACTTTGCTGCTTAGTTTTTAGATTTATTGTAGTATTAGATATGGGGCTGTTACAATTCCCCCATTAGGTGGGTTATCATTCCTGACTTCCCCTGGAGGATTGACCAGTGGACCCTTACTGTCCCATGAAGAGAATATTGCAGCCCAAGTTTCTGGTGAGTAACAGTTTGAGTGTCATGCTCCACTTTTCCCCATTGTCCCCCTTTCTACAAGGGTTGTTTTAGGAGCCTTGAACTCCTGCACTCATGTTGGGTACTTTATTCTTAGTCTTTTCCCTGAGTTTTAGAGCGTGGATGGCTGCTTTAGTGTTAACCATCTCACTGCTGGTTTCACTGGGTTTGGTGCTCGTCCTGGGGTTTTTTCTTCTGAGTTATACATTTTTATTACCCCCTCATGTCCCCAAGGTTCTTTGGGTGTTTTGGAAAACTTATTAACTTTCTTAAGGTGCACGGCGCCTTTAGAGCATGCTTCCTGCCACAGCCGCACTTGTTCCTTTGACTTCTATGGGAAAGACTTCTCTGGGACATATCTCTGCAACGGTTTGTCATACAGAGTTCATAGAGGGCTCATTCTTCTAGTTTCATCCTGTCCTGGCATCTGGTTCACATCCCCAGTCCCTTGGGGGCCCCCATGAGTGCAATTGTAGGTGTTGCTAGGAAACATCAATAGAGAAGGTTACATTTCCCAGAATGCCCGTTTGTCGTCCAATACAGGTTACTGGTAACTGAGTAGGTGATCTGCCCATTTGAGTAGGCAGGAACAATTCTAGAAGTGTGTGCAGAAGGGTGGAGCCTACCTTCCCTCCTTGGCTGCAGCTAGCCAACCAGCTCCAGAAAGATTTGTTCCTTGGTGAAGAAAAGCCAGGCAAGAGTGGGTGACCCCTTGTACAGTAAGGTTGACACTGAGTATGTCTATACCGCTGGAGCTTGGGGCTAGACCTAAGACTAAGGAGGCTGGGGTCTCTGTATCCCCCATTGCGCATTGCTCTTCCTGTCACTCAGGGCTACCTAGAGAATTCTCAGGTCACTTATGCCCAGCATGTTCTGTTGTCCCTGACAGCATTCCAGGGACCTCCAGCCATGCAATAGCCAGCTTGGGTGCAAGCGTTCAAGGCTGCAACTAGGGACCTTATGTCCACATTGCAACTCTTTCCATCCCAGTTACAGAGGGGCTTTCAGTCTTGGCAGGCCCCCTCCTCAGTCAGGTCTTCCCTGGCCAAATCTCAGGGAGTACCTGACATGTCAGATTCCTCTGAGGAGGAACTGCTGGTGAATTTGGATGTTGAAGAATGTTCTGTTTTTTGGGGACCCTTTTGAGGCTGATCCTGAACCCTCCGCTGAGGGCCTGATCAGGGCTGTCTTAACTACTCTTAACTTTCCCTTAGTTCAGGAGGTTCCTTCTGACCCCTCTGATGTGTTCCAGGAGCCTCAAAGGCTCCTTACTTTCCACCTAACCCCACTCTTGACCGCCTTGTGTCTGAGGAGTGGAAATCCCCGGACAAGAAACACTCTGTCCAAAAAATTTGCCAAGCTTTATCCCTTCTCTGAAGCTGCGCTTGTTTAGTGGGTTCATCCTCCCAAGGTGGATGCTCCTGTTTCCAGGTTATCTAAATCTACTGCCTTGCCAGTCTGATGCCTCTACTCTGAAGGACTGGACAGACAAACTTGAGGTTTCCCTCAAGCCCATTTTAGCCACTGCTGGTTCTGCTATGCGTCCAGTGTTTGCCGCTGCATGGGTGAACTGGGCCATTGCGGTCTGGACTGAACAGCTCACCTGGGCTGTCTGACAGGATGTACCTACTAAGGATAAGTTGCACCTTCTTGCCAACATTTCTGAGGCACAGCACTGTTTCTGCTGCCTTATTTGATCCATCAATTTGGCTAAGGTTTCCACCATGTCTGGTAACCAGACGAGCTCTTTGGCTCAAGAGCTGGTCTGCCAATACTGCTTCTAAGAGCCTTACTTTCCCTACCCTTTCAGAGTACTTCCTTGTTTGGGCCAGATCTTAAGGATCTGATCAGTGAGGCCACAGGGGGTAAGAGTACTCTTCCTCCCTTGGTTCCTAGGAAGAAATTGCTGCTTAAGTGTAACTGGTATTTTCGTTCCTTTCAGAACGAGACACGTCCGGTGAACCAGACTGTTTCCTCAGCTCCGCATACCTCCTCCAAGCCCAAACAGCAATGGAAGCCCAAGGTCTCCTCCAAGCCCAAGGCTTCCAAGCCACCTTCGACATGACTCTCCGAACCTGGGTCCACATTCTGCTGTGGGTGATAGTCTGAGACACTTTCGCAGCATTTGGGAGGACTCAGTGGCGGACCCATGGGTTTTACTGGTGGTGACAGAAGGGTACAAGGTCCCTTTCATTTCTCTTCCTCACTTTCATTTTCGTCCTTCTCACACGCCTCAGGACGCAGAGAAATGCAGTCTGTTCGACAGCGCTGTTCAGGCTGTTCTGGGAAAGGATGTTCTAGAGCCGGTACTGATTCAGGACGGGTATAGGTTTTTACTCAAACCTCTTTGTGGTCGCCAAAAGGACGGAGGTTGTCTCCCTATTTTGGACGTGAAGGATTTCAATTCCTTTGTGACCCGGACTCGTCACCAGGAGTCTCTACGAACAATCATTGCTGCCGTGTCCCTGGGGGAGTTTCTTGCTTCTCTGGATCTTCAGGACGCGTACTTACACATTGCCATTCATCCGGAGAGCAGGCAGTACCTCCGGTTTGCCTGAGACAGGGGACATTTTCAGTTCTCAGCGCTTCCATTTGGTCTTATGATGGCTCTTCAGGTCTTCAACCATGTCCTGGGTCCCTTGATATCCGTCCGCCACCCGAATGGCATCAGAGTTTACTCCATGCATGGACGACTTGCTTCTGAAAGCCCCCTCTGCAGACCACCTTAATCAGCAAGTTTAGCACTGCATTCAGGCTCTCACCCATCACGGGCAATTCATCAACTTGGAAAAGTCAGATCTTGTCCCATCCCATCTGGTCTTCCTGGGTCTTCTCTTCGACAGTCAGAAGAGCATGGTGTTCCTCCCGGACGAGGTGGCTCACCAGATCGCCCACAAGGTTTACGCGATTCTGTCTCAGGATCCGGTTCCAGTCCAGAAGCTATCCTCTAGTGGGAAAATTCATCTCCACCATAGCAGTTACGTTGGTCATGGAGCACACCAGGGAGCTCCATAGGTTTGTGATCCAGGTGTGCAAGGGTCAACCAGATCTTCTGAAGGCATCTGTTTCTCTTCCTCTTCATGTGGAATGTAGTTTGTCATGGTGGCTCGACCTTTCCAACCTGCTGAAAGGCAAGTACTTCCTGGTACCCTTCTGGACCAAGGTGACAACGGATGCCATCCATTTTGGCTGGGGAGCGGTCCTGGGTCGCTTGAGCGCTCAGGGCCAGTGGTCTCTGGAGGATATTTCATGCCCTTCGACATTGGACATCTCAGTTGGAAGACTGTACAGTCAGAGTGGACTCCAACGCCACAGCCGTGGCTTATATCAACAAGCAAGGTGGAACAAGAAGTCTCTCTGCTTGGTTAGAGGTCAAGGTTATTTTGTCCTGGCAGAAGAGCATGTTCCTGCCATATCCGCAGTGCACATTCCTGGCGTATATAACGTCATAGCGGACTTCCTCAGTCGACACACAGTGGACAGCGGAGAGTGGGAGTTGCACCCAGAGATGTTCAACCTCATTGTTCAGAAATGGGGTCTTCCTTACATCGACCTGATGGCAACAAGACACAACAGGTTCCAGGTTCTGCTCTCAATGGAGGGACCTTCTAGCTCTGGCGGTGGATGCAATGTCCATTACTTGGTTATTCTCTCTGGCCTACATCTTTTCTCCCCTCCCCATGTTGCACAGGGTGTTACGGAAATTACGACTGGAGCGTTGTCCAGTCATTCTGATTGCTCTGTACTGGCCTCGCCAGGCTTGGTTTCCGGAGCTTCCGGATCTGTCAGTGGCGGAGCCATTCCGGCTCCCATACTGTCCGGACCACCACCTACAGGGTTACCTGTGGAAGGAGGATGTTCGACTAGCTTTGACGGCTTGGAAATTGATTCCTCAATATTGAAGAAGAAAGGCTTCTCTTCTGGTGTGGTGGCTACTATGCTCAGTGCCCGTAAACCTGTTTCTTCCAAGATCACACCATCGTGTCTGGTCGACCTTTTTGTCTTGGTGTGCTGACAAGGACCTGTCTCAGGATTACGATCTTCCTACGGTCCTAGCCGCCTTGAAGGATGGTGTGGATAAGGGCCTCGGTCTGAGTTCCCTTAAGGTTTAGACTTCTGCAACTTTTGTTTTTTCAGAGACACACTGCTATTCTTCCTGTTAAGGTTTTCTTCCAGAGAGTTGCTAATGTTCGGCCTGCTTTTAAGATTCCTGCTCCTCAGTGGGATCTTAACTTTGTTTTGGGCGATCGTCTGTCCACCGTGTCGCTGAGCTGCATGCTCTGTCCTGTAAACCACCCTATTTGGTGTTTCACAAAGACAAGGCAGTGCTTCGAACTTCTCAGAAGTTTCTCCTGAAGGTGGTTTCGGAGTTCCACATCAATCAGGAGATTGTGGTGCCCTCTTTCTGCCTTGACCCCTACTCTGACAAGGAGGGGGACCTCCACTTGTTAGACGTGGTGAGTTGACTCAAGTTTTATGTACATCGCACTGAGTCAGGCAATCTGACGTGCTGTTCGTCATTCCTGAGGGTCCCAGGGCAGGAAGACATGCATCCAAAGTGACACTTTCTTCTTGGATCAATTCCATTATTGTAAGGCTTATGAGCAAAGGAAGAATCCTGTCCCTTTCAGGGTCGCGGCTCATTCTACAAGATCCATTGCGGCCTCTTGGGCTTACCAGAATCAGGCCTCCGCTGATCAGTTGTGCAAGGCTGCCACTTGGTCGTCTGTGCACACCTTTTCAAAGCACTTCCATGTTGATGTGCTGGCATCGGCTGATGCCACCTTTGTGAGGAAAATCCTGGAGGCAGTCTTGCCTGTCTAGGATTCCCTTTGGTTCTTGGTGCTTCCTTCACTTTTGAGCCCTGTTGGCTCTAGTTCAGTGTGCTGTGTAACATTTCCTGGGGTGCAGTTACCCCTGTTTAGTGTCCATTGACACTTCAGTTGTTTTGTTGGGCTATCTCTGATGGTTCATATATGCACTGGTGACTTTGGGGGCCTTTCACCTGGTCCTTGCCTTCTTCCCACCTCTGGGAAACTTAATGGTTGGACATCCCAGTGTTACCAGTTACCTGTATTGGACGACAGAGAAGAGGATTTTAGTCTTACCTGTTAAATCCTTTTCCCTTAGTCCATACAGGTTACTGGTCTCCCACCCTTTCAAGGGACCATGCTTGGCTCTCCTGTGGCAGACCGTGGGGGTCTTTCGGGGTCCTGTTCACAGGAGTCTTCTTTCCCTTCTACTATCTAGTCAAGTGTCTCAAATCTTACTGGAGCTGGTTGGCTATCTGCAGCCAAGGAGGGAAGGTAGGCTCCACCCCCTGCATACACTTCTACAATTGTTTCTGCCTATTAAAGGGGTGGATAGCCTACCTAGAGTTACCAGTAACCTGTATGGACTAAGATAAAAGGATTTAACAGGTAAGACTAAAATCCTTTTTGCTGACATTCAGTTGGCTCCTGGTTTTACACACGCCTTTTTCCTTCTCTGGTTTAGCCTACACAAAGGTTCTCTCCTTGCTCTCCTCAGTTTAACCCTTCCCCTGCCAGATAAGTACATTTCTGTGCTTTTCTAAGGTGAATTATTCTGGGATACTGTGTTGGTATTTTTATACTGTTAGACACTACACCTGTTAGAATGTCGTATTCAGAGACATGGGGTTAGACCTAGGGCAAAGGACTCGGGACGTCTTTGCCGCCCCCCCTTACTGTTCCTCGTGCCAAGCGGGGCTCCCTAGAGTTTTCGGGATCTTTATGTCCCTCATGCACTGTCCCCCACTACGTCACTGGGGCCTTCCAGCCTTGAACAAGAGCCAGTCTGGATGAAAGACCACTGGCACAGCTTCCCCTTTCACTACAGGGGGTTCTCCATTCCTTCAAACCCCTTACCACGTTCAGCTTTGTGGCCCCTAGCTTACCTGTGCTCATGGTCTCTTCTGAGGACAACTCCTTTGAGGGTGATAAAAGGGAAATATGGAGGGGGGCTTCCTAGTCGTTTGGGGACCCCTTTAAAGCTGACCCTGCTCCCTCTGTGGAGGGACTCATTAGGGATGTCTTACTGACCGTTTAGGTCTGACGCACCTGATTAGGGCACTTCTTCAAATGTATTTCAGAGACTGTCTTCCTACCACACAGTGCCACTCTAGATCAGATCCTTTGGATGAGTAGAAGACATCAGATTGCCTGTCTCTAAGATTCTCTAAGCTGTTACCTTCTCAGAGGCATCTTTGGTGCAGTGGGCTTCTCCTCCCACTGTTCTCCCCTCCCCCCCTATTTCCATGCTTTTTGACAGATGCTGTGGGTTTTAAGGATGTGATGGATAGGAAGCTTGAGGCTATCCTCCTGGCCAGTTTGGCTGCCATAGGTGCTGCATTGAGGCCTATTTTTGCCTCTGCCTGGGTTACCAGAGCTGTTGCTGTTTGGGGAGGACAACTTACGGGCGATGTTCATGATAGTGTCCCTAAGGCAAACATGTCGAAGCTGTCAAGTCACTGATGCTCTTCTTGAAGCAGGTTGTCGGCAAAGGCTGCTGCCTTTTCCGTTACTGTGTGACACACTCTGTGGCTTAAAGCCGAACTATCCTCTTCATATTTCCCCCAATACATTACTAATAATAGGATTTTAGTCTTACCTGTTAAATCCTTTTCACTTAGTCCATACAGGTCACTGGTACTCTGGGAGGCGATCCGCCCCTTTAATAGGCAGGAATAATTATGCAAATGACTGCAGTGGGCGGAGCCTCCCCTCCTACTTAAGCTGCCTTCAGGCCAGAGCCACTAGATTGATTTGAGACACTAAAACTGACCATAGGTAAGCAAGAAGGAAGACTCCTGTGAGCATGCCCCAAAGGTCTCCCACTGAATGCCACAGCAGAGCCAAGCATGGTCCCTTGACAGGGTGGGAGACCAGTGACCTGTATGGACTAAGTGAAAAGGATTTAACAGGTAAGACTAAAATCCTATTTTCACTGTCGTCCAATACAGGTCACTGGTACTCTGGGATGTACAAACATTGAGCTGACCCAGAGGCGGGAAGTAAGGCAAGGACCAGGCGCAAGGCCCAAGTCACTAGAACTGCTATGAACCAGTTAATTACATAGCCCAGAATGTAAGTGTCAACGGACACCAACCAGGGGAAAACAACCCCTGAACTAACACAGGACACAGAACAGAGCCAACCGGGCTCAACAGTAAAGAAGCACTAAGGACCACAGAGCAGAAGGCCTAGACAGGCAAAACTGCCTCCAGGACCTTCCTCCCAAAACTGGCATCAGCCGAGGCCAGTACATCAACTAGATAGTGCTTTGAAAATGTGTGCACAGAGGACCAAGTGGTCGCTCTGCACAGTTGATCAGCAGATGCCTGATTCTTGTAGGCCCAAGAGGCCCCAATAGATCTGGTGGAATGGGCAGTCACCCGGAAGGGAACATGCTTATTCCGCAACTTATAGGCTTCATGAATGGTAGCCTTAATCCAAGAGGCAATAGTAACTTTGGAAGCCGGTCTCCCTGCCCTAGGCCCCTCAGGAATGACTAATAGAGCGTCAGACTTCCTGATACTCGGTGCGATGAACATAAAACTTGAGGCAACGCACCACATCCAACAAATGGAGATCTCGTTCCTTGTCAGATGAAGGATTAGGGCAGAAAGAGGGAACCACAATCTCCTGATTGATGTGAAACTCGGACACAACCTTGGGTAAGAATTCCTTGGTAGTGCGAAGCACAGCCTTATCCTTGTGGAACACCAGGTAAGGAGGTTTACAAGACAGAGCTTGTAACTCTGCCACCCGGCGAACTGAAACAATAGCCAAAAGGAAGGCCATCTTCCAAGTCAAGAGATGTAATGGAATGGAAGCCAAGGATTCAAACGGGGGTCGCTGGAGAACTCCCAGCACCAAATTGAGGTCCCACTGGGGAGCAGGACTCTTGAAGGCAGGTCAAACATGAGTCACACCTTGGAAGAAAACTTTCACATCAGGAAGGATAGCAATCCTTTCCTGGAAAAACACAGACAAAGCAGAAGTCTGGACTTTGAGGGAACTCAGACTGAGCCCTTTTTCAACACCGTCCTGCAAAAAAACCAGGACAGTGGGAAGATTAAAGTCCAGGGACACCTTCCGATCAGTACACCAAGCCACAAAGGTGGCCCAGATACGATGATAGATCTTGGAGGACACAGGCTTACGAGCAGTGAGTATCGTCGACACCACTGAAGGAGAAAATCCTTTCTTCTCTAGAATCGAGGATTCAACCGCCATGCCATCAAATGGAGATGCTGAACATCCTCCTTACACAGATATCCTTGAAGAAGTAAATCCGGACGGGCAGGGAGTGGAAACTGTTCCGCCACTGACATGGCCATCAACTCTGGATACCAGGACTGGCGAGGCCAGTTTGGAGCGATCAGGATGACAGGACAACGCTCCTGCTTCAACTTCTGGATGTCTCTGATCAATAGAGGAAGAGGAGGGAAGATGTAAGCCAGAGGAAAATCCCAAGGAATTGACAATGCATCCACTGCTAGAGCAAGAGGGTCCCTCCGCCGGGAGCAAAACACCGGCACCTTCCTGTAGTGTCTGGTAGCCATCAGGTCCACTACAGGCACCCCCCACCTCTGGGTGAGTAGGTGAAACACCTCTGGATGAAGAGCCCATTCTCCGCTGTTGACTGTGTGACGACTGAGAGTCTGCCATGACGTTGTCTACGCCTGGAATGTGAACTGCTGAAATGACAGGCACGTGATCTTCTGCCCAAGATAAAATATCCTTGACCTCCAACCAGGCGGTGCAACTTCTTGTGCCGCCTTGCCTGTTGTAGGCCACTGCGGTGGCGTTGTCGGACTCCACTCTGACTGGACAACCTTCCAGCTGAGACTCCCAGTGTCTCAGGGCAAGCCGGATGGCACGCAGTTCCAGAACATTGATGGAGAGAAGAGATTTCTCCAGTCCCCATTTCCCCTGAGCACTGAAACGACCCAACACAGCACCCCATCCCCGGATGCTGGCATCAGTTGTAACCGTGGTCCAACAGGGAACCTGAAAGGATCTCCCTTTCAGGAGATGAGAGAGATCCAACCACCAGTGCAGACTCGATTCCACATGAGAAGGTAGAGAGACTGACAGATGATGATCTGGATGATTCTTGCACGTCTTGATCACAAATTTCTGAAGTTCCCTGGAGTGAGCCATGGCAAATGGTACCGCTTCGATCGTGGAAATGAACTTCCCCACTAGAGACGTCAACTTCGGCACTGGAACTCTGTCCAGCTCCAGGATCCCAGCCACTCGGATGGCTATCTGATGAGCCACTTCCTCCGGTAGAAACACCATGCATTGGCGAGTGTCGAACAGGAGACCCAGGAAAACGAGCCTCTGAGATGGGACCAAGTCTGACTTGTCCAGATTCAGGATCCAGCTGTGACGGTTCAGAGTATGAATACACAGTTGCAGTTGTCGTTGGAGAAGCTCCGCTGAGGAGGCTTTCAGGAGGAGATCGTCCATGTAGGGGGTCACCCTGACACCTTCTTGATGAAGTACCGCTATCAAGGAACCCAACACCCTCTGAAAGACCTGAGGGGCCGAAGTCAGCCCAAAGGGAAGAGCTGAAAACTGAAAGTGTCCCCTGTGGCAGGCAATCCTGAGATACCGCCTGCTCTCTGGATGAATAGGGATGTGAAGATAAGCATCCTGAAGGTCCAGGGAGTCAAGGAACTCCCCTGGAGACATTGCTGCAATCACAGAGCGCAGGGACTCCTGGCGGAAGTGGGAACTCAGAACATAGGAATTGAGATCTTTGAGATCCAAAATGGGACGAGCACCTCCGTCCTTTTTGGCCACCACAAACAGGTTGGAATAAAATCCTGAACCTGTGTCCTCTGGAGGAACCAACTCCAGGACCTCCTTGTCCAAGAGATCCTGAATAGCGTCGGCGAACAGACGTCTTTTTGTAGGTTCCTGAGAAGGACGAGTAAAATGGAACCGAAAAGGAGGAAGGGAAGAGAAAGGGATCCTGTATCCCTCTGATACCACCTGAATGACCCATGGGTCCGCCACTGACTCCTCCCAAGTCCGGCGAAAGATGCGGAGACGTCCACCCACTGCTGGATGCGGACCCGGGTTCGGTGAGTCATGCCGAAGCAGTCTTGGAGGTTTAGGCCTTGGGGGCAACTTTGGGCTTCCAGGACTGCTTGGGCTTGGAGGAGGAGCGCGCAGAGGACGGACCAGTCTGGGACGTGGAGCGTGTCTCAGTCTGAAAGGACCGATTGTGTTTGGCTGGAAACTTCTTCTTGAAGACTGAGGGTAGAAGAGTACTTTTACCACCAGTAGCCTTGCTGATCATTTCCTTAAGTTCAGAACCAAATAGCAAGTTCCCCTGAAAGGGTAAGGAAAGCAAGGCTTTCTTAGAGGCTGTATCAGCAGACCAAATTTTCAGCCAAAGGGCACGTCTGGCCACCACAGAAGAAGTGGAGGCCCTCGCCATCATGCGCACAGCATCAAAAGCAGCATCAGCAACATAATTTTATGCTTCAGTAATGTTAGCAAGTAGCTGCAACTGCTCAGATACCGGTGCATCCTGGCGGACTGCCTCAGTCAGTCGTTCAGTCCAGGCCGCAATAGCTCTATTAACCCACGCCACTGCAAAGGTTGGACGCATGGCAGTGCCAATGGAGGCAAAAATAGACTTAAGAGAAAGTTCTAGCTTTTTGTCTGTCCAATCCTGCAGGGCAGAGGCATCAGAGACAGCTAAAGCAGTAGATTTGGACAGCCTGGAAACAGGAGCATCCACCTTGGGAGGATGAACCCATTTTGCCAGTTCAGTCTCAGGAAAAGGGTAAAGTTTAGCAAACTTTTTAGACACTGAGGAGGATTTGTCAGGATTCCTCCACGCCTCAGAGACTAGACGGGCAAGGGTAGGGTTAGTTGGAAAACATACAACCGCCTTAGATGGTTTTTGGAAAACATCAGTTGGATCATGAGTAGATTCCTGAGTCAGAGGAAGGTTGAGCGTAGTTATCACAGCTCTAATCAGACCCTCAGCAGCAACCTCAGGGTCACATTCATAAGGGTCCCCAATGGACCTGTTAGACTCAATAACAGTGCCTTCCTCAGCATCAGAATCCTGTAATAGTTCTTCTTCAGAAGAATCAGACACATCAGGAGCTCCCTGTGGCTTAGGCAGGGAAGTCCTGATAGTAGAGGGGGGTCTGCCAAACCTGGAGAGCCCCCTGTACCTGAGAGGGAAAGAGTTGGAGTGTGGATCTGAGATCCCTAGTGGCAGCTTTAAACTCTTTCACCCAAGTTGGCTCAATAGCATGGCTGGGAAGCCCAGGGTTGCTATCATGACAATCAGTGCATTTAGGGCATAAATCACCAGAACAATCTCTAGGCAGCCCAGAGTGACAAGAGGAGCAAAGCGCAATGGGGGGAACAGACACCCCAGCCTCTTTAGTCTTGGGTCTCGCCCCTGGCTCCAGTGGAGTAGACATGCTCACAGTGTCAATATACACCACTAAACAATGTCACCCAGTAAAAGTGTGAAAGATTAAAGTTTCACCCCAGAAATGCCTAAAAACGGACTTATCTGGCCAGCGAAGGGTTAATCTGCTGAGAGGAGAGAAGGCTCGGTCCCTGCGTAGTATACTCGCTGAGAAAGAACACCACAAAATGGCGGCCGTCAGGTCAGCCAATCAGAAATGAGCGTGAACCGGGCGCTCATGGGAAATGTAGTTTTCTCTCAGAAGTACCCCAAACAGTGCCCGAAGCCCCCCTGAACTCCCCACACCCTATAAACATACACCGGATGATAGAGCAGGAGCTTAGAAGTAAAATGAGCCATCTCTGAAGTTGCTGTGACAAGCGGTTGCAGAGAGATGTCCCACACTGTGAAATCCCATAGAGAGTAAAGGAGCAATGGCGTCTAAGCGGGAAAAGGCGCGCTTAAAGGCGCGGAACACTAAATTTTAATAAAGTCCCACTAAACTTTAAAAAGTGCTAAACAGTAACTCAAAACATGAGAAACATAAATAAAATTATACCCAAAGCTCCAGAACCCAGAGAATACCACAGAAATTGCATAAACATGATAAATGCAAATAAAAACACCCTATGAGTGCTGGAGTGCAATGCAACTCCCAAATACAAGCCCATCAAAGGGACACTGTGGGGACAAGTGGACCTTCAGCACTCAAGGGGTGGCTCACCTTTCTGCAGGACTTCTGTCTTCAGGTAACCATGATAAAGTGGGAATAGACCAGAGGTAAATTCCTCAGCAGGGAAGCTGCTTGACTCAAGCTGTTCCCTCTTCAGGGCATAAGGTCCACAGAAAATCCCTGGAAGCTGCACCAGCAACTTTAAGGAGGGCAATTCACAGCCATGGTCACCCTCCTAATGGTGGTATTCCATATTTGAATAAAAATAACAAAACACTAAGATGAATTGCAAAGATGCTCTCCACCTGGTGTGCACAGCACAGCCTGAAGGCAGCTTAAGTAGGAGGGGAGGCTCCGCCCACTGCAGTCATTTGCATAATTGTTCCTGCCTATTAAAGGGGCGGATCGCCTCCCAGAGTACCAGTGACCTGTATTGGACGACAGTGAAATAGTGATAGGCAAAGGCGTACTTGTATTATGTTGAAGTCATAGTTATTGAAGTAATGCAGCTTATGCAAGCATCCAGAGCTTTACAAGAGAAGCGCTGTGTGCCTGGTCAGGCAGCAACTTCCTTTACCATAATGTAACAAACGAAAGTCACCACCAATCCGAGCAGTGCACAGGACAAACCGTGCAGACTGAGGTAACTTTCCTCTAAGATGTCTGCGCTGTTGTCCTCTGGATGCCTGCAGAAGCTGGATTACGTCAATAATGAAGATTTATTCAGCATTATACAAGTATGCCTTTGCCTATTGCTATATTAGTAATGTATTGGGGGCAATATTATGAAGATGATGGTTCCACTTTAAGATTTCGTCTGCAGATCTCTTCCAAAAAGTCACTGGTTTCCTTGCCCTTTCAAGATAAATCTTTTTGGTCCTGAGCTAAAGCAGATCATTAATGATGCTACTGTGGGCAAGAGTACACTGTTGCCTCAGATTTCAAACTCCCTACTATAGTGAGGAAACTGCATCTTTCTCGTCCCTGCCAGAGGCACAAAGGCAGCAAGCCTTTCTGGCCTTTACCCAGCATCCCCGCCACGCAGCAGTCTAAGTGAGGCACTGCCAAGCCCAAGTCTGGCAAGCCTGCCTCCGCATGACTTGCGGAAACCTGGTCTGCAGACTCCTGTTGGCGGACATCTTTGACATTTTTCCAGCACGTGGGTAGACTCTCTTGCCAACCAGTGGGTATTGCTGGTAAATTCGGAAGGCTACAGAATAGTATTAAAGTCCCTTTCTCCATTCAGTTTCTTCCAGTTGGGTTCCCCAGGTATAGGAAAATCGGTGTGTTCAAAGAAGCTGTTTAATCTCTTCTGCACAAGGGAGTTCTTGTTCCAGTTCCACTTCCAGAGAGGTTCAGGTTCTTATAGTGTTTCTGGTGTCCAAGGAGGATTGTGGTAACCTTCCCATTTTGGATCTCAAGGACCTAAATTCCTATGTGGAGAATGCTCGCCTCAAGATGGAGTCCTTGTGCTCTGTCATCACAGCTATGTGCCAGGGAGAATTCCTGGCACCTCTGGACCTGCAGAAAGCATACTTGCACATCCCTATTCACCTGGACAATCGGCGATATTTGTTTTGCCTTAGGTTCGGAGCACTGCCAGTTCACCGCTCTACCCTTTGAGCTGACTTCTACTCCTCGGGCGTTTTCCAAAGTGCTGGGAGCCCTGATTGCCTTCCTTCCCAGGGATTCAGGTGACTCCATACATGAATGACCATTTTGCTGAAGGCTCCATCTTGGGAGCTTCTGGCCCAAAATGCAGGACTGTAGCCAGATTCAGGTCCACCATGGGTGAATTCTGAACATGTCAGTCCTCAGTCAAATTGGACAATGCCACTGCTGTGGCTTACATCAACAAGCAAGGGGGAACTCGAATCGCTCGCACTTGGTCAGAGATCAAGTACATCCTAGGTTGGGCAGAAGCTCACGTTACGGCCATCTCTGCTATTCACGTTCCAGGGGTAGAAAATGTTCTGGAAGACTTTATATGTTGCCAAGAAGTGGTTCCGGCAGAGTGGGACCTCAATCAGTACGTTTTCGACCTGATTGTACAGAAGAGGGGGTCTCCCTCAGGTCAACCTGATGGCCACAAGGAACAGAAAGGGTCCAGTGTTTTCCCCCATGTTGGGAGGATCCATTGGCCTTTGCCATGGGCGCAATGGCAATTCCATGGTGGTCTTATAATTATGGTGGCTCCATTTAGGACCAAGAGGCCATGGTTTGTGGAACTGGTGTCTCTATCAAAGATCAGTTTTCACTGTCACCCAGACCGGACATCCTCCTTCAGGGCTACCTTTTGGAAGGAGGATGTGGAGAAACTGGCTTTGACAGCTGTTCTGAGGAGATGTCTCCACTATGATCCAGGCTAGGAAAGCCGGTCTCCTCTAAGACCTACCACAGGGTTTGGTCTATTTTGCGTTCTTGGTGTTTTCACAGGAGTTTGACCTTCTGGTGGCCCTGTCCTTTTCTTCAGGATGGTGTGAACAAAGGACTCGGTTTGAGTTCCTTGGATGTTCAGACTTCTGCAATCTGTATTTTTCCATACATTTATCATTATGTTGCCAGATGTCAATGTGTTCTTTCAAGGGGTTGCCCATGCTTTCCCTGCCTGTAAGGCTCCCAAACCTCCATGGGACCTTAATCTGTTCCTTGGTGTCTTACAGCGGCCTCCCTTTGACCCCCTTGCTACCATTCCCCTATGTCTTTTGAAGTGGAAGATGACTTTTCAATTGGCTGTGGTCTCTGTGTTGCTGAACTGCAGGCTTTGTTTTGCAAGGTGCCTTTCCTGGAGTTTCACAGGTACTTTGAACCTCCCAGGAATTCCTTCCTAAGGGGTCTGAGTTCCACATCAACCAGGAGATTGTGCCTTCATTTTGACCTAGCCCCAAGTCTGACAAGGTGAGGGATCTCTATTTGTTGAATGTGGTGCATTGTCAAGTTGTGTGCACCGTATGGAGTCCCTGCATAAGACTAATACCTTGCCATCCCAGGGGGTCCCAGGGCAGGTTTGGCTGCTTCCAAGGCCATTATTGCATCTTGGATCAAATCTACCATTCACAAAATGTACAAACTCTGGGAGAATCCTGTTCCCTTACATGTTGCAGCAGATTACACCAAGTGTGTTTGGGCCTCTGCTGATCCGTTGTGCAAGGCTGCGACTTGGTCCTCTATGCACACCTTTGGCAAAAACATTGCGTGGATGTTCTGGCTTTGGCTGAAGTCATTTGTGGCAAGAAGGTCTTTCAGGCAGTCCTGCCTGTCTAAGGGCCTTACTGTTTTTTGCACCCATTTGGCTCTAGTTCTTGGGTGCTGTGCTTACGGTTTTCAGTGTCCGTTGAGTTATGTTTGGGCTGTTCCTAGTTCTGACTAGTCCCAGGGAACTGAAACGGATACTCTTCCCATCAGTAGCTTCAGTGATTATCTTGTTACCTCATATCTCCACCAAGAGTCCCTTTCTGGAGGAAGGCTTGTCTTTTTCCTCCCCTGCTAAACAGGGGGAGCAGAGGCCACAGAGATCGCAAGCCACTCAAGCGTGCCCTGTGGCGAATCCCAGACAAATCTGGCAGCCCAAGTGCTCTGCTACGACTAAATCTGAGAATCACACTCCTGTGTGACTCGCGGAATCCTGGGCAGCCTAAGTAACAGACCGGTTGGTTTTGTGTGTAAACTCGGAAGGGTACAGCATAGATCAAGTCTCTTCCTCCTTATGGTTTTTTGGAAGGTTATGTCAGATTCTGAGAGCCAGACAAGGCAAGACCATTATAGGAGGACAGTGGACGCACTGCTTGAAATAACAGGTTCCGATTCCTGTCCCAGCCCCAGAGCACGCTTCAGGTTTCTGTTCACACCTCTTTGTGCTCGCCCATTCTGGACCTCAGATGCTTAAAGTATGTGGTCTTTGCACACTTCAAGATGGAATGTTAGGGCTCTGTCATAACAGAAATGTTTCCAGGGGAGTATTAGGCTGCTCTGAATCTTCAGGAAACGTACGTACTTGTCTCCATTCACCCGGACAGCCAAATTACCTGCTTTTTTGCTTTTGCTCCAGTTATGGAGTTCACGGCACTGCCATTTGTCCTGGCTTTGGCGCCACTCGTCTTCATAAAGATCCTGGCAGGCCTTCACCCATACTCAAGGCATCTCGCCAACTCCATACCTTTATGACCTTGTCAAGGGCCTTCAGAGGAGCTCCTAGCTTGTCATGTTTAAGACTGCACTCTTATCCACCATAGGCGGATTCTGAATCTGCAGAAGTCCTCTCCGATTCCTTCTCAGGATCTGGTTTTCTTGGGGATGAGGTTTTACACCCACTAGGGAAGGCCTTCCTCCCTGAGGAGGAGAATCTGCTAGTCTCAGGACGTGATGCAGGCCCTGGAGTGGTCCTCGGCCAAGATCAAGGATTTTGAGCGTGTTGGGTCAATTAGATGCAGTCCCTTTCTCTAAGGTCCACATGAGGAAGCAACAGAGGGATGTTCTCAGGAACTGGTCCAGGAATCTAGAACTTCATCTTCCACAGATGTCTTTCCGGGGGGGGGGGGGGGGGGACCTGGAGCAGGGGAGACCTTTCATGATCCTGGAGTGAACCCTGGTCACCTAAGAGGCAAGGGAGCTGTTCTGGGTCACCTAGGTGTCCAGGATAGGTGCAGTCAGGACAAGAACCTTGCCTATCAATGTCCTGTCAGAATTCTAGGGGTAGAAAATGTTCCAAGAATTAGATCCAGGAAACTGGGGACTCCATCCAGGAGTGTGTTTACCTGATTTTCCAACAGTGGCATGTGCCAGAGAATAGATCTCATGGCAACCAGAGAAAACAGGAAGGTTCCAATGTTCTGCTCTCTAATGGGGGGGGGGGGGGGGGATCCTCTAGCTTTTGCTACAGACACAATGTTGATTCCGTAGAGCTTTCCAGTGATCTTATTTTTCCTCTTCCTCTCATCCCCAGGGTGATCCTGAAGATCAGGATGGAGGGGTTGTCCATTATTCTTATTGCTTTTCACTGGCCCAAGAGGGGGTGCTTTGCGACCTTGATGAATTGTTATACATTGTTGCTGCAGTGGTACAAAATGTATGCAGTGCAAGCTTTTGTTGGAATATTTCAGTGTATGTGTGGGGACTGGTGTCTAAGTGGGCTCATACTGCTGGAATGTTTCCAAAAATGGAATTGGTCTTCCAAAGTTTGTTGTTCCTTAATGTATACAGATGTCCATAAATGTCCACGTATGTCCAAAATGTATAGATGGGAGTGACCATAATGCACTCCTTTATCTCAAGAGTTTAAAGGATTTTCGCTTTGTCTTAGCATTTGTATCCTGATGAGTGTTTACACTGAATCAATACTGCTGCAATGTAGACAGAGAATGCTGTATCTGTCTGATACCACAGAATAAAACCTCCATAAAGGAAGGTGTCCTGTTTATGCTTCCAGTTGGAATTACTAGAAGAAAATGATTTCTAAAGTTTTTTGATGGTGAATGTGGGCATAGACTTGATTTTGCTTTAAGATATCAGTCTTCCCTAAAAAGGAAGGGAGGTAGCTATTAACTCTAGAGTCTGTGCAAAGATCCACAGAATCTTTTTTCAGGACTACTTCAAAAGAGCGAGAGAGGACTGTGATGAGAAGACAAAATTAAAAGGGAGTGAAGGAGAGCAAGGCAGTAATCCAGGGTTCTCCTGCTATTGGATGTAAATGAAAGCAGGGCATGTGGACATTGTGGGTGCCTCCAGTACAGCCATACCTGAGGGAAACAGCAGAGTGCACACTCTCTAAAGTACCTCTGTAAGACTATTCAAAATTCTTATTTGAAACTGATATCAGGGTACCAAAGCATTGTCACACACATTGCTTAAAAGTTATATGTAAGAACAACCATAGTCTATTCAGTTGGAGGTTCTGATCCCTTAGCTGTCTGGGATAATTTTATGTTTATATTGATGATGCAAAATGCTTTGCTAAAGCTAAGATAGGAGCATTAGCTGCAGGATGGCTAAAAACTAATAATGCTATGCAGGAGTGGGCTAATTGTCTGGGTTACTCTAAGTGCCAGGTGTGTGCAGTTCAGAAAAAGAAAAGGGATGAATTGCTGTATAACTTGCAGTCCATTTGTGGTGGTGTTGCATGCTCCTGTGAGTCAGCCTCGCCCTATTCCAAAACTTCATGGAAGCTTAAACCTGTGACTTTCCTTTCCATCTAAATCTTTTAGTGAGGAAACCATTAAGTCTGTCCAAAATGTTAGTTGAATTACAGACAGCTAATTGGAATTTGAAGGAGGATTTAGATAAATCAGAAATGCCTACTAGAAGATTTCGGCTTCAAAAAATGAAGTTTATTACAAAAAAGGAACTGCTCTGAAACAAATATGTGGTGATTGAGATTCTAATGTATTCAAAATTATCTAAAAAGATTGCAAGAAGCCACTGATGTTTTATGGCAGGCAACCTCTCCTTCTCAAATTCAGATGGCACTCAATAATTCAGAAGGTGATTTAAAAATGGAGTATGGGTAGGTTGCTGTAGAAGAAAAGGAAATGAAAGCAAGGCTTACTGTAACAGTGATTTAGAGGAAAAGACCAACTTCGCTTTTATATCTTCTCTCCCAGTTTGGGATGAGAAAAAGGGTCAATTTTATAACTGTGGAACTTTTGAAGGTGAAGTAGGAAAGCTTTGGTTGAATAACAGGAAAGCCACTTCCCTATTCCTCTGGCTGCCATCTCACAGTGTGTGGGTCAGAAGCAAAGTGCAGTTGATGGTTTTGCCAAAAGGTGATTGTAAAGGTTGGTCTCCTTCTAATGTTGAAATACTCAACCCCAACTGGAAGGTTACTGTTAGTGGTTGAGTGTGACAGAATTGTGTTTCTTGTGTTCTATTGCCTTGCAGGCTTTCAAGGTGATCTGAACATTGCTGGAAGCATGTTTACTAAAGCTTATGCCTTGGGGATGAAACGTAATCCTGATCAAATGTGTAAAGCAGAGCATAGAGAAAGTGTTATGGAATTTGTAAGTAGACTTGAACGTTTGGGAGCTGAATTAAAGTTAAGAGCATGTGATGCTCCTAGTGTGCAGAAAGCAGTCTGTCATAATGCATGGCCAACATACCTTACAGAAAAATGGTTCTGCAATGAAGGTGTTTGCATTTACAGAATTTGGTGGAAAATGTTTTTAATGTAGGTTTTTCACAAATAGCAGCCATACAGAAGGGCAGAGTATGTTTACAGCACAGTAGAGTGCATGGTAGATTTAGAGGAAGAGGTGTGTTTTTTTGTTTTGTTTTGTTTTTTTTTTCTTTCTGATCTTTTATCCACATCCTATAAGGAAAGTAGAGGAAATAATCATAACACTAGCCTTGAATGTACAAGTATGTTTCATTGTCAACAACCAGGTCATAGCAGAAGGAATTGTTCAAAGTTTTACTAAGATAAATCACATAATTTAAAGGGAAGTAGAATGGTCATCTAACTGGAACAGGTCTCTGTTGTAAAACACCATGTTCAGCCTTCTGCACCTCCAGCATATGGTGGAGGTTTACACAGTCACTATGCTGAATGTGTTAAATGATTTTGAACATAAGAGGAATGCAGTTAGTGCCTCTTTATCATTGACTCCAGCCCCTTTAAAAGGGAGCCTTGAAGAATAGGGATGTGTTCCCCTTATTTCTGCGACCTTTCTTGCTAAAATTGCCCTGGGCTTGGATGGCTGGCCATATGTGTAAGGGAGTATCTTTGACAGGCTTACCTCTCATGGTACCACCTGATGCTCTTTTTACTACTTTAACTGGATTCAATGGTGCTCAAACAGAAGCATGTAATGTTCCCCAAGTTAAAATGGAATTAGAGAGAGGTATATTGGTGAGAGGATTTATGGGTACAACCCTCCCTTGAGGTAACCATTATAGGTGTTTATTCTAACTGCCAGGGTTTATTGTTAGTGGAATTATTATCCCTTTCAGTGCCAGAGGGGGTATGGAACACATTGCTTTGCAATGTGTTCTGTACCCCTCCAGCACTGAAAGGGTTAATATGATTTCCTGGCAAGCGTCAGACCCTACTAAAGGCTGTGTCATACAATCAGATTGACTGTGCTCGTAGAAGAAATGGCTGTGTGCAATCAAAGAAAAAGTACCCATGGGTGATGCTGATATAGTCTCATTTACAATTATTGTATCTGGATTGCTGGGCTAAAGATAAACATGATTGTAGGTGAATTAATATACAGGATCAGTTGACCAGATCCTCCACCAGTAAGGCAATATAGTTTCCCTCAAGAAGCCTAAGAACCTATTGCAGAAATTGATAGACTTGCTTCACAGGGTGTTATAAGGAGAGGAAATTCAAAGTGTAACTCCCAATTTGGCCTGTTAAGGATTACAATTCTTGGAGACTTGTAGTTGACCTGAGGGTGGTAAATCGACTCCACCTGCTGCACATTTAGTAGGCTCCCCTCCTGATATAATGGCTCAGATTACTGTTTCAGTGTTTTTTAGACTGCTCAAGTGGATTTTTTTTTTTTTTTTTTTTTTTTTGCGTATCCTAGACTCCAGACTGCCAATATAAATTTGCATTTACAGTTAGAAATTGACAATACCTTTTCCCTGTCCTTCTGCAAGGTTTTTATTCACCACCAAATTATTTTCATAGAGTCCTAGCACATGTTCTAAAACCACTGGGATATGGGAGTAAGGTGTTACAGTATGTTTAACCTTCTCATCCAGTCAATCACTCCAGAAGAAAACTGACCTATTCTCAGGTGTAGGTGCAGCATTACAGGCTGCTGGGTTGAAGATAAACACTAGGAATGTGCAATTGATACAGAAATCTGTAGCCGTCTTAGCATTTGACATAGCAGGAGCAAAATAACCTAGGAGTAAGAGGATTGAGACAATAGAGCAATTGCCTATCCCTATTACAGACCTGAGGATGTTTTTAGGATTAATTGCAGCAGGGGAGTTCATAGAGAGGGTCTGGCTGGAAAGGCCAACCCCCTCTAACCTGTTGAAATAATAACCTTCAGTTATGAAGTGAGCAAACCACACCAACAGGGATAGCATGAGAAGGTGGAAGCTCCTGTGAGAATAAAGACCCCTAAGTAAGGCCTTCCATGTCCAGACAGACAAACCCAAAAGCAGTCCCTTTCTCTGGGTGGGAGACCTGTGTTCAGTATAGGCTAAGAAAAAAGGATTTAACAGGTAAGACTAAAATCATATTTTCTCTTACATCTAATACAGAACACATAGCATGGGGTGGGGGAGAGAAATATACGAACACTAAGCACCCACAGGTGCGATGAATGAGAAGGGACCTCAAGTGTGTCATCATGATTCAGGAGTTGTCTAGAGCTATCAAGAATGGGAACAGTCCAAACCAAATGAAGTGTCAACACACTGAAATTGAACAGCACACAAAAAGAAACAAGAGCAAAAGGGGCTCAAACAGCTAAACAGTAAGGCACAAGAAAAAAAAAAAAAAAATGTCCTTATGCAGAACTGCCTGAAGGACCTTCCTGTCAAAGCTGGCTTCCATTGAAGCCATAACATCCACATAATAGTGCTTAACCCCATCGCGACGATGGACTTACCAGGCACGTCATGCAAAAATGTCACTTAGTGACAGATGACGTACCTGGTAAGTCCAGGAAGTCATTCGCTAGAATAGAAAAAAAAAACCAAAACAACAAAACCCTGTCAAGTGCTGGCTGCGTGCGTGCGGCTGGTCACTACAGGGTTAACAAAGGTGTGCAGGGAGGACCAAGTCTGTGCCTTGCACAACTGCTCAGCCGAGGCATGTAAGGCCAGGAGGCCCCTTCCAGGCCTACTGGAATGAGCTGTGACATTAAAGGGAGCAGGTTTCTTTCTGAGCTTGTATGCCTGAAGAATGTAGACTTGATCCAAGAGGCCACAGTGACCTTGGAAGCAGCTTGACCTGTCCTGGAACCCACAGGGAATCTGTCTTACAAAAAGACTCCATGTGGTGCACACAAAACTTAAGACACCAAACCACATGCAACAAGTGGAGATACCTCTCCTTGTAATACTTTAGGTCAGAACAAAATGAAGACACAACAATCTCCTGATTGTTGTGCAACTCAGAGACCACATTAGGAAGAAATTCCTGAAGGATTCGAAGTACTGCCTTGTCTTCATGAAAAATCGGGAAAGGTGGCTTACAAAACAAAGCCTGCAACTCTGATATTATGCGGACTAAGACTGCCAGAAGGAAAAGAATCTTCCACATCAACTGACGCATAGGAATGGTAGCAAAGGACTCAAAGGGTGCTCTCTGCAGAACACCCAAAACCAAATTAAGATCCCATAGAGGAATTGGGAGCCTTGAAGGCAGGGAAAGCATGAGCCACCCAAGTGTTCCACCTTGCCACTAGGAAGAGTGACAATAAGTCTCTGGAGAAAAAAAAAAAAAAGCTGAAATTTGAACCCTCAGTGAACTTGTCTTTGTTCACACCATCCTGGAGAAAAAAAAAGCATGACTGGAAGGTTAAAATCCTGAGAGGACCGAGAGCAGCCCACACACAAAGTATTAGAGAGAGACCATACCCTGTGGTAGGTCTTTGAGGAGACAGGTTTTTGAGCCTGAATCATAGGGGAAATTACTTCTCGTCAGTATGTGGGCTTCAGCAGCCATGCCGGCAAAGCCAACATTTCACGTCCTCTGTCCAAAGGTAGCCCTGCAGGTGGAGGTCTGGCCTGGGCAGCAGCGAAAGTGGATCCTGAATAGAAAGACTCACCAGGTCTGCAAGCCACACCTTCTTGGTCCAATAAGGGGTGACCAGATTTGCAGTTGCACCATCCATCCTTATCTTCCTGAGTTCCTTGGGAATGAGAGGAATCGGAAAGACATAAGTGAGGTGGAAGTTCCACGGAATTGACACTTGTGTCCGTGGCAAAGGCCAGAGGATCCCCCTCTGGGAGCAGAAGATTTCCTGTTGTCCTTTGTGGCCATCAGGTTGACCATTGGAAGTCTCGACTGTAGCACAATCGGATAGAATATTTCCAGATTAAGTTCCCACTCTCCAGGATACACTTGTCTTGGTGACTTAGAGTCTGCTAAAATGTGCTCTACCCCTGGAATGTGAATGGCAGATGGTTTGAACATGGGCTTTTGCCCACCCCGGAATGTACCTCCCCTCGTACCAGGCAGTGGCACTTTGATTGCCCCCCCCCCCCCCCCCCCGGACAGTTTATGTAAGCCATGGCCGTAGCATTGTCTGACTGGACTCATACTGGATGACCCTTCAACTGAGAGGTCCAGTACACAAGACCAAGACAAATCGCCCTGAGCTCCAGAACATGGGTCGACTGAAGAGATTCCTCCACCGTTGTCCTGCCCTGTATCCCCAGGTGACCCAGAACCACACACCAGATGCTCAGGCTGGAATCTGGTGTGACCAGAGTCCATTCCAGGGTCACAAAGAACTTACCCTGTTCCAGGTTGTGTAGTTGCAACCACCACTGTAGGTCCTCTCTGGCTGCTGGAGAGAGGGAGATCTGTTGCTCTAGAAGTGCTGAATACCTGTGCAAATTCTGGATGACATGCCTCTGAAGCTCCCTGGTGTGCACGTGAGAGTAAGGCACTACCTATAGAGTAGACACTAGTCAGCCCATAACTCATGTACTTCCTGGCCATGGCAGAGGGCCATTCCAGAGCCTGAGACACCTAATCTGCAGGATCTCGTTCTCCAGCAAAAAGACCTTCCCTAGGTGGGTGTCTAATTGCATGCTTAGGAACATCAGCTCCTTGGATGGTACAGGAGAAGACTTCAGCTTTTTCCGAATCCACCCATTTTGGACCAGGGCTCAAGCACAGTCTTGGACATGCAGGGCCAAGAGTTCCTCCGAAGGATCAAAAGGTCACCCAGATACGGAGTCATGGATATGCCCCAGGCATGAATGAAGGCTGCTAAAGATGCATGACCCTGGCATACACACGAGGAGCCAGGCTATATCAAAAGGCAGAGTGATGAACAGGTAGTGCTCTGAACCTAAGGCAAAATGCAGATAGTGTTTGCTGTCCAGATAGATCGGAATGTTCAGGTACACGTCCAGAAGATCCAGAGATGTTAGATACTCCCCAGGCACCTCGCTGTGATGACAGAATCCAAGGATTCCATCTTAAATCATGCAGTCTCCACATACATGCTAAAACATTTGAGGGTCAAAATAGGATGGCAGGTGCCATCCTTCTTTGGAACCACAAACCGGTTGAAATAGAAACCTGAACCTTGCTCTTGGGGAGGTACTGTAACCAGAACCTTCATTCCCAGCAGTTAATCCACTGCCTCCCGGAACAGTTTTAATTTGGGTGGCAGTGTTGGGACTCTGGAGACATAGAAATGAAAAGGAGGAAAGGAACTGAAACCTGTTCTGTACCCTTCTGAAATTACCCGCAAAACCCACATGGACCAGGATTCCCTGAGCCACGTGGAAGCTGGCTTGACAGACTTAGCCCTTGAAGCTTGGGCTGCCACTGCTGTCTGGGCTTGGTAGGGTGGATGCAAGTTTGTGGCCTTTGCGCCTCCATTTGGCTGGAACAAAAAAGACCGTTTCCTCACCATAGTAGGACATCTGGTGGGCAGCTGAGGTAACAAGATGCTCTTGCCACCTGTAGCATAGCATATAATCTGTTTTAGCTCAGGTCCAAACAGTGAGTTGCCCTGAAAGGGCATGGAAACCATTGACTTCTTGGAAGATTGGTCCGCAGACCAAATCTTAAAGGGATAGTAATACTTAAAATTAAAAAGAAAAAAATGTTGTAGGGTTTATCCTCCTGAGTAAAAAAAAAAAAGGGTACTCCCACTGCTGAAAGGTGTTTTATTCAAAAGTTATTACAGCTCAAAGTTAAATTTTTTAGTTGCAATATCACAGTGGCCTGAAATTGTACAGTGGTCCTGTTGCTACACCATCCTATGGAAATTTATGGTCTACAGACCAGAGCTGTAAATAGGATAGTGTAACAACAGTCCCACTGTACAACTGCACCTAAAAATTAAACTTTGAGCTGTAATAACTTTTGAATAAAACATCTTTCAGCAGTAAGAGTACCCCTTTTTTTTTTAATACTTGGGGGGGGGGGGATTTAAACACTACAAAATTATATATATATATATAATTATTATTATTTATTTTTTTTTACATATTAAGTATTACTATCCCTTTAAGCCACAAGATGAGTTGCTCAGTAACTGAGAAGGCTGAAACTTTTGCAGATAATCTGACTGCTTCAAACAGAATCTACAAAACATGTGTTGGCCTCCTTCATGTTGGCTAAAAAGACAAACAGATCCTCCTTGGAAGCAGCTGCATGGACCTCTTCCACAATCTATTTACCCCACATGCCAGCAGTCCTGTTAATCCATGCAGAGGCAAAAATAGGCCTCAACTCAGCCCCAGTGGTTGCAAAATTATCCCTGTGGATAGAATCAAGTTTCTAATCCGCCACATCCTTCGGTCGTACTGCATCCATCAAAGGCAGAGCAGTGGACTTTGCAAACATGGAACCTGGGAATCACTCCTTTACACACCAGGAGTAAAGGGATTATTACAGTGAAAACCTAACATTTATCATAGAACGATAGGCAGCTGATCAGAGTTTAAAAATGGATGGCATGGAATTTAATGTGCCTGACGTATTTTGTGGCTGTCCAGCTGCCCGGAGCTGGGAAATCACCTAGTGCCTTCCAGTCTTTCATATTTTTTCCCATGGCTCTTAAAAGAGCCCCTATTAACGGGCTATGGTCTGTTACAGTTCCTATCTCCATTCTTCGCTATGGGACGCTTGGTCTAGAACTGCTTTAAAGGCTGGAGAGATATTTCCCCGGAGATGGTGATAGCACTCCTTCGCTTGTTGACATTCCACCATTCTGTGATTTAACTCCAGACAAAGACTGATAAAAGCTTTCAGGTCCTCAGTTACCTCGCGATACGTCAAGGCATCCTTTATCTTCTCATTTAGCCACTTGTGAAACGCTGGTTTCAAGGTTCCCATATTCCAATCAGTCTTGTATGAGAGGGTGCGGAATTCAACAGTATAGTGAGCCAAGCTACGTTCCCTTATCGAATCTCAGAGGCACTGCGACCGGGAACGTCGAAGATAGACCTGAATGCTGATAGGAAGGTATCTGAATCATCCAATAATGTTGAGCCCTTCTGAAACAATGGAGAGGCCAAGCCAGTGCCCTTCTTCAAAAGTGAAATAATAATGCCCACCCTGATCAAATGGGTACTGAACGATTGGGATGTATTCTTGAAGTGTAATAAACACTTGTTTATGAAACCCCTGCATTAGGAAATACGAGCAGAATATCTCTCAGGAAGAGGAAGAGGGCAGCTTAATTGATCAGATGATGCAGATACCACCATTCCAGGTGGAAGCATGACAGATGAAGCTTGAATAGTTGTAGGAGTAACCATAATGGTGCTCAACATTTGCAGAATGGCATCTAAGCTCTGCAGTTTTGACTAATGAGCTGACAAAACCTGATCCTGATGCTGCTCCTGGTTGAATGAGTGGCAAGTCTGCTGGCTCCATCTAGCACGTTCTTTCTGTCAAGACTAGGTGGCAGATCAGGAATACCTGCCGAGATCTTACAAGTGGACTATCCAGAGGCTTGTGTGCATTGCTAGAGAGTATAGGTGGTGAGTAAGTGTACCCTTGCTGCTGCACAGGCAGTGGTTAAAGGTGCTGGCCATAAGGACAGATGACATAATAGGCATACTTGTCAAAACTTGGGGTAGTCACTCAGGTGACTGGAAGTAGTCTATGAACCTGTAGAGATGGAGAAGCAAAGTTAATACTTTCTCCCCTGGATGGCTTAAGGGAACAGGCTGGAGCAGAGGTTGTGAAGATATAATTTCTGCCACTAGAAGGTGTGAGGTAACGGAGTTGCCACAGTTCTCCAGATGAGTAGTCAGACTGAAGCAGAAGTTAGAGAGAAATCTACTTCTGCCACTAAATGAAGAGAGGGTGACCAAGGATACTTAGTCCTGAATATATTCTGAGGCTGGTACAACAGGATCTGGCAGCAAAAAAAGCTTGCTGGATGAAAGGGCTAACAGGAGCACTCGGGAACTAAAAGGTAGGCTTGGCAAATACAGCAATAGATGGTCAGGAAGGCCAGGTGAGTACCACACAATTAGGGACACTAACAAATTCAAGAACCAAAAAGGAGTCAGGTCAACACCAGAAAATCAGCTTCAGAAGCCAAATTGTGAGGCATGCGGTTGATTGGAATCAGGCTAAGACAGAACAGGTGATTATGTAGGCAATATCAAAAGCCAAGTGAAAAGTCTGGGGAAGCTGGGTCAAGAGGAGAAACTTAAAGCAGGAGACACAATGGCAAAAGTTAGGGCTCGAAGAACGTGCATCTACCTGTCCAGAAGACATGTAGATGGGCCAATAGGAAGTATACGCTGGAGACACAGGTGCACTCAGTCCTAGGATAGGATAATCTAGACATTGTTTTTTTATCATTTTAAATTAATCTCTCTTAGTTTCCTTTAACCAATGACAATCAATTATTGGGTTATATTTTCAGGTCAATATTTTTTTCTTACGTACATTACTTTTTCTATTTATATTAGTTATAGCTTTATTTATATGGACAACATTTTATATTGTGAGACCACATATGAACATTGGAGACATTGGAGGCTGTTGGAAAAATGCAACTCACGTAATCCCCAACCACACAAAGGCTGGTAAGACAGAGCCACAGGTCAACACCAGAATGGATGGACAGACAACCCGGATCATACACAGGGATCAGGAATACTAGAAATTGAACTGCTCAGAACAACAACGTAAGGGTGACTGAGTCAGGACTCAGTCTGTCCTTTAAACCCCTCCACAGGAAGTAGGTAGGAGGAGCAGCTAGAGGGAGGAAGTAGTAGGAGGAGACTACAGGAAACAAACACACATAAAACAGAGGCCTGCAGCATGCTTGAAGTCTCTTGCCTGCAGATGACGCATGGAAAGATGCGGAGCGTCGCTGAAGCGGTGGTACTGGAAACAAGGTACTGTGACATAGTGTCTCTCTTATGGAAGCCCATCACTGACTGATGTTCTCCAGATGAGTATCTAATGCAGAAATACCGGACTCAGGGAAGGCAGTAGGTAGAGCTGTTGGGTTCATCCCGTAGAGACAATGAAAGCGAGATATCCTGGCTTTCATTGCAGAATATTCGGAGGCACTGCTCCATCTCTTGGTTAGCTCACTCTGCTGCTCCATTACTTTGTGGATTGTAGGCAAAAGAAAATGCCAAAGAGATCCCAAGTTCTTCACAGAAAGACCTCCAGAATTTAGAAATGAATTGGCTGCCATGGTCAGACACTATCTGAGTAGGTACTCCATGTAGCCTAACAATCTCCCTGATGAATATTTAAGCCAGTTCAGGGGCTGATGGCAGCTTGCAGAGTGGAATTAAATGTACCATTTTAGAGAAATGGTCTGTAACCATCAGAACGGTAGTATTTCCCTTTGAGGGTGACAGCTCTACTACAAAGTCCATAGACAGAGATGCAACCAAGGTTGAGAGGGTATGAGGAGTGGGTGCAGCAACCCATCTGGAAGTGACCTGGGAGTTTTAGATGCGGAACAGGTCTGACATGCAAAGACAAAGTCCTGAACATCCCTTCTCCATTCTGGCCACCAGTAGAGTCTGGAGACTAAGTCCCGAGTACGGGCTACTCCTGGGTGACCTTCCAGTTTGGAGTTGTGGCACTGCCTTAAGATTTCCTCCCTTCTCTCCTGAGGCACAAATAACTTTCCAGCAGGCATAGTGACAGGAACATTTTTCTGGTTGTCACAAAGGTAATCCAGCAGAGGAGAGGAAAGATTAGAGTGGGAGATGACTGCCAATACCCTGCGAAGGGGAACAATGGGTTCCATAGTTTTATTCTCCTCAGAAGGACCGGTGGACATCCTGGAGAGAGCATCAGCTTTGGTGTTCTTAGTACCCAGCCGGTAGGAGATGATGTAATTAAAGAGAAATAGGGACCATCTTGCCTGCCTGGGGTTCATCCTTTTAGCATCGCTGATGTACAGGAGGTTCTTATGATCTGTAAGAATTGTTATGGGCATGCGTGCCCCGTCCAAGAGATATCTCCATTCCTCCAGGGCAAGGGTGATGGCCAACAATTCTCTATTAGCCACATCATAATTTCTCTCGGCTTTTGAGAATCGTTTGGATATGAGTTCATGATGATGAAGTGGACTATTATAGGAACTCCTCTGGGATAGTACGGCTCCTACAACAACCTCAGAGGCATTGACCTCAACCACAAAAGGCTGCATAGGATCTGGATGTCTCAGAACTGGAGCCGTGGAGAACTTTTGTTTTAATATTTTGAAGGCCTTAACAGCTTCTGGAGGATAATTAACAGAGTCAGATCCCTTCTTTGTAAGGGCCGTGAGAGGGGCAGCAATCTTGGAGTAGTCTCTGATAAACTTGCGATAATAATTCGCAAACCCCAGGAATCTCTGAAGGGGTTTGAGGCCAGTTAAGGATGGTGTCCAATTTGGAGGGATCCATCTCGAATCCAGTGGAACTGATGATATATCCCAGAAATGGTAGCCTGTCTACCTCAAAGATACACTTCTCCAACTTGGCATACAAGTGATTTTCACGAAGACGGAGTAATACCTGCTTGACGTGTGTGATGAGTAGTAGGTCAGTAGAGTGAATCAGTATGTCATCCAAGTATACAATAACAAATTGCTGTAGGAAATCTCTGAGACACTAGTTTACGAATTCCTGGAAGACTGCAGGAGCATTGCAGAGAGATGAATACATGACTGTATTCATAATGTCCCGAGTGGGTGTTAAATGCAGTCTTCCATTCATCTCCCTGACGAATCCTGATGAGATTGTAGGCACCCCTTAAAGGGATAGTAATACTTAATTATTACTAATCCCTATATTAAAGTCCTATTAAAAATAAATGTATTGCCCCAAGTGTCATCTCTCAGTCCTTTATGGTTTGAGAGTTTATCGCTCCTAAAGTTGCCCTCTCCCTCCCCCTTCCCCGAAGTCAGCATTGTTGCTGACTGAAGAGAAATCCGATCATCAGGCGGCTCTGCAGCATTGCCGCGATCGCGTTAATAAAAAAAAAATATTTCATTAAAACGGTCTTCTACGTGTGCTTGCAAACCAAGCACACGTAGAAGACCATTTCAGTGAAAAATTTCTTTTTTATTAAAGCGATCTTGTCAGTGCTGCAGAGCCACCTGAAAGTCATATGACTGGCTTCCCTACAGTCAGCTAGAACGCGGACTACAGGGAAGGGGGAAGAGGAGGGCAACTTTAGGAGTGATTATCTCTCAATCCATAATCACTCCTAAAGTTGCCCTCCTCTTCCCCCTTCCCCGTAGTTGGCGTTCTAGCTGACTGTAGGGAAGCCAGTCATACGACTTTCAGGCGGCTCTGCAGCACTGACAAGATCGCTTTAATAAAAAAGAAATTTTTCACTGAAATGGTCTTCTACGTGTGCTTGGTTTGCAAGTGCACGTAGAAGACCGTTTTAGTGAAATATTTTTTTTTATTAACGCGATCGCGGCAATGCTGCAGAGCCGCCTGATGATCAGATTTCCCTTCAGTCAGCTACAACGCTGACTTCAGGGAAGGGGGAAGAGGAGGGCAACTTTAGGAGTGATTATCTCTCAAACCATAAAGGATTGAGAGATGACACTGGGGGCAATAAATTTATTTTAATAGGACTTTAATATAGGGATTAGTAATAATTATTACTATCCCTTTAAGTCTAATGTGGTAAAGACTTTAGAGCCTTTAAGCTGGTCAAACAGTTCTGATATCAGGGGTAAGGGGTACATATTTTTAATGATGATTTTATTTAGTCCTCTGTAGTTAATGCAGGGCAAAGGTCTCCCTCTTTCTTTTTAACAAAAAAAGAACCCTGCTCCAGCCGGGGAAGTAGAGCGTTGAATAAATCCTTTTCTTAGACTCCCCTTGATATAATACTCCATGGCTTCAGACTCGGGCAATGAAAGAGGATAGACTCTGCCTAGTGGTGGAACGGTGCTAGGCAACAGATCTATTGGACAGTCTAGAGCCCTGTGAGGAAGAAGCTCTGACTCCTTTTTACTGAACACATCTGAGGTACTATACAGGGATCTCAGGACAAGTAGTCAGAGCAGACTGAATGCGTACAGGTTCCGTGGATTTAAGGCAGTGAAGGGAGCAGAAGGAGCCCCAGGAAGCGATCTGTTCTGTCTCCCAGTCGATGTGAGGATTATGTAACGACAGCCAAGAGTATCCTAATATAACCGGACAGGAAGGAGAGGTGATCACATGAAGAGTTAAAGTCTCTGTGTCTAAAACCCCTACTTGGGGATGCAGGGGCTGAGTCTCTTTCATGATTTAAACATGAAGACTCATCAATAAATAAACCTGCAGCCTCAGAGACTATTAGTGCAAACGTAGAGATATTAAGATTCTGACAGGACAGTTGCACTGGGACCAATAGACATTTGTCCCTTGATTCAGGGGTATGAAAAACTACACCTAGAGCAGGACCCCTGATCCCCTCTAGGTGCGGGTGTTTCCCTTCTTTTTAGGACAGTTGCAGTCATAATGTCCATTCCCTCTGCAGTACATGCATAGGTTTTCTCTCCTTCTGTGTTGCCTTTCCTCCTCGCTCAACCCCATGGATGCAATTTGCATGGGCTCCTCTGGAGGTGGAACGACCAGAGATTCCGGAGGAGAAAATTTAGGTGCCAGCTTGACAGTAGGTCTCCTATGCGGTCCCCCCGGAGTTGCCTCTCTTGGAGTCTGAGATCTATGCGGGTGACAAATGCAATAAGATTTTTCCAACTCCAACTGGATTCGGTACACAGTGAGTCGAGCAATTGGGCAGTCGGTACCTTGGGACTGTAGACAAGCCAGATTCGGTACACAAAGAGTCGAGCAAAACTGGCAGTGTATCACGGTGCCCGTGATTGCTTTCCTTTCATGTCAATTACCAGTAGGGGGTTCTCATTGGCTGTCTGCTTTCAGCCCGCCCTGCATTGCCTATTTAAACCTAGTCTGGGCACCCTTTAGGTGTTGTCTCTATGCTGCTTGAGTCTACACTACGTTCCTGTGTATCCTGGGCCCGTTGCTGTGTTCCTGCTACCAGTATTCGTCCTGTTCCTGTGTTACCTATCCTTTTGTTCCTGCTTCCGTCTGATCCGGTGTGTCTTCGCTTCCTGCTGCCAGTCCCCGCGGTCGTTCCAGATTCCGGTTGATCATCTGTATGCTGGTTCCTGCTTCCACCTGCTGGTTTCCATCCAGTCCTACCGCAGACAACGGATGTTCCTGTGTCGCCTTGGTGACATTTCTATCGCTGCCGGTTATCAGTGCGCGGGTACAGGTTTGCTCCATAGCCACCCGGCTGTATGGTCTCGATCAGTTAGCGTTCCACGTACAGGGTACTGGTTCGCTCCACTAGCCACCTGACTGTATTGTCTAGATCTGTTAGCGTTCCACGTACAGGGTACTGGTTCGCTCCACAAGCCATCTGGCTGTATTGTCTCGATCAGTTAGCATCCCACGTACAGGGTACTGGTTCGCTCCACCAGCCACCAGGCTTTATTGCAGGATCAGTTAAGCGTACACGTACTGGGTACTTTTTTGCTCCTATAGCCACCCGGCTGTATTGTTACCATCAGTCAGCGTTCCACGTACAGGGTACTGGTTCGCTCCACAAGCCACCCGGCTATATTGTCACCATCAGTCAGCGTTCCACGTACAGGGTACTGGTTCGCTCCACAAGCCAACCGGCTGTATTGTCTCGATCAGTCAGCGTTCCACGTACATGGTACTGGTTCGCTCCACAAGCCACCCGTCTAAATTGTCTCGATCATTTGCATTCCACGTACAGGGTACTGGTTTGCTCCACAAGCCACCCGGCTGTATTGCAGGATCATTTAGCATTCCACCTACTGGGTACTGGTTCGCTCCTTAGCCATCTGGCTGTTATGCTTCCAGAAGTCTAGCGTTCCAAGTGTGGGTACTGGTTCGCTCCGCAGCTCCGGCTGTTCCACGTATATGTATAGCACTTTCTGTACTAGGTAATGACTCGCTCCATAGCCACCCGGCTGTCATTATATATAAGATTTGCGTTCCACGTGTGGGGGTACTGGTTCGCTCCACAGCCATCCGGCTGTGCACTCTAGCTACAAGGTACCTGTCGCTTTAGCCTCGTTGTCATTCCTGTGACTGCTGCTGCCAACTTCTAGTCATTGAGGCTTAGTGGTTGCCAATCTCCCCTCACCAGGCTGCCTTGCCTGCTATATTGATAAGGCCGGTAGAATCTCTCCTGTTACATCTTGGGTTGCCTTACCTGGTATTGGCAAGGCCGGTAGAGCCTGTATTTGCCTCCTGTTTATTGGCTGCCTTGCCCGGTATGTTGGTAAGGCCGGTAGAACCTATCCTGCTCGTCTTGGGTTGCCTTACCCGGTATTGGCAAGGCCGGTAGAGCCTCTAGTAGTCTCCTGTCCCTTGGCTGCCTTGCCTGGTATATTGGCAAGGTCGGTAGAGCCTTTTTCTCCTTAGTACCTACTTCCTGGCTGCTTTGCCCGGTATATTGGCAGGGCCGGTAGAGCCTATCTCTTATTGTACCAATGCCCTGGCTGCCTTGCCCGGTATATTATCGCCCAGACCTTGAGCAAAGGCAGCCAACAACGCCTCATTATTCTAACCTACCTCTGCTGCTAGTATACGGAATTCTATGGCATACTCACCCACAGTCCGTTTGCCCTGTTGGATTTCCATTAGACGTTTAGCAGCAGAGGTGGTCCTACCAGGGATCTCGAATACTCTCCAAAATGTTTGCACAAATTCCCTGAAATTTTTTGTGCAAGGTTTAGCATTTTCCCATAAGGGATTGGCCCATGCCAGTGCACGCCCGGTCAATAAATATATCATAAACCCCACTTTACTGCAATCATTGGGGAATGCATGAGAGGACAATTCCAGAAATATCTGGGTTTGCCATAATATCTGAGTGAGAATGGTGCAGAGCGGATAGCCCTTTACCTGCAGCCACAGAGTTAGTAGTATCATTCTCCGGTGTCGAGACTACCGGACTTGAAACAGACTTATCAGGAAGTACCGTACGTTCAAGAATTGTTTGGATGGCCAATGCCAACTGATCCAAACGCTGCTCATGTACATCCATCCTCCAATGGATGTTCTGTGAGTTACCTTCACTCTTACTGTCTGAGGTCATGGCCCTTTCGTACTGTCACGATTTGTTATGACTCTCAGACACAGAGTAAGATAAAAATCAAACTTTATTGAAAAGTTTAATGGGAACCCTCACGGGTCTAGTACATACACATATGTCAATTACACAAATTGGGTGCAAACCGTAGTAGCAAGATACAGCAGTATATGCCCTACCGGCCATGCCAATATACCGGGCAAGGCAGCCAGTAAGACGGTACAACAGAATGTACATAGGCTCTACCGGCCTTGCCAATATACCGGGCAAGGCAGCCAGTAAGATGGTACAACAGAATGTAAATAGGCTCCAACGGCCTTACCAATATACCGGGCAAGGCAGCCAGTAAGATAGTACGACAGAATGTAAACCAGCTCTACCGGCCTTGCCAATATACCGGGCAAGGCAGCCGAAAGGGTAAACAGTCACTGAAAGAGGCTCTACCGGCCTTGCCAATCTACCGGGCAAGGCAGCCTGTAGGAATATGAGGACAGCTCCACTAATGCTGTGATGGTAAGGCAGCAGCCAAGAGAGGAGAGTGGAGCAAACCAGTGCAAGTATAGACAGTGAAATAGCCCAACCGGTTCATATACAGCGGAATCAGCAACCGGTGTGTGGGGTAAACCAGTACCACGTACTGGAGCAAAGGAAAGCCCAACCGGTTCTGTGCAACAGACTCAGCAACCGGTAGATGGAATAAACCAGTACAGCGTACTGGAACAATGAAATGCCCAACCGGTTCTATACAACGGAATCAGCAACCGGTATATGGAGTAAACCAGTACCGCGTACTGGAGCAAAGGAAAACCCAACTATGAGTATTTGGTAATGCCTTTCGGATTGTGCAACGCCCCCACTGTCTTCCAGGAGTTCATTAATGACATTTTAAAAGACCTACTACAGAGTTGCGCTGTAGTATATTTGGACGATATACTCATCCATTCTCCCACCTTGGAGGCACATAGAGCAGATGTAGCATGGGCTCTACAACTGCTAAGAGAGAACAATTTGTTCTGCAAACTGGAGAAGTGTGAATTCCACAAATCCCAGGTGACCTTCTTGGGATACGTGATTTCATCCACTGGCCTGGCCATGGATCCACAAGAACTGTCTGCTGTCTTGCAGTGGCTGCATCCCGTGGGGCTACATTCCATACAGAGGTTCCTGGGCTTCACTAATTATTATAGGAAGTTCATACGAAACTTTTCCTCAGTCGTGAAACCATTCACAGCTATGACTCAGAAGGGCACGAATCCTTCAGTCTGGGCACCTGAAGCGCTTCAGACCTTCGAGGTCTTGAAGTCCACCTTTGCAAAGGCCCGATTGTCCCACCCGAATCCCACCCTACCATTTACCCTGGAGGTAGATGCCTAGGAATCTGGTGTGGGCACTTTGCTGTCCCAGTGCGCGGGCCCTGGGAGACCATTGCTGCCTTGAGTTTTTTCTCAAATAAACTGTCAAAGGCTGAGAGTGTATATGATGTGGGTGATCGTGAATTACTCGCTTTCATCCTGGCCTTGAAAGAATGGAGTTATCTGTTGGAGGGCATGATTGTTCCAATCCTGATACTGACTGATCACAAAAACCTCACATATTTGTCAGATGGGCCTTATTTCTTTCGAGGTTTAATTTTGTGGTTTCTTACCTGCCTGGCACCAAAAATATTAGAGCAGATGCTCTCTCTCCACAATTTGGGACGTAGTACCAGGAGGAGTCTCCTCCGGTGCCTAGTATTCCTCCTAAAGGCATCCTGGCTACTGTACGTACCAGTATTACATCTACGCTGGGCGAGGAGATTTTGGCTTCTCAAGCTTCCGCCCAGGCGGAGAGGCCTATTGGGAAATGTTTCGTGCCTGAATCCCTCTGTACCAGATTACTAGAGACGTACAATTCCTCTAAAGCTGCAGGACACGTTGGTAGAGACTAGCTGATATGGTCTATTACCAGGCTCTTTTGGTGGCCCAGCTTGAGGTATGGTAGCATTGCCTATCTCGGAGGGTTACACGGTCATCCTGATGCTTGTGGACAGATTCCAAAATGGCCCATTTTGTGCCACTGAAGGGACTTCCCTCCTCCAAGGAGTTGGCTGAGATCTTTGTGAAGGAGGTGGTTCGTCTCCATGGTATACCCAAAGTGGTGGTCTCGGATCGTGGGAGCCAGTTTGTGTCACGTTTCTGGAGAGCCTTTTGCGGTCAGATGGGGATCCAGCTCTTGTTCTCCGCTTATCATCCACAGTCTAACGGTGCCACAGAGAGGTTTAATCAAGCGCTGGAGCAGTTTCTCCATTGTTTCATTTCTTTTTTTATAATTCAATATTTTATTGTCTTTTTAAAGAACTGAAGTTACAGAAAAAGAAAGAGGGAGGGAAGCACAAAAACATGTCTGCTACAAAATTTGTCAATGTAGCATAAGAAAAACACAGTACAAAGAGTGTCTGACAAACTTCATGCACACCCATGCATAAGTCAAATCGCAACACCATTATAAGGATAGCCATACCTGACCGTTGTAGAAATGAAGAAGCAGAAAAAGGAGAAGGGGGGGGGAGAGGGGAGCAGCAGTAAAAATGCCCAGACCCGAGTAATCATCGAAGCAAAAGTGGGGCCACTGCATCGATCCATGGAGACCAGATCCGGAGATATCCAGAAGAAGAATTGTGGATATACACTGTAAGCTTCTCCATCCGGATTAAACCCCAGATGCAGCCATCCAGGGTGTCAAAGGAAGGAGGCAAAGACATCCAATGTTGGGCAATATGGCAGCGAGTCATTGCGCACACCTGGAAAACAGGTTTATTAGCCAGCCTTGAGAGGGGCGGGGTACTGGACGGTCTGTTCAACAAGGCCGTCCACAGGTCCGGTGTCATCTCAACCCTTAGCGCTAACCGCAAGAGTTTAACACCTAATGAAGACAAATAGGAAGTCCCCCAATGAAAATCAAAATTCAGGGCCAACAGCTTCTGCAAAGGCACCGATACAGAAACATTCAAAGCGTCACGCTTAGAGTGATTCACCTTGAAGCCCGAAAAAGAGGTGAATGACTGCAGAATGGAATAAAGATTCGCAAAAGAAGTCATGGGGGGGACAAGGTTAGCAGGATATCTTCTGTGAACAGGCTCATTTTGTATTCCTCTGAACCCACCTGCAGCCCCCTAACATTTGAGCACCTGCGGATAGCACACGCCAAAGGCTCAATGCACATAGCAAATAACAAAGGCGAGAGGAGACATCCCTGGCGAGTTCCATTACGAATCGGGAAAACCTCCGAGCAGAAACCAGCCACATCAACCGCTGCGGCAGGATCAGTATAAAGGGACCGGATGCCTGCCAGGATAGGGCTCGAAAAGCCAAAAGCTCCAGCGCAGCCCACATATAATCCCAGTCCACCCAATTGAAGGCTTTTTCAGCGTCCAATGATAAGAACATCATGGGAATGGAGCAGGTACGAGCCACCTGGGAAATTTTCAACACCCTCCGAATGTTGTCAGGGGCTTCCCTACCAGGGACAAAACCCACCTGGTCTGGACGTATCAAGGAAGGGAGGAGCCTAGAGAGACGAATAGCCAGGATCTTAGCAAAAAGTTTAACGTCAAAATTTATGATCGAAATCGGGCGGTAGTTAGAGCAGTAGTTTGGATCTTTACCTTCCTTCAGGATAACCACAATCTGGGCAAGCAGCATTTCAGATGGCGGAGCCGCCCCATGCAAAAAGGAATTGAATACTGTGGTTAAATGAGGGCAAAGTGTGGCCTGGAAAGATTTGAAATAGGCTGCCGTAAACCCGTCTGGCCTGGGAGCTTTAGAGGATTTGAGAGTCTTCATAGCGGAGGTGATTTCCTCTACTGTTACGTCTCTATTGAGTGAACAAAGAGCATCAGACGACAATGAGGGCAATTGGCAGGAGTTCAAAAAGGAGGAAAGCCTGGAGTGCAGTGACAGAGACTGGACAACCTTATGGCCATCGTACAAGGAGCCATAAAACTCTGAGAAAGCAGTCACCATCTCTGAGGTCTTATATTTCAGAGAGCCTGAGCTAGTATGAATTGACCGTATAGTCCTATTTTTCACTTGTTGGCGCAATTTCGCATCCAGCATAGCATCTCGAAGTGCATTTGGTGAGTCCACTGCAGTGCACGAAGGACCTCAGAAGACAACAAAAGGTTAAATTTGCCCCACAAAGTTGTAAGGCGAAGTAAATTTGCGGGAGAAGGATATAGCTTGTGCGAACATTCCACCGCATGCAGTAAAGCTAACAGCCTAGACCGTTCCTCCTCCCTAGCGCGTTTGAAATGCGATGCAATGCCAATAAGTTTGCCCCTCATGACTGCCTTATGAGCCATCCACAAGGTACCAATGGTGATATCGGGTGAGATATTGAGAGCTAAGTATTCATCCAAAGCCAAGAGTAAATCAGACCGTACCGCAGGGTCAAGTAGTAAAGAGTCATTGAATCACCATGTGGAAGGACCCCTAGCCCCCAGCAGATCCGAAAAGGATCATTTGACAATGACGTGATCTGACCAAGTTAAGTCATATATCTTGGCCAAGCTTAAAGCCTCTACCAGCACCTGACTCGCAAATATGTAGTCTATCCTAGAATAGTGTCTGTGAGGATGGGAGAAAAATGTAAAATCTCTGGTACCAGGGTGAAGTAAAAGCCAACAGTCATGTCGTTTATAAGAGCGTACTAGATCAGACAGAAGTTTAGATTTCTGAGGTAAACAGTGGCCCGGAGGAGAGGCTGATCTATCAAGAACTGGATCTAGAAGAGCATTAAAGTGCCCACCCACCATAAGAGGAGGAGTTGGCGTCTGATCCAGAAGTGCAGATAAAGCCAAGAAAAAACGCGCGTCCGGAGTAGTGGGAGTGTAAACGTTGAGGAGCGACACGGATGACCCCTGAGCTTCCCCCTGCACCAATAGATATCGACCCTTGGGATCTCACAGAACGTTTTGGACCTGAAACCCCACAGAATTCCAAATCAGAATGGAGACCCCATTCTTTTTTTGAGAACCAGAGGAATGAAAGTGTAAATGGTAACACCGATCCCAGAATCTGGGGATAGCACCCGAGCGAAAGTTAGTCTCCTGGAAGAAAACAATATCCGCCCATAGAGAAACATAGTTTCTTGTAGCCATTCTCCATTTTTTGAGGAGTATTAAGACCCTTGACATTGTGTGACAGAACCCTCAGAACAGCGGCAGAAGGAGCTGTAGTCCCCACCGCCCCTGGCTGGGTATTCACAACGGGAGGGGAAGGACCAGCCAACATACCCCAAAAAATCGGAAGAGAGAGGAAAAAAAGGGAGGGGGAGGAGGAGAAAAGGGAAGAGAAGAGAGAAAAAGGGAAGAAAAAAGGAAAAAGAGAGAGATAGGTAAGGGCTAGGGGAAAAAGATCAAAAGGGACTGGGGCACCCCTGGGGGCACGTAAATGATCTTATCACCTCACAGCAACAGGGAAGAGTCCTATAACCCAAAGGGCACAAACCGCCCCCAGTCACCCATAAATTGAAAAGAGAACCCCGCATTCCCAAACCAGGTGAGGCTACCCCTAGGAATCCAGAGAGGATAACACAGTTACAGGTTGAATTAGAAATAAGGGATGCATAGTTAACAGCCCCCCCACAATGTAGTAAAAAACATACAACATATAATACAATTAATACAATTATATTGCTCGACTTGGTCAAAGCGCAGCGCACCCCATTGTCCCCTAAGAGACAGTAAATGCTCTGAACTGGGCCCCAACAGGTACAAATCCCAGGATAAGATAGGCATGGGACAGGGAAGAAGAGCCCATATGGTAAATATGACCCCCCCCCCGACCAAGGGCCGCCAAAACTTAGGCCACAATAACCTGGATTCGTATGAGAACGCTCGTCAAGCCCACTCCCCCAAACTCACATGTTCAGAACGCCTCAACCCTCTAGAGAAGATCCCCACCTGCCTCCCAATCCACTGACCATGGAGCAAGGGAAAGAGACAGGTGATGTGCTAGGATAGAGCCAGAAAACCTTAACGACCCCCCCAGGGAAACATACTGGAAATTGGCAAGGAAACCCCCCAGTATATAGGGAGAGGGGAAAAGTGGAGGAACCCCATACCCAAGGGAGCGGGGGAAGGCGGCAACGTCCCCAAGCAGGAAAACCAACATAAAGGCACCGACCGCCCCAGACCAGGGACTGATGAAAGAGTGCAACATACCTCAATTCCCCACCACGGAATACGGGAATCCATGCCCACCCTTACCTATTACAAAAAGAAATTACCTTCTATAAGAGAGTGTTACAGTTTCAGCTTACCTTGTTTCCAGCAGCATCTACAGGCGCGAGGCTTCTAGCATGTAGCAGGCCTCTGTTTTATCTGTTTGTTTCCTGTAGTCTCCTCCTACCTATTTCCTACTTCCTCCCTCTGAGCTGCTCCTCCTACTTCCTGTAGAGGGGTTTAAAAGGCAGACTGAGTCCTGACTCAGTCGCCCTTGCGTTGTTGTTATTAGGTGAAGTACTTGGGCTCTGTGTGTGACCTGGCTATCTACAAAAACCTGCACTGTGTATCAGGCATGTGCACACATGGACACCAAGGGGGGCTTGAGCACCTGCCCTTTTTGCCCAAAGTGCCCTTTTAACAAAAATAAAAAAGTCGCCTCCCCGCCCGCACTAACCCCCCCACTGCCCAGTCAGGTCTGTGCCTCCTTCCGGACAGACCTGTAGATGCTGTGCTCCCTCATTGGATCTTTAGTATTACAGAGCACTGGGAGATGACATCATCTCCCAGCGCTCTGCATGAAGAGAAGACCGCGCAGGAGCTCCAGCAGCTACACGTCTGTGCCAAAGGAGGCACATACAGACCTCTCCTGCCGCTGGACCACCAGGGAAGAGGTAGGAAACGGACACTGGGGGGCAATATGGAAATGATGGGGCAAGATGGATCTGATGGGGGGCAAGATGGCAATGTAGAGATGATGGGGCAATGTATGTGAGGGTAAGCTGGAGCTGATGGGGGGCAATATGGAAATGAAGGGGGCAATGTGAGGGTAAGTTGGAGCTGATGGGGCAATATGGAGATGATGAGGGCAACGTGAGGGTAAGTTGGAGCTGTTGGGACAATATGGAGCTGATAGGGCAATATGGAGCTGATGGGAGCAATATGAGGGTAAGTTGGAGCAGATGGGGGCAATATGGAGATGATGGGGGCAATGTGGAGCTGATGGGGGCAATATGGAGCTGACAGGGGACAATGTAAGGGCAATATGGAGATGATGGGAGCAATATGGAGATGATGGGGGCAATGTGGAGTTGATGGGGGCAATATGGAGCTGACAGGGGACAATGTAAGGGCAATATGGAGATGATGGGGGGCAATGTGCTTCCGGGTCGTCTCCTCTTGCTTGTGTCGGATCCTCTCTGCTTACTCCTTGCGCGCCGTGGAGATGCTGCCATTGGATGTGACAGGGCTGTGATAATTATGAGAAGTGCCCTTTTTTCGTTTGAGCCCCTGCCCCCCAAAATGTCTGTGCACGTCCCTGCTGTGTATGACCTGGCTATCTACAAAAACCCGCACTGTGTATGACCCGGCTAAGTAAGAGAATCCTCTCTATGTATGACCCAGATAAGTACGAGAACCCTCTCTGTGTATGACCCAGTGATCACGAGTATCCCTTACTGTGATCAGTTTGTGCTATTGGCTTAAGACAGACCACTGTTGTGGACAGGGTCTGATTGATGACTGCAGGCGAGAGTCACAGGGTCTCGATATAGTGACTGCAGGCGTGACTCACAGGGTCTCGTGCGGTGGCTGCAGGCGTGAGCCACAGGGTCTTTATATGTGACTGCAGGAGTGAGACACAGGGGTCTGATATAGTGACTGCAGGCAGAGTCACAGGGTCTCTTAGCAGTGACTGCATGCGTGGGTCACCGGGTTGCTGCAAAGGTGTGGTGTTGCTGGTTTGACTGATTGCAGGCGTGGGTCAGTTCTCCAGTCCAGCAGTCCTTGTGTTCCTGTTCTTCGGATCAAGATTGCTGAGCCAGTGTTCACAGTGGTCGCCTGTTCCAGTGTTCCAGTCGACGGATCAAGAGTTGGCGTTCCTGTATCCTACTGAGACTAACAGGGGCTTCGGCTCAGTCTCTCGCATTGTGGTCTAGCAAGAGGCCTATTATTTCTGGTAGTAGTGTCGCCAGCTAGTAACACTTTGCTTGTTGTACCACTTATTTATCGCTGTGATTTATTCTAATAAATATTTTGCATTATATTACCGTACTGAGTTCTGAGCATTCCTGGGTGCCCGTGACAGTACACAAGGGCCATGAGCTCTGAAGGTGATGGCGGTGTGATTTTCCAAAGCATCCTGGTTAGGATGGAGACACTGGGTCAGAGATTGGACCAATTGTCTTTAGCGATTCAGACGGTTTCACAGCGTACTGCAAACCTTGAGCAGATTTGCACACAACTGGTGGTCCTTTCCAATCCCTCCCGGGCACCAGCTCAACCCGCCTCAGGTGACGCAGGCACGGTCAAGAGGCTAACGGGTTCCGCTCAGCTCCCACAGCGGTATGGTGGGGACCCAGATGGTTGCCGTGGTTTTCTGAACCAATTGGGAATATATTTTGAGCTGGTACCATATGCATTCCCAAATGAACGAAGCAAGGTGGGCTTCTTAATTTCTCTCTTAACTGGCCGGGCATTGGCATGGGCCAATCCCTTGTGGGAGACCAATAAGCCAATTGTACATAACTTTTCAGAATTTATTAATGCCTCTAGACATGTTTTTGACAGACCAGGCCGCGTGGTGCTGGCTTCCAAACATTTGATGACCCTGCGGCAGGGCATGCGCACAGTGGCTGATTATGCCATAGAGTTCCGTACTCAGGCAGCTGAGGTGGATTGGAACAATGAGGAGCTGATGGCTGTGTTTTTCCAAGGGCTTTGTGATACCATGAAGGATGAGATTGCGGCACGTGACCTTCCTAACGAACTTGATAGATTTATTGAGTTCTGTATCCTGATGGATACTAGAAACAGGAAGCGTCCCTCATTTAAGATGTACATGCAAAGATCCTCTGGCAAAGGATCAGGCCGTTATTCTGGCCCACCCTATCCTCCCTCGCCTCCCGTGCCTCCTAGGTTTGTCCCAGAGGAGATGGAACCCATGCAAGTGGATGCTGTGGTTCGAGGGAGACCGAAGGGTGATGAGTATGCACAGAGACCTCCTGGCGATTCCTCCGCTCTGGTTTCTGACCCACCCTATCCTCCCTCTCCTTCCATGCCTCCTGATCTAGGCTCTGAGAGTGGTGAGCCTCCCCTGTTGGGGGTTGCCCGATTGTCTCGAGAGGAGAGGACCTTTAGGAGGAGGGAAGGCCTCTGTTTGTATTGTGGGAGATCTGGACATCTGTTGCGTGCCTGTCCAGTAAGGCCAGAGAGACGATCTGGTGCACGAGCTGGCAGAGGCCAGATGATTGGCAAGATTTCCTTGTCCCGGGAAAATCTTTTGAGTAAACCCATGTTGAAGGCCTGTATCTACTGGGCTAATAAGTCTGTTTCGGTTTCTGCCCTTTTAGATACAGGGGCCACTGGGTGCTTTATTGATGCAGAATTTGTAGCCAGTAATAATATTCCTTTATCCTTGTTGGAGTCGCCATTGGCAGTGGAGGCCATTGATGGTAGACCTTTGCAGCCTTCTCACATCATGCATGAGACTACGTTGATAACCCTAAGAGTGGGAGCCCTGCATATGGAGACATTAAAGTTTCAGGTGATTAATTCTCCACATCATGCTTTTGTTTTGGGTTTCCCATGGGTGCAAAAGCACAATCCTAGGATGGACTGGCAAAAGTGCGAGGTCCTATCATGGTCTCAGTCCTGTAACAAGTCATGTCTATCTTGTCCTGTGAGAGCTACCGTTGCCTCGAAGTCTCTTCTTCTGGAGGAATACTCTTCCTTTATTGATGTGTTCAGCGAAAATCAGACTGAGGCACTGCCTCCCCACAGACCCTATGATTGTGCCCTAGAGTTACTGTCTGGCTCAACTCCTCCTAGGGGTCGTGTGTATCCATTGTCTGTGGAGGAGAATAAGGCTATGGAAGAGTATCTGTCCGATGCATTGGCCAGAGGCATTATTCGGAAATCCACATCTCCTGCTGGTGCTGGATTTTTTTTTGTTAAGAAGAAGGACGGGGAGTTGCGTCCCTGTATTGATTTCCGTGGCTTAAACAAATTGCTGGTGAAAAAAGCTTATCCCATCCTGTTGATCACTGAGCTTTTTGATCGAGTGAAGGGATGTAAGATCTTTACTAAGTTGGATCTAAGGGCGGCGTACAATTTGGTACGAATTAAAGAGGGACATGAGTGGAAGACAGCGTTCAATACTCTAAGTGGGCATTATGAGTATCTGGTGATGCCTTTTGGCTTGTGTAATGCTCCAGCTGTCTTCCAGGAACTGATTAATGATGTTCTGAGAGAGCTGCTGCAGAGTTGTGTGGTGGTATATCTGGACGATATCCTCATACATTCCCCGACTCTGGAGACGCATTAAGCAGATGTTTCAAGGGTGTTAAGTCTGCTACGGGAGAATAAGCTCTTTTGCAAGTTGGAAATCTGAGTTTCACAAGCCGCAAGTGACGTTCTTGGGTTATATCATTTCTGCCTCTGGATTCGCCATGGATCCTTTGAAGTTGTCGGCAGTTCTTAATTGGCCTCATCCTATGGGCCTTAAGGCAATCCAGAGGTTTGTGGGATTCGCCAATTATTATCGAAAATTTATCAAAAAATTTTCCTCCATTGTCAAACCCCTTACGGAAATGACTTGCAAAGGGGCTAAAACCACTGAGTGGTCTCAAGAAGCGATCGATGCACTCGAGAACTTAAAGAAGGCTTTTGACACTGCCCCAATTTTGGTTCATTCTGACCCCTCGTTACCGTTTACACTGGAGGTGGATGCCTCAGAGATAGGCGTGGGCTCCTTGTTGTCACAGCGCTCTGCTCCAGGAGAAACCCATGTGGGTATTTCTTGAGGAAGTTGTCTAAAGCAGAGAGACTGTACCAGATTGGCGACAGAGAGTTATTGGCAATTGTGTTGGCCTTAAAGGAGTGGAGACATCTGTTGGAAGGTACGAAAACTCCCATTTTGATTTTGACAGATCATAAAAATTTGATTTATCTGTCTGAAGCTAAGCGCTTATCCGCAAGACAGGCTCGATGGGCACTATTCCTTTCTCGTTTTAACTTTGTGGTTTCATACCTTCCTGGATCTAAAAACATTCGGGCTGGCGCATTATCTCGCCAGTTTTGCTCTCTCTTGAAGGAGATGGATCCGCCCTCTCCGGTCATTCCTGCTGACCGTATTTTGGCTACGATCCGTACTTGCATTACTTCTCCTTTGGGTGAGGAGATTTTGGCTGCTCAGGCTGCTGCCCCAGTTGAGAGACCTGAGGGTCGTTGCTTTGTGCCAGCGCAATTTCGTATTCCGTTGCTTGAGACCTATCATGCCTCAAATATTGCTGGGCATATTGGTCGAGACCAGTTGATTTGGTCTTTGTCACGAGTTTTCTGGTGGCCAAGTTTAAGGGCCGATTGTGCTGTTTTTACGGCAGCTTGCACCACGTGTACTCAAAACAAATCTCCCAGACAGCTGCCTGTGGGTCTGCTTCAACCAGTGGCCAATGGGGACCACCCCTGGTCACATTTATCAATTGATTTCATGGTTGAACTTCCACGCACCATGGGATGTAAAGTGATTTTGATGATAGTGGACAAGTTTTCGAAGATGGCTAATTTTGTGCCACTTAAGGGATTACCTTCCGCCAGGGAACTGATGGTGATCTTTGCCAGAGAAGTCTTCCGTTTACATGGTATCCCGAAGGTTATTGTGTCTGATAGAAGAAGTCAGTTTGTGGCTCGGTATTGGAGACAATTTTGTGCTCAAATGGGTATTCAATTGGCGTTCTCCTCCGCCTATCACCCGCAATCTAATGGAGAGGCAGAGCGAGCCAATCAAGCCTTAGAGCAGTTCCTCCGATGCTACATTTCTGACCATCATGACAATTGGGCCGAGTTGTTGCCATGGGCAGAGTTTGCTCGAAACTGTGTGGTAAACTCCTCGACTAGGAGATCCCTATTTTTGATTAATTATGGGTTCCAACCCTCAGTGTTGCCCGAGAATTTTCAAGCACAATCCATGCCGGCTCTGGATTTGCATTTACGAGCCCTCCGGTCTTCCTGGGTAAAGGTGCAGCAAACCTTACATGGGTCCATGTTGCGGCAAAAACAGCAGGCGGACCGTAGAAGGTTGCCGGCTCCCCACTTTCAAGTAGGAGACAGAGTGTGGCTGTCTTCCCGTAATCTGCACCTGAAAGTTCCATGTGGCAAGTTGGCTCCTAGATTCTGTGTATTACGTAAGATTAATCCAGTTGCTTACGCTTTGGAGTTGCCAGCCAGTATGCGAATTCACAATGTGTTCCATGTGTCTCTGCTCAAGCCCTTGGTCTGCAACCGGTACACGACTGCTCCTGTTCAGCCTGTTCCTGTGAGAGTTGCAGCTCACGAGGAATGTGAAGTACAAAACATTATGGACTCCCGGTTGGTTCGAGGGCGCTTACAGTATTTGATCCTTTGGAAGGGATATGGTCAAGAGGAGCGTTCCTGGATTTCAGCTGATGTTCATGCTCCTGTTTTGGTATGCAGATTCCATGTGAAGTTCCCTGACAAACCCCGGCTGGTTCCGCGGAGGAGGGGCCTTTGAGGGGGAGATACTGTTACAGTTTCAGTTTACCTTGTTTCCAGCAGCATCTACAGGCGCGAGGCTTCTAGCATGCAGCAGGCTTCTGTTTTATCTGTTTGTTTCCTGTAGTCTCCTCCTACCTATTTCCTACTTCCTCCCTCTGAGCTGCTCCTCCTACTTCCTGTGGAGGGGTTTAAAAGGCAGACTGAGTCCTGACTCAGTCGCCCTTGCGTTGTTGTTATTAGGTGAAGTACTTGGGCTCTGTGTGTGACCTGGCTATCTACAAAAACCCGCACTGTGTATGACCTGGCTATTTATGAGAACCCGCACTGTGTATGACCTGGCTAAGTACGAGAACCCTCTTTGTGTATGACCCAGTGATCACGAATATCCCTTACTGTGATCAATTTGTGCTATTGGCTTAAGACAGACCACTGTTGTGGACAGGGTCTGATTGGTGACTGCAGGCGTGAGTCACAGGGTCTGGTGTAGTGACTGCAGGCGTGAGTCACAGCGTCTCGTGTGGTGGCTGCAGGCGTGAGCCACAGAGTCTTTATATGTGACTGCAGGAGTGAGTCACAGGGGTCCGATATAGTGACTGCAGGCAGAGTCACAGGGTCTCTTAGCAGTGACTGCATGCGTGGGTCACCAGGTTGCTGCAAAGGTGTGGTGTTGCTGGTTTGACTGATTGCAGGCGTGGGTCAGTTCTCCAGTCCAGCAGTCCTTGTGTTCCTGTTCTTCGGATCACGATTGCTGAGCCAGTGTTCACAGTGGTCGCCTGTTGCAGTGTTCCAGTTGACGGATGAAGAGTTGGCGTTTCTGTATCCTTCTGAGACTAACAGGGGCTTCGGCCCAGTCTCTCGCATTGTGGTCTAGCAAGAGGCCTACTATTTCTGGTAGTAGTGTCGCCAGCTAGTAACCCTTTGCTTGTTGTACCACTTATTTATTGCTGTGATTTATTCTAATAAATATTTTGCATTATATTACCGTACTGAGTTCTGAGCATTCCTGGGTGCCCGTGACAGAGAGAGGTAGAAAAGTGCATGTACATCAAACATAAGAAAGCAAAAGCGAATAATAAAAACAGTACATTTCAAACATTACATGATGCAATCAAAGAGAATCTGGGCACCAAACCCAGCATAGAGACAGTCCCGGTGGGGAGAAGATGACCGACCCATGTAGGATCTTAACGACTCAGGGCCCCCAATAGTCTATCCAGTAGGTGCGAGTTGCATCCAGGGCTCCACTGCTGCAGGAGATCACACATTTTCGGGGAACCGAGTCCCCTACAACCAGGGATCATTAGAAGAGAGCAACTTCATGCAGGAGCTCCATCGCCATCAGGAGAAAAGTCCTCATACAGAAGATGCACCTCTGGGGACATCTCCAAACCCTGCAGAAGAATGCCTTACAATCCGAAGGGTCCCTCAACTGAGCAGAGACACGGTTTCTAGTTGCTACCAGCTGAAATGGAAAACCCCAACGTTATGGGATATCGAGCGAGTGCAGGCAATTCGTTATAGGCTGCAGCGTATGTCGCTTTTGGAGAGTAGTGGGAGCAAGGTCCGCAAAGAAACGGGGAGTAATGCCATTTATTTCAGGAGCACCATTCCTGACCACCTTCATGATCACCTCCTTGGTGGTATAGAAGGTAAAACAGACCACCACATCCCTTGGCGGGGCATCCACAGCAGGTTTAGGCCGCAAGGAGCGGTGTGCATGGTCCAATGCCATCGTAACCTCTGGAGTATCAGGTAATATGTTAGAGAAGTACCACAGCAGAAAGGCAGGCAAATCAGTCATTGTCTCCGGTATATCTCTGATGCGGATCTTAGATCTCTGTGATCTATTTTCCAAATCCTCCAAGGCGTTGTAAAGTCTCCTGTTTTTAGCTTGAAAGCGGCCCAATTTGTGTTGCAGCTCTGAGTGGGATGTCAAAAGTGAGGTAACCCTATTCTCCAGGGCTACAGTGCATCCTACGAGGTACTGGATCTCTGATTTCAACAAACCCATGCCGGATTGGAATTCCTCAGACAAATCCTGCTTAACAGACAGGAGCAGATCTTTCAGGGCATCTATTTCCTGTTTGGTGCATGGCAGGGCTGCCTCGAGGCCCGCCCGCAAGGCCGTTGGTGCTATGTTTCCAGAGTCGTGCTTCTGGATAGGTTTATCTGGTTTTTAGGTCCGCTGTGACATATTTCCTTTGGGCAGGTAAGCACCTCACTGCAGCAGCAAGGGAAAACCTGGGGGGATGCTATTATTAGCTAATTCGGGTGAACAGGGAGCAGGAGCCTCACAGACACGTGTTCATTCCCTTCAGAAATAGCGGAGTCAATTCCTCCTGTCGGAACTCACCCTTTCTGATTAACTATGGGTTAAAACCTTCGCTGATGCCAGAGTCTTTTGATGCTCAGAATATGTCTGCTCTGGAGGAGCACTTGAGGGCGCTCCGCTCCACATGGGTACGGGTTCAGAGATCCCTGCAGAGTTCCAAGTTGCGCTACAAGAGACAAGCTGACACTAAATGGCTACCGGCCCCAGTGTTCCAGATGGGAGAGAGAGTATGGCAGTCCTCACGCAATCTACATCTCCAGGTGCCTTGTAAAAAGTTGGCTCCCCAATTTGTGGGCCCATTTCGGGTTCTCCGCAGATTTAACCCCGTAACCTATGCCCTTGAACTCCCTGCTAATATGCGCATCTCCAATGCTTTCCATGTGTCGCTACTGAAACCACTGATCTGTAACAGATATACTACTGCTCCTGTCCGTCCCAGACCTGTCCAAGTGGGGGACCATAAGGAGTATGAGGTACAAAGTATTTTGGATACTCTCAGGGTCAGAGGCCAGGTACAATATCTGATGCATTGGAAAGGATATGGACCTGAGGAGTGTTCCTGTGTCGCTAAGAGAGATCTACATGCACCAGCCCTTCTCCATGAATTCCACTCCCGCACTGCCTCTAGTGCTGGTCCTCTTCTGCGGGGGAGAGGGGGTACTATCACAGTCTCCCTTAGAGGCTAAGTTTTCCTGTGCTTCCTACCTCTGTATGGCCGTCTCCGGCCACTTCCTCATTGCTGACATCAGGTAACAGGCACTAACACGGACGCCTGTTTATGGGCCTATTCTGGGTGGTCTAATTGGGTCCCGCCTCCTTCTTCTCCTTTATAAACCTCCTTGGGCCTGGGAGTCATTGCCCTTCCGTGGTGTTCCTGTTCGTTACTCTTGCGCTCTGTTGTGACCCGTGCTTGCCTGAGAATCTCACTCTGTGTATGACCTCAGCTTGTCTGACTACCCACATCGGTTCTGATCTGTGACTGTGGCTGACTACTCGCTCTGTGTATGACCCCGACTTGTCTGACTACCCACATCTGTTCTGACCTGTGGCTCTGGCTGACTACTCGCTCAGCATAGTCCCTGGTTGCCTGACCAGTGGCCTGGTTACTCTCGCTCTGTGTAGTCCCAGGCTTATCTGACCTGTGACTTTGGCTGGCTACTTGCTCCCTATTCTAACTGCTTGCCTGACCTGTAGTCTCTGTGTCTCCTGCCTCTGGTTTGCTCTCACTCTCTGTTGCCTCCGTTCGCAGACCAAGTGGTGACTTACACATATTCTACCATTCTTCTGTTGTCCCACTTGAGTCACCTCCCTAGTCTTGAGATCTTGTGTAGTGCAGTGTACAGCACAGTGTACAACTCCGGAGGGACCTTGGGTCCTATTTGCATATGTCTGGGGTTCTGTGTGGGCTCCACCATTATTGCTGTTATAATAAATAAAGGTGGTTATATTTTATCTTTGTGTCTGTCCATCTTTGCCTGATTACTGTCACAGTTAGAAAGGCATCCATTGCTTTTTTGAAAGCAATTGCATTATCTACAAGTAGAAGATCCCGAGGCAATGAAATTCATAGCTTTACCACCCTTACTGTAAAAAAATCCCTGCCTTTGTTTTAGTCAAAAGCACCTTTTCTCTAGTCTAGGTAAAGCTGAACATGATAATGATAAAGGTTTGACACTTAGGGACCTCTATCTGTTTTTAGATCAACGACTTAGGTGTAAATTTAAAGGTTTACGTTAAAACAGCCGCTAAGTAAAAAAGGCACACTGCCCGCAAATTCATGATATACTCTGGATACGACAGGTAGTATATAAGAATAGCTAACGAGTGTAGGCACAACAAAAACATGTAACACAAAAACCTGTGTTGCACCTTTTTTCGCATCACTGTGAGTTCTAATCACCTGATAAAACAGTTCTTAAGTCAAGTTTAAACATAACGTCCGAAGTTGGCTAGCGACCCTAATTGACGCTCAAACAAATTCAAACCCACAGCCAGTCCCAAGACCCCAAAGTATTAAATATGTTCAAATATACCTATTTATATACCCAAAAATAACAGTCCCACCTTGTGTGTATTTCAAGTTTTGGAAAGCTAGATCACAGGTCCCTGGAGCGGAGGATAGCGATTAGAGAAAGAGAAAGAGCGAGAGGGGCATTCAGAAGAGCAAAGTAGAAGGAGTTTAGAGTTTGGAATTTGGAGAGGTGCACTTAAATAGACACATAGAACACTTTTGCACGTATTACATACACCCATACAAACATAAACATACACAGTCTTTTTTTTTTTTAACACATTACACATTTTGTACCTTTTATTTTTAGTGTGAATCAGTGAGTGACAGAGTGTGACAAAGAGTGAGTGGGATCGAGTGTGTCTGTGAAGGCCTGTGTGAGTACCTGGGGATTGATGGCTAGGAGTGGAGGATAGAAGAGAGGGATGGGGAGAGCAGTGGAAGTGGAGGAATATCAGGAGGGCATCTCTGGGAAGAGTAGGAGTGAGAGATCCGAGAGGTGGAGGGGGACCCGGCCTAGAATAGGCACAAAGGCACAAGGAGGGCAGGGACAGATGTGTCAGTGGGATGAGGGGTACTGGTTGGGGAGCACCCTACACAGTCAGGGGCAACACAGGCAGGACACTCTATTTCTGACACCTTGCAGGCCGGAGCTGAGGAGGAGAGGCTCAGGGATCCTTGTTACACTGACGAGGAGAGCAGGGCCCTCGTGGAAGCTATCTTGGAGAGGGATAGAATCCTTTTTCCGAGGGAGAAGGTCCCTGAACTGGCTATGAGGAGGAAGTCTGCCTGGAGTCAGGTCTGCAGCAGGGTGAACACGGTGGCCACCTGCAGACGCACAGTGGAGTCTGTGAAGAAGAAATGGGGCAACTGCAGGAATGTGGCCAAGAAGAAGATGGAGGAGGTTGCCCTGCACACCCGAGGCACCGGAGGCGGTCCCCCTGCCCTCATCACCTTCAGCAGCTGGGAGGAGATGCTGTGACAGAACATGTCGGCCACGGCTTTTGAGGGGGTCCCTGGAGGATCAGACACTGGGGAAGAGAGGAGCCTCCACACTACAGGTAATTGCTTCACCACATAACCACACATCAACCGACACAACCATCACACACAAACACAGTCACACCCCAAAACATGTCACACAACTGCACCAACACAGCACCCTGAGGGTTAAAAACAGGACACAATACAGGCACAAATGGGAAGGTTCGACCAGGCCCAAAGCTGTCCAAGTCCCAGTTCAACCCCCTTGTTACTCTGCTAATCACACACAATACACACAAATCATGCTTCACAAAATGTTGTCTGTTAAAGATCATCACTGTTCCACCACAATGTCACACATGTACCCACAGGGAAGTCAGCACAAAACCCCTTGAGCGCTAGAGGGATCATCAACATATCTTTCAACAATGCTTTGGCAACCTCTCCAGTTCTCAAAGGGTTAACCGAAAACAAACACAAGTCGACAGGGTAACGATTAAATGCTACACTGCTTAACCCTTCCATACCAATCACTTCACCAAAAAAATAAATAAATAAAGAGCCCAAATTGTACATTTTCCCCCAAATAAAAAAAAATTCTGCCTTTCAATCCTGTCTGAGAAGGTTTGTGGTTGCTGATGACAGATTAAGTGGCAAGGATGTATCCAATGCATTGCAAAGCAATGCAGTGAACACAACTTCTGCCCAGAGAAAAAGGTTGTTGAATGTTTGAACATGGGTTAGCACACACTACACATAACGTTGTCCAAATCCAACTTGCAATCCACCACGGGAGCCAAACAACATACAAGTGTTTTATGGCCATGATGTGGGTTGCATTTGAACAACAGACATCTACCCCTTAGCGTAACAGCAGGTGCAATACTGTGAACATTCAGTTGCATCAATTGTTGTGGTTTATAGGGGTTATTCAAACAGCTATTTGACTTAGATAAGTAACAGGCAGGATAGATAGAACGTGCAGCCAAACAGGCTGTGATTCACACTCTGATTGTGAAACTAACTTACTGGATAACCCAATGATCACCGTAAGATCTCAATGTGGGTGCTACACATTGAAATCTTAGGTTGATCATTGGGTTATCCAGTAATTGGTGTTAATGTTTAACTAAGGTTGAAACAGACTTCTCCAGTGATATCACTTCTCCAGTTAGTCAATTTGTTAATGTAACCTATGTACTGAGATGTGTCAAACCAGAGCAATCACAGAACATTGGTTACATTGAGCACCATGGAAACTGTGGACATGAGATCACTGGGGAAGTAATGTCCCCTGTATCACCTCTTTATCACTCACAATACACCTTAATGTATCATTGCCATCATGTCCTTGCATGAATACATCCCAAAGTCAACACATGGTCAAAGAACTAGTGGACTCCTGTGAGTATGTATGAGGGATACTCTAGCCATGAATATGGTCCCACATTGAGATATGTCTAATCCAACTTTTAATTTAACAGAAGAATATTGAATAGTGATGGTTCACACTATATTAAAACATACATGTGTTTTTTGGGTATATTGCCTATATGCATTGAACATGTGTATGAGCACCCAAAAGGTACATATAAACTAAAAAAGGATACACTACACTACAGAACTGCTCATGTGTTCTCCACAAGGTATTGTAACTCTGAAGATGAACATTCTTGCTGTTCAGGTTTGATACCTGGATGTTAGAAAACACATACATTTGGGTCTTCTGTGGATATGTGAATGATCCAGTAGAGGTTGCTGTGTACATCAGGTTAACATTGCATCAACCAACACAAGCACTTGAAGGCATCAAGGGTTGAGCTTCATGGAAGTGTTGTCAAGACTTCAGTACAGTCACATGGAAACTCCTCTGTTCATGCTATGGATGCCTGTGGGACAAGACAACAGGATTTGGTTTAGTACACAAACCAATGCTTTGTAATGTGTTGTCTACTTGTCTGTAACCCATTATGGGGAAAAATAAGGGGATGTCAACCATCCCTAGCCATATGTGCCCCTGACATAAATCAACACATCACCAAATATGTCCTAATAGATCCATTAAACAAAGTAATTTGGCTTGACAATGTCAGAGTGCTGCACACACACCACACAGGTCAGCATGGTTACCCTTGAGATGTGATCCACATCTTATGACCTCTGTGCTGTATAACACACTACCACTGTAGATCCATTCCTCTGCTGCTCTTTTCAGCTATACCAAACTACAGGTCCTGTGATGGATACCTGTACTCAGACTGAGTAGCTCCTCCGAAACTGTGCTTCCTTAACCCAGGACAACACTCAGGATCTCCTCCAGTCAGGAACCAGGATCATAGCAACATTCACCCAGTCACTTAGGCAAGACTCAGTGTAGGGTGAACACACTCTGGATACAGCAGACAACACCAGTGTGGGTTAAGACAAGAACTGATACAGCAGACAACACCACTGTAGGTTAAGACAAGAACTGATTTATTGTGAAACATACAAGGTTTAAATACACACATTGCAAGTTATCCACCCATATTGGGATCCAGTCGACACAGGTACTGCAATACAATGGGGCTGTTGGTGGAGGGGCACAGAATGCAAAAAGGCACAATGGTGAAGTAGGAATACACATCTTTACAAAAGGGTCAATGGGTGGAGGGTGGTTTCAGTATAAACATGGAGTACACTGAGCACAAGGGGAGTGTAAACATACTGTGTGATGAGACAATGGGTAAGTGACAACAGGATACAATGGGACAGACCTCAGTGAGTTAACTATACAATGGAACAAAGCAATAGGGCTGGGTACAAGTGTTACAGAGGTACCAGAATACACAAAACAGGATGAGGTGTTGAAGCACCTTTTACATATTAGTCCTTTGGGAAGGCTGATATCCTTTGACAAGGTTGGGAAGAATGTTCACTGGGTTTCTTGGTCACCCTGTATCCCCAATAAGTACCGGGTGACTTAGCCCCAAGAGGGGACTGGGGAGCTGGTAAAGGATCCTCCATGGCAAAGGGAAAACAGGGCAGAGATTAGTCTCAGGGGGAGGCCATACACTGTTCCAGGGTCCTCATGCCCCTCCAGGAGCCAGGGGCCCGGTGGTTCCTGTGACATTTATCCCCCTTCCAAATAAGACTAACACGGGGCCAGACCCTTACCGTGTCTGCCAGCAGGTTAGTCAGGTCCTCAGGACTTCGGTCCCACTCACCAGGGCAGGGGCAAAAAGGCCACTGGAGAGGACAGATGTCACATTCTTCAGGGCAGGGGTAACAGAGCAGCTGGGGTGGATCTTGATCCCACTTCCCAGGGCAGGTGCAGCAATGTGGTGCATTGCATCGGATAATGCTCTTTCACTACAAGGGTACCATGGTTCCTATTTCTATGATCATGGCAAATCACTTTATTTGCTATCTATCAAGCCCTGGAATATGCTGAACATGGATAATGTGTTGTTCATTGGTATCTGTGGGGGTATGCATGATATCCTTGAGGCAGCAATGTCAACATGGACGACAGGAAGGCAGATGGTACTGGAATCCCCAGCCACAATATGACACGTCCATGGAATGGAAGATGTTTGTTGTCCATACTGCAGACAGTGTCAGGGTTGTGTCACTGATCCTGTGGGGTGAAACAGAACATCATGTGTGGTGTGGTGAGTGTGTTCATTGACATGAATGGATTGTGTGAATGCCTGTGTTATACTCACAGCTGAAGTGTTCCCTGATCAGCCTGTCTCTTATCTGCACCCCTCTTAGAGTCTCTTCATCATGGACAGTGTCCACAGGGTCATCACATATTGGTGGGGGCTGGATATTGTCCAATAATCTTGTGTCCACTGCAGTGTTGTGGAGGATTGCACATGTCAGGATTATGTCGCAATCCCTGCTCCCCCTGAGTGATCCAGACATCTGAACCTTGATTTTAGGAGTCTGAAAGCATGCTCTATGGCATTTCTCATTCTGGCATGGGCCTGATTGTATCACTCCTGGGTATCGGTTTGGGGATTAGCGAACAAGGTGAAGAGCCATGATTTGCAGCCATAGCCAGAATCACCTGTGGAAAGTGAGTGACATGATGAGACAGGGACTACATGTTGTATGGATGATATTGTATGAGGTGGACGTACTACCTGTGAGTCAAGAGCATGCTGAGCAGTGTTGTGTGTACATCTGTGGATGTGGTATGATTTTTTTATTGTTAACTCTCTCAGAAGCCATCCCACCTGTATATGTTCCATTCTCAAAGTCTCTGTGTACAGATGAGTTATGGATAATGTATGCATCATGACAGGTCCCAGGATATTTAGCACAGACATTGGTGATCCTCATGTTGGAGTCACACACCATCTGCACGTTCACGGAGTGGAAGTTCTTCCTGTTGAGAAATATATGTCCCTCGTGTTGAAACTTTAATACGAACATGAGTGCAATCTATTGACCCTGGGCATGCCTCCCCTTCCATAAAAGTCCTGTTTTACTTGTGTCCACTCCATATCAGTGGTGGGAAAGAGGATGTACCTACTGACCTTGCTTTTGAGGGCTGGCAACACCTGAGCCAGTACCCTCGAATATGTGGACTGTGACATACCTGATGTGTAACTTTCTATTGACTTGAAAGGCTCCACTTGCCATAAAATGTATAAGACACATCAGTTTCTGCAAGCCAGTTAGGGCATGGTTGTGGATGTATATGGGATTGACCTCATCCTTGATGACCTCATATAGGGCAATGATGCTGTGCGGCATCAACCTGTAGCGATCTATCACCTCCTCATCGGTTATTCCCAGGAGCATAACCCTTGAGCGCTATACCCTGGGCCTTGGTGGCCGTCTGTACATCCTACGCTGCTCCAGAGTGGCAGCTGGGGAGCATCCTGTTACTGTATCTGGGGAGCATCCTGTTGCAGCAGCTGTGGTTCTGCAGGCAGGTGTTGTTGTCCAGATGGGGATGGGCTCCTGTGTGGCTCTTCAGACACAGCCTCTTCACTTGCAACAGTTGAAGGCTGTTGAACAGGTGTGCTTGGGTGTTGCTGGTGTTCCCTAGCCTTCACCCTTGCACGCCTTCTCAGCAGTCTTCGTATCAATAGATATGCAAACATACTTATTGTTCTCTCTCTATCTCTGTCTATCTCATTCTGTCTCTCTCTCTCTCGCTCTGTCGCTCTCTATCTTGCTCTGTCTCTCTCTCTCTCTCTCCCTGAGTGTAAAACAAGCCACGCATGAGTATGGTTGGCTGTTCCTTTAAGACCGTGTCTAGGCATTGTCCAAGTGTGGTCACGAGGTTAGTGATGACCAGTGGGAGGGTGTTTGTTGTCCACGTAAGTGTTTGCTGGAGTGTTTGTGTTTTAAAACCTGCTGTGTTCTGATTGGTGTGTTGCTGTCAGTTGTGAGTGTGATGTTGTGGGGTGCAGGTTGTGTCTCTTTTGGCTGTTGCATAGGTGAGCTTGTTTTATATTGACAGGTGTCCAAGTTGTGTGTTAATCCCCATTGTTCCGTGCTATGTTGTGATGTGTTGTTGGTGTGCTTTTTGAAGACCTTGCCCCTGTGGTGTTGCTAGGTTGTTGTGTGGTGTCTGACAGTTATTTGTGGGGCATGGTTTGTGTGTTATTTTGACATGGCAAGGGTTAATTTTACCATTGGTATGCTTGTGCTAAATGCTGATTATTTTATTTTATGCAATGGTGGTTTCTTTTTGCCGTTATGTGTTTTACGCTTAAAAACCTGGATCTTAACTTTTGCCCGTTAAATGTATTGTTTTTTCTGCCATTAGCAGTACCGCACTCCTTTAAATGGCTTTGGAGAGTTTTATTCCATAGGTCTCAATGCATGTAAGATTATCGGCCATAAGGATTAGAGAACTGCCGTTAGCTGTTCATAAGGTGGACCTTTAAATGGCTTACTGCACGTATAAAACACCAGACGGTGGTTTGTTTACCATCGCCTGCCTTTAAATCTACCCCTAGATGTCCCTGAAGATTGTACCGTCCAAAGCACAATCTATAGAAAGAAGGTGAGAGCTAACTCTTATTTGAAAGGTGACATTACAAAAACTGGTTGAATAACATCATTTTTGACAGCACAATTGCCTGAGATGTGTTGATGTGCCACCCAAAGAGAGTTCTTGAAATATTGGTTATTAGAGAGAGGATATAAATAAGATCTATTAAATAAGCCACAGAGAGAGTGCAGAGGGCAGAAAAGAGGTGGTTTTCTATAATAACGCTTTATAGTCTTTTTCTTTTGGCATCAAAAGAATTGTGAATAAGTCCTGGGGCATCCTGACTCAAGATCCTCTCTTAAAGAAAAGTATAGATGATAAGCCATTGATTCTTTACAAAAGAACAAATAGTCTGAGAAATGTTGTGTCACCTAGTAAACCTAAATTCTTAAAAAAAAATAAAACACATTATTTAATACACTTCCTGTGTTAGACAATTTCAGAACTAATAATGCTTAATGTTTAAGTTGTATTCAAATGTTACATAGATTATGCTCTCTTTCTAAACAGTAGCAAAAGAAAAAATCATAAACTGTAAGACCATGTATGTAATTGCGGATAAAATATATAGCTAGGAATATCAGGACATTAAGAGGAAGGTTGGTAGAGCATAGAAGAAAGATACAAAAAAGTAATATCGATCATGGAGTCCCTGGACATTTCTGGAGTGTCCACAAGGTGGCCTCAAGAATTTTGAGGAAATAGGAATTGAAACCATGGAAGCCACATGTTCTAATACAAACATGAGAATCCTTTTGGATATTTAAGCTTGGCATTATGAGTCCTGCTGGATTGAATGACGATATCAATATACAGTGTACAGTATAATAAATATAATATTTTTATTGTAGTTTTTAGGGCTAGATCCATTGTTATCAAAACAAACATGGTCAGCATTTGATTTGTTAAATAGCCAATCTCACTGCTTCATATGACAAGGATTTACTACAAACAGCCCTCAGTAAAAGGGTGATATCACCTAGGGCAAAAGTGTCCAACTGTTTTTCAACTTTAGGCCACGTGATCAGACATTGATATGTGTCAGGGCTTCATTAATATTTTTTTAGTAACAATAATGCTTAGTAGCCTATCCAGTGGCGTAACTATAGGGGTCGCACCTGTGATCGGGCCCGTCACTCCAGGGGCCCGGCCGCCCCCTGCACCTGGTGCCTGCAATCTCCCTCCGGCGCTCTAGAGTGCTGGCTGATGACATCATCTCCCGGCGCTCTGCATTACTAAGAGGACCGCACAGGAGCTCTAGGGAGGTAGGAGATGGGGGCATTGTAGAGGGGGTCAGTGTGGTCAAGGGGGGCCAATATGGTGGAGGGTGAGAGGGCCAGTGGCACTTCTTGCACCAGGGCCCGGAGGCTTCAGATTTTCAAAAACATGTATTTTTTAGCACTGATAAAAAACAGTGCAAAAAAAAAAAGTTTAATCAGCTTTATTCCTATAAAGATGACAGGTCTTGTGCTAGTCATTGATCAAGTCAATGAGAATACTGATATACACAGAATGGACAACTATTCTCAAGCTGTTTTGTAGCCTACTGACTTTTTAGTTCATGTTTGCTAACTGATTAGGTAAAAAAATGTTTTTGTTAAAATATCAGGTAGGCAGGGTTTCATCTAAAAAGGCAGGCAACCGAAACTTAGCATCAATAAAAACGATGTGAATCCAAATCAATCACCTACCCAACATAAGACTATACAACGTGTCCTGCCTTCTCAGATACACAAAAAAATTAGTGAATCATACCACACTCTACACCAACTGGTATAGAGAGCAGAAACTCAACTCATATATCAACCTATCCTACCTCTTACACGCCCCCCACAAGAACATCTCTTCTCAATGTCAATTTAATCCTCTAATTGATAGCACTATCAAAGCTTGGTAATATGCCAAACATACTCAACAACCACACAAACACGTTTGAATTCATGCCATTTATCCACAACCCAGACCAAAATGCAAACACGGATCCTAAGTTTCTCATTTGGGCACGTAAAGGTGTGTTTTCACACAGGCGAACTAATAGACCCCCTCACAAACATTATATTTGCGTTCACCACCTTACAGCGAGACACATATTTACATACCTACAGGCCAAACACTACGTACAAGCCTTGTTGCCACACCTAAAAGGTTCCTATGCCATCCCCTGTTTGGACAGCCTGATACAGGACCTCTCCACATTCCGCCACATAATCACGGCAATATATAAGACATCATTCCCATCCTTCATTTTTCCTTTGCTATGACTAGTCTTAGTCTTAGACCCTCGATATTCCGCACATCTCTCTTTAAAATATTTTGACTTCTTTTCCCATTGACATTTATGAGTCTGCCATGCCTGCCCATACTATTGGCATAGTCCCATCTCTCAGTTGGCCAAAACGCATTTCTCCCCACACCACACTGTTACATGCCTTTTTTGACTCCCCTCACATGCACTTTTTTTGGACCACTCTGACACACTTTATCAACACTAACTTTCACATACCATAAAAAACTTCTTCACCAGCATCAACTTGGGCATTTACAACACCAACTGTCCTTCACCAAATTCACATACTCTATCACTTAACTTCTCCACACTGTTAGCATTAACATGCCTTCTGGACAAATGGATCAAAACCTTATCACCATAATTCCCACACTGGAGACATAAAATGCTCCACATTACATGCATTCACTGGATTCTAGCATTGCAGTATAAAGAGAAATTGGGGGAAAAGTTCTTCCAGGTATGGGAGCCATTTGTGGCCAAGCTTCCAACGAGACAACAAAAGGAATTCCTCCTCAGTTTTAGGTATACAAGTTAGATGGACACAAGATAGATAAGGGGTAACGGAGCCAGTTCCCACTAAATTTGTTCGGAACTATTGCAGATGCATGGCTGGGTGTTCTGCTTCTCATGTGCATGTGACTGATTAATGGTCTGGGCTCTGGGAGCTCTCCCTCCCCCCCCCTTTTTTTTCTTTTTCTTCTTCTGTGTCCCCCACCCTTCCCTATTTTCCTCCTCTTCCCTACTCAGTTAAGCAGTTATGTTTTCTTTACCTATTAAAGGGATAGTAATGTTTCATAATAAAAGCAGCTCTAATTAATCATCATAGTATTTGGACTTTGGAGAGTGTTATTTCATTTCTGTCAGAGTTGTAGTTCAAGAGTAATTCAATGACAAAGTATCCCCTTCCCACCCCTTTTACTGATGTAACACTGTTCAGCCAGATCAGAAGGAAGGTGCCCAGGTAGACTGCAGAGAGGGACAATCTTCAATTAAGATAAGGGAAAAACCTGAAAAACTTGTCAAGGGGGGCAGGGTTTTCATTGTTCTCATAGGAAGAAGATTGTCTCCTTCTGTTATCTGTCTGGTCTATGGACTGGATTCCACATCTGAGAAGAGATGGCTTACATTAGGTAAAAGGGGCAGGAGGGGAACTTTGCTTGTGAATATCTCTCAAACCATAAAGGTTTGAGAGATAAGACTTATATCAGTCTTCATGTTTTTTTAATGCCTACAAAATAAAATAAAGATAAAATGAAGTATTACAAGCCCTTTAAAGGGTGTTACGGTCAATTTGACTCTCCCTCTATGGTCTTCAGCTCGCACTCTTGAAGGGCATATTGGCATGTGTGGAGCCATCCCATCCTGGGCATTACTCTTCCGATATAACCCATTTTTCTCAGAGCTCCGATTTGACCCAAACATTACTTTGACATTTGCCATTTGATAGTGAGAGCGCTGGATATAGGGTCGGATTGGACAATCTGTCCCACAAAAGAAAATACTTATTACAATGGTGTATTTATGTGTACCTGTTATACCTAGCGCCCCCCCCATTTTGTATTGTTGGGGTGCTTCACTCTGGTGTGAGCATACTATTCTGCAAAGTCTGCTCATTTTTTGCACTATACAATTTGCACTCATGTTTGTTCCTTGTTCATATGTTAATTTAATAAAAAGTTTCAAAAAAAAAACCAGATCCACGTTGGACGCCCCTGGCTTAGCGTGACATCTTTCAAGGCGATCATCCTACTGAGTGAAGCATTCAAAGTGAATTATGACTTAACAGGACTTGAGAAGTAGTTGGGCAGGAGAAGGGAAACAGGATGCAAGTAAGGACACACACCTCACAAATAAATTTTCCATGGAAGGAACAAAGCTATAGATTTCATCACCAGCTTCTAGAGAGTGAAATGACTAAAGCAGACACTGATTTGAAAACAAAGGATAAAATCTTGAAAAGGTGCTATTGTCCCATTTCTATTTGTTTATCCCTTCCCAATACACTAACGATCACAGCAATACCTCCTTTTCGTTCTATCAACATCTTCACTCCTCACTAAAATGTCTTGTTCCTTCTACCTTCCACCCTCCCCTCCCTTCTTTGTTCACATCTCTCCTTCACTTCTGTCATCCACACTCACCTCTACACACCAACTCCTCACTTTCCTCTACTCCTTCAGTCCCCCACTCCACACAAACAGGAAAGTCTGTGCACACAAAACATTATCCCATTTCCTGTCACTCTATCTTCTTCTGCTGCTTGCAGCTGGAGATATATTTTGAGGCCCTGGTCCACTTTCCTTTTGCAAGCCCTCTATCTCCAATCAATATAGGAGCAGTTCAAACATTCAAACATGATTACCATTCCCTGTCTTCAATCACAATTTCTTCCTTATCCCTGAGCTCTCTGCAATTGTCACTCCCTTATAAAAAATATTACACTTTGCATGATCTCTTTTTTCTCACAGTCTCTACAGTTAGTGGCTCTAACTGAAACTTGGATGTTTTAATCTAACTCCAGTTTGGAGGAAACAATCTCCTATGGAAGTCTCTCATTCTCTCACACTTTACAAAGTGGAATTAGGGGATGGGTGAAACTGCCCACCTAACTCCACATGTACACTGTCATATTTCCTTTCTGACTTTGAATCTTGCTTTTCCTTTTTCCTGTCATAAGGTGCCTCTCTCAGGCACTGTTTTTCCAGGCACTCCATTTAAGTGAAACATCTCCTTGACAAAGATGTCCTCTAAAACTGAGGTGGTAGGAAGTTGCTGAATGGTAATAAAGTGGGTCTACTTAGAGAATCTGTCAGCAACAACCAAACACAAGGATAGAACATTTACATGTATGTAGATTGACAATAAAGTCTACGGCCAAATGAGTCCAAGGAGATATGGGCACAGGTAGGGGGGTACAGGAGTCCTGTGGGTCTGTTTTGTGAAGTCTTACTCCTGGTGAAAGGAGTAAAGAAAAGAACAAACAACTCTGCATCCTCTTAAATAGTAGGCCACCAAAATTATTGCAGTATCAACTCCTGAGTCCTCTGAGTACCAGGATGCCCAGCAACAGTAGACTGGTGAAACCAGTGCAACTAATGTTTTTGAAAGCCTGTGGTAATAAAGAGCAAGTTGAGGGGAAGTTGTGGATAATTCTGGATCTTGTACAGAGATGTGGTAGACAAGGCTTCTACAAACTGATCGGCAGGCAGGATGGGCTCTGACAGGAGCTCCGCTAAGGAAGTCAATAGTCTGAAAGGGCATCACGTTACTATTTTTGCTCCCTGGTTGAAAGGCTATAAAAAAATTGAGCAGTGTAGAAAACAAGACCCCGGGAGATCATGCAGCAGGGACATTCCAGGACAGCTGATTTCTTCACAGGGTCCATCTGTACTGATAGAGATTATGTTACCAAGAAAAGATAGCTGTTGCTACTCACACTTCTCTGCTTTAACAAATAAATTATGTACTTGGAGACTTTGTAAGATGGAACGAACATGAGTCCAGTTTTGTTCCATTGACCAAGTTGTGATCAATATATTCAATCAGAGCCTTGTTACTCAGCTCAGAGAGGAGGTAAATTTCCCATTAGCTGGCATGGTGTCTGGAAAGAGGTTGATGGGGCAGTCATATGGTGCCACAGTACAGGTATCTGTACTTTAAGAGTTCATGGCCCTTTCGTACTGTCACAGGGTAACTTTGGAATAACAACACTGACAAGTACAGATACAGTTAAAATGAATATCTTTATTGAGAAATAGAAAAGCATGAAATAAAAAGCACTTTCCCAACCCTCACTGGACCAGGTGTAAGGACAGTGTCTGGACACTTCCCCAACCCTCACTGGGCAGGTAAGGAACAAGCACAGGTTCACCTAACTGAATAGAGGTAAATACCACTCTGACTGAAAGCACTTGCTAGTAGCAGTGATAGTAGTAGCTACTAGTACAGAAGCAGCTGCAAAGCCCCTGGGAACAGAGGGAAATACACCAGATATCTAAAGGTGGTTAAGCCCCTACTTAGTGAGCTCTTGGTGATGGCGAGAATGGTGGTGGCTTTGAACTGGATGTCTAGTAGAGTCCATAATTGTAGGGCATGGATAAACCTAGTTTTACAATGCATTCCACACTATAAATTGTTTTACTTACACCGGGGTAACCCAAATAAGTTTGAAAAGATCTGGGGTAGATGGCAGAACTGGTGGACGAATAGAGCAGATGCTATTGTGGCACCTGATGATGCACAGCTTACTGGTGATGTTTGATTGAGGTCACATCTGCTTGCTGAATGGATGGATGCGATGCATAATTGATGAAGTACTTTATGGAGAAAACTTGCGTCATACCAGGGACATATATAAAAAAAAAAAAAAAAGGACACTATGTATGAACCCTGTCCATGCTGGGACCTCATGAAATTGCTGGCTGTTGGGCGGATGAAGGGGTGCTGCGGGTTCGGGAGGGAGAGGAATCTGGGAACGGGGGTATAGTGAGATTTAGGTTCGGTTAGATTTTAGGAATTTGGGTTATTGGAGGTTAAAATAATAATAAAAACCTCAGGTTGGCTCTGTGCGCCCTATTGATATGCATATGTTCTTTTCATTGAAACAAATGTCTACATACTTTTGCTGTACTTGAACCATTATACGTGTACTTTTCTGTATTTGAGATGTGTATGGAGCAATCTGATAATAAAATCTATTTCAAAAAAAAAAAAAAAGGTGGTTAAGCCCAGAGACAGGACTCCCTAGAATGCTAGGGTAGACCAACAGGCAGCAGTGACTGATATTCCCTAGAACACTAGGGTAAACCAACAGGCAGCGGTAACTGATATTCCCTAGAACGCTAGGGTAACCCAAGAGGCAGTGGTGATTGAGACTCCCTAGAACGCTAGGGTAGTTGAACAGGCAATGGTGACCGAGACTCCCTAGAACGCTAGGGTAACCCAACGGGCAATGGTGACTGAGACTCCCTAGAATGCTAGGGTAGTGGAACAGGCAACGTTGACTGAGACTCCCTAGAATGCTAGGGTAGCCAAACAGGCAATGGTGACTGGAACTCCCTAGAACGCTAGGGTAGTCTAACAGGCAGCGGTGACCATGAGGCCCTAGCACGCTAGGGTACCCAGTTGCACAGAGTGGAGATAGCGAGAATACCAGTGGCACAGACTGAAACAAACTGAGCACCACTCGAATGAGGGAGCGTAAGCGGAGACAGTAGCCACGGGTATTGAGAATCTAGGTCAGCCGGAGCTGGGTCAATACGGGGCGGGTAGTCAGCCAAAGCCAATGGTCAAACCGGAAAGGGTAGTCAGCCAGATCCAGGAGTCAAACCAAGAGTGGGTAGTCAGCCAGAGCCAGGAGTCAAACTTAGAGCGGGTAGTCAGCCAGAGCCAGGAGTCAAACCGAGTGGGCAGCAGTCAGGGATCAAATGGAGCCGAAGTCAAAACAAGCCAGGAGTCATACACAGGAATCGAGCATCGGAATCACAAGAGCTATAGCGCACAGGTACACCATGAAAGGGCAAGAGAGAAGTGGCAGGCTGAGGCCTTTAAGGCCTAGTATGTAGGTGGAGACTCTGGCAATTAACAGCGGCCAATAAGAATAACGACTGTGCCTCAGTGTGACAACCAGGAAGTAATGCAATGTCGCCTGTACACACAGTCACTGGAGGCAATCACGGGTACCGTGATATATGGACAGTGTGGTGGTAGTGCATCAGCCTTTTAGACTGCAGAAGACATCATGGTAAGCCCAGTACTGCTGTGTAGTAAGGTCCTACAAAGTAGAGGAAATTTGTAGACTGACTATAGATAGGTAAAACTTTGGTGACACACATTGAAAATGAATAGCCTTTTCTTTAAGAAGAATATTGTGTAGGTAAATAAATGTTGCATCGAGGAAAAGACCAGACTCTCCAGAATCCAGAAGGATGAGAGAGGAGACTGAGTCTCCCATCTAGGTCAAGTCAATGGGAACCAGAAGGTGAGATGGGGTGGGCAGGAGGTTGTGATATTGCTTGAGGAAGGGTCTCCTTTGTTCCTGAAGCTGAGAAATTTCCCGGACGCACTGGGCACTGATGTAAAAAGTATCCCTTTTTACCACAGAAAATGGAAAGGCTGGAATTTCTTTGTCTGCATCTCTCCTCATCAGATAAATGCCACCCTGGTGGAATGGGTGCTAAAAGACTGAAGGAACGTTCTGAAGTGTAGTAGGTACTGATTCAGGAAGCCTCTGCAATCATACAGATGCCCATAAAAGTGCTCCTGAAGAGGGATCTTGAGTGGTTTAAATCATTCTGCAACACCTGTAGCCAAAGGCAAAGTTGAGGACAGGGGAGCAGACTGAGTGGTAACAGGAGGTGTTGCAGACACAGATGAAGAGCAGAACATTGCCAGAATGGTGTTGAGTTTCCAAACCAAACTTTGCAAGTTTGAGACATGAGACTTAAATTTGTTCCTGTTATTCTTGATGGGTGAGTACATATGACAGACCTGCAGTATCCATGGCTCATTCTTATTATCACGACCGCCACAGCTTTGCCTACTAGGTACATATGCAGAGGTGCCAAGGATAGCAGATATGGCTAGAGTGTGCTGACAGCCCCTGGGGGGTCCTTAAAGGGGAACTACCACCCTGCAATAAGTTTACATGAATGCAGTCTTCATCTGGTGACTAGATGCTTAGTAGCGCTAGTCACCAGAAATATTACCTGGTTCCAAAGATTTTGCGAACGGACGTCACTGTGATGAGATGTCCGTGCTTCCTGCTCCTGTGAGCCTCAGAAAAACGGCAAAATCTTTGGAACCAGGTAATATTTCTGGCAACTAGCACTACTAAGCAGCTAGTCACCAGATGAAGACTGCATTCATGTAAACTTATTGCGGGGTGGTAGTTCCCCTTTAATGCGGCCTAAGTAGAAGTAAAGGTGCTGGTTGCTAAGCCAGATGTCCAAACCCATTTGAGACAGTGATCAGAGCAGGATGAATACATCTAAGTGCATGGTAACCTCTGGTTGGTGGCTAGAAGATGAAAAGTGCAGAAGAGATGGAAAATTCACCTGTTAATGAGTGAAGGTGTTCAAATGGAATAAACAATCAGTCTGCAGAGAGCCGAGAAATGGAAGCTGAAAGACTGAGTCACATGATTGTCTAGTGGTTCACAGGAGCAGAATGAAATGAGGAAAATGTCAAAAGGATCAAGGTGGCAGAGAACACAGGCATCACTGGCAAGTGAAGCATTGGTGGAGATTGCCAGGCAACTCATAGGGGTGAAGCAGTGATAGAAGCTCCCAAGCTAATAGAGGTGGTAGAGATCATGAGGCAATTCACTGGAGCAAAGCATTGAGGTGATTGCAAAGCTGGTCACAGTGTATGTGTGTGGGGAGGAGATGACCAGGAAACTCACAGGGATGAAGCAATGATAGAATTTCGGCAATCTGATAATGGTGGCGGATGTCACCAGGAAACTTACTTGAGTAAAGCAAATAGGAGAGACAAGCTGAGTCAAACCATGAAATCTGTCTGATCTGGTGATTTGATAGCCAGGCAAACTTGGGATATAAATGCAAATGAACAGTCTCTAAAATTGAAATTTTATATACATTTTAAAACTATATTTGTAGGGTTACACGTTATTTTGTGCCTGAAAGGCAGAATAGCACAAAATAGAAAGAAAAAGAAATGTTAATTTTTTCAGTTGCTATTTTTTGTAGGAAGATCTATGTTTAACCCCTTAAGGACCCATGACGGTCTTGGACCGACATGGGTTGTTATACCCTTAAGGACCCATGACGGTCCTGGGCCATCATGGCTTAAATGATAGCAACGTGCCTCCATGCACACTACTATCATTAATTCCAGGCTGAGAATGAATGTTTCAAGACCAGGGCATTCAGTCTCAGCCTTTCTTGCTTGTGCCGGGACATGTGATCGCCGTAGCAGCGATCACATGTACCGGTATTCTGAGTGATAGAGGCAGTACGCAAAGCATACTGCCTCTATGTCTCTCCTCTGCCTCTGTCTCCCTTGCTATCAAAGTAAGGGAGAGAGGAGACACCTAGTGGAAAAAGAAAATACAGCAGCTGGGGGTATTAACCCCTTCACTGCTGGTGTTGGAGGCTGGCTAAATGCAGGTCAATTTCTGACCTGCAATGATACACTTTTTTTTTTTTTTTTTTTTTTTTAAACACAACACATCTCAATAAACAAAACTGGGAGTGTAATTGTTGTGGAGCCATGTAATACTCTTATACACACCGCCAAATGTCAGATAAAAAAGTGGGAAAATTGGGTGGGAAAAAGGGACATGGGTATTTTCACCCAGGGGAGAGAGAGCCCACTTTAAACTGCACATTTTGTAGGTATGACTGACCGATCATACCTTCCATAAAAATGTAACCCTTTGCTCCCAATTGATCTCAGGACAAAAACCAAAAATGTTTTTTTTTGTTTTTTTTTTACTTTTTTTAGTTTTTTTATTTTAATAAAATAAATGGTGGGTTATCCATATAAGTGAGGAATCAAAAGAAAGCCCTATTTGTGCATAAAAAAACAGTATATAATTTATGTGGATGGAATAAAAGACAGAGGTGAAAACGACCTCAGATTTTCCCGTTCCTTAAGGGGATAAAAACACGTATTTTGTTGTTTTAGAAAGGTGAGTTGATTCTAGATTTAGAACTATAGACATTTTTAGTGGAACAGCAAAAACTCCTACTTGTTTGTCATTCACTATATGAGAACTTCAATTAAAAAAAATTTTTTTTGCATTCTGGGAAAATTTTTTTAGGCATGTTATGGGATATCCACAAACCAATTGCATCTTTTGAAAGTGCAGGGTGTGTTGAAAAAAAGCAGTGTATGACTTGTGAGTTTTTCAATGAAAAAGAACCAGAATTGTCATATGATAGTAAACTATAACAAATATGTAAATACATGCTTACCAGGGGTGGAGTGAAAATTCTTACCAGCCCATAAATGCCTATATGTTGTATTAGCCATTTTACCTTAATAAAAATAGTTTTTGAGAAATTATCCTTTATGTTTTAGTTGCACAATGTGAACTTTCTCCTAATTCCCTGCACAGTATGCTAATTAGTTCTGTTTGAGTCAAAACCACTGTGCTATTAGAAATACCCTAGTGTGTAGGTTCTGTATAGATTTACACACAACACGTTGAGTGATAATAATGGCCTGGCACATTTATTATTTAGGATAAAATGTCACACTGTGCCACAAACAAATAAATATTAATTTCTGAAAAACAGTTTATATTACAAATGGCTAGTACAACATCCTGCATTGATATTTTTAATTTTAACTTTCTTTAAAATGAACTTAACCTTTGTCATATTTACTTTATCGTTGTATCTCGTACCATGGAATATGCTTGTGTTTTACCTTATCATATCTCAACTTAAGTGATATGACTTGTTCATATTTTCAATTGTGAATGTTCTTTGATTATCTCTAATAAAGCTTTTTAAACAAAAAATAAATAAATAAATAAATAAATAAATAAAATGAACTTAACTTTTCTCAAGGGAATATTAGCACTGAAAAATGAAATAGGTTGACATAACTTTAAATATCACAGATTTACAGCTAGCATATGTGAAAATTAATTATTCATGTTACAGCCTTAAAACAGAATCCTAAACTCTTGGTTTTAAAAGCATATGTAAATTGTCCTGTTCTGAGATGATTTATTTAATGCTATTTATGCTGTTCGTATTGAGAGCTGAAAGCTAAAGTGAGTTATTTGGTTGTGATTAGAACCCACTGTTCCTATATTTTAAATGGTCGTTATCTTAAATTAGTCCATACAGAGATAATCCTGGAAAAGGAATATCTGCTTCCTAAGAGCATATGTATGACTATATTTTAGGCCTCAGAAAACAAATAATGTGGTTTCTTTATTTACTGATAAATCCATTTTGCTTGGTCCATTGGGGGGCACATGGACCAGTGGGTAAAATATCCTCCACCAGAAGGCAGAACCCTTAATATCAAAAGACATAAAAGAAAGGGCGCTACACAATGAGATACTGTAATGTGACTTAATAAAAAAAAAAATAGGAAATTCACTGACATGATTATTATGCCTGATCTTTGAGAAAGTGGTTTAGAACCAAGAAATGCATTAGAATAGGCTTTACATATTTTAATTGTCTTATTTGATTCCATAGTATTTTACATTGGAAAAGTGCTATATTTCAATACATTTTTTGGGGATATAATATATTTATGGAGCGAGCCTTCATCTCCTTCAGCCATTGAGTGTGCAGTGATTCCTGAGTGGAGACGGGTTATAGTCCCCACATGCATGTCAAGTCAGTAGAAACAGTGGGGGATAATTCAGCACCCTATTAATCACTCACCAGACTTAAAATGCCTACTGCAGCCACCTGCCTATCTGCTATCACAAACAGAATAAAGTATGGGAAAGGAAGGGGTGTGCCAGTGGCGCTGTAAGAATCGCTATAGAGTATGCCTACTAATGTGTATCTAGGCATAAAATACAGACATGATATGAGACAAGTACTACTACTAATAATGCAATGAATATTTGGATACAAGTTGGTCAAAACAGAAAATATATCAATTGAATTCGGTCAGTCTCTACTGGAGTGTGTCCGGGGACATCTAATCACTCGACTGCTCCCTCTTTGATGGTAATGTCACTTGTCCGATTTCAGATTAGTCATGTAATAGAGGAGAAAGCAGTGTCTCAGACTCTTGTATAATATACCAAAGTGTGGTATGCTTTTAACTTACATCTAAGTTAAAGATGGTTCGCTCCACTCTTTAATTGGGCATCTCCCTGGATGGTGTAGGGACTCCTGTTTCCGCATGGATATATGGAATGCAAAGATAACTATGTTTCAGTTGTCTGGTATACTCGAATGTAAAGCAAAAATAATATGCACTTACATGTAGGTACAATGAGGTTTTCCAGTTGCTCCTTCAGTGGATCTCTCACCCTTGTTGCGGAGATCTTTTTTACCAGGAAGAATACATTAACATTATCTCTTACTTTCAAGTATGTCCTGGACTCATTTTATCTACCTCAGAGAGGTGAAAGGCTGAGCTGACCTTGCCGGGACTAGAACCTGCAACTTCACAGTCTGAGCAGATTCTATAGCTGGTGCCTTAACCAACAGAGCCATCTATCTCTTGTCAGTATCTTGGATTCCCGGGAGTTAATTCCTTGCACTGCAAGCTCGCTCATGGTGTTAGTTAAATGATAGGGTTAATTTGGTAGTGGCGATCAAGTATTTTTATAGGAGTCATAATTTTTTTATATAAATCAATATATATTTTCATGCTGTATCCCCTCTGGTGAAGCACACCAGAACTGGTCTTCTTACACATGCGGGACTACCTGCGTCCAATGTGGAATATAATGCCATACTACGATATGGCCCTAACGTGGAGAGGACACTAGGGAGACAGACAGTAGTGTATGGCACCCAGTGGAGGATAAGGCAACAACCCAACGTGTTTCGTGCATTCAGCACTTCCTCATGGGTAAAAGAAAAGAAAAACAACCGGCTGGGAAAGTGGTTTAAATAGTGAGGTCACGCCTGATGAACTTGTGGTAATTAATTGATTACCTCCTAGTTCACGTTTTGATTGGAAATCTACATCGCTACATCTGGTCTATGTTTAAACCCAATTTAACCGTTTGGCGACAGAAAAGTAATTTAAAATCACAAATTGATTAAAAGTACAGTGGACATAATAACAATATCTTATCAAAACTACACATGCTAAATATGTGAAATGCAGTCAAAAATCTGTACAATTTGAAAACAAAGCATATAAATCCTAGTTAAAACATCCTACATCCTGATGATGAAAATGGCAGTAGTCTAAATCTACAGTCCATAATCAGAGAGAGAGTAGAGTTAAAATATCCTTTGGAAATCAAAATAAGTACAAATATATCTGACATAGGCAAAGAGTGATACCAGGGATATGTCAAGTGGAGGAAAGGCAGATGTATCCATGGGGATAGGATAACATAAGGTTTAGGTTGAATATGACCAATAGATTAAAGAGAGATACCCGAGGGGGTAAAGCAAAACTGGCTGAAAGTCGTGCGTATGTCTATTTGACAGTGTGAGCATATTAGGTATGATATTGGCAATGTGACCCTGTAACAATGTGGCAATGTTTTAATTGATGCAGTTAACATGTGAGCGAATTTCCTATATTTGTTTTTTGTGAAATCACATAGCAGTATTTCATTATGTAGCACTCTTTCTTTTTTTGTCTTTTTGGCATTTATACTGTGTTCGAGAATGTTTGAGAGGAGCAGCCTTTATTGATTAGTCCACATCAAGAAAAGTGATTTTGCTCTGTCTAGAACAGCTCTAACAACACGGGGATCCTATATAGCTGTACTTTACATATATAAACACTCAACCACCTCCCTTTCTTCCACAATGGCGGTTTACATATAGCAAAGTCAGAAGGCAAAGTCATCATCGCAAGAATAGCAGGGCATCCTTATCCCCAAGATGTTGTTTTTCTCTAGCCGGTGTGCCCTATGTCTTCAATGGACTAGGATAAAAGGATTTATGGGTAAGTAAAACAAATACCCTTTTCTTTTTCATCCAGTAGGGAACACAGGGACCATGGGGACATTCCAAAGCAGTCCCAAAACATAGATAGGGAATATAAAAATCTGTTTGAATAGCTGCTTGCAGAACTTTGCATCCAAAACTGGCACCTGCTGATGAAGTCAAATTGATGTTGTAAAGTATTTTGAATGTATGAATTAAAGACCATGTAGCTTGTTTGCAGATCTGATCCACTGAGGTTTGATTTTTTGCATGCCCAGAAAATATTAATAGACATAGTTATCTAAGAAGCAACAGTAGAAATAGGTCTTCTTTTTCTCATTCCCTTGGGAATGACAACCAAGACTATTATCACTGCTGTAGTTTCTGTTACTGGAACATAATTTTTAAGATATGCAAAATCTAGGGAATGTAGTATCTCTTCTTAGTTATTAGAAGGATTTAGACATAACAATGGCTGGATTAATTCCTGTTTAAAATGGAATTCTGCAACTGATCATAAAAAATATTTCATATACTGTATATCTTGATGAAAAATTAAAGTGGAACTATCACCAAAAATAAAAATCTTCCCATGGGTTTTAACCTTTAAAACAACATTAACGTTGTGTGTAGTAGCAGAGATATTTACCCGTCAACATTGGGCACTTCTGCATTCTACAGGACACTGTACTGTCTGAGGACTTCCCAGCTGCCCTAGGGAGCGCGTTCATGCTCCCCTTGTAGCTGTTTTTTTTTGCGGGTTAACGTTTACAATGCTATTGAGGTTGCAACCTCGGTAGCATTGTAAACGGAATTTGCTGTAACGTTAGACCACAAAACACCAGCTACGAAGGGGATCGTGAACGCACTCCCTAGGGCAGCTGGGAAGTCCTCAGATTCATGCGGGACATACAGGATCTTGTAGAAAGCGGAAGACCCCAATGTAAATATCTCTGCTACTAGGGGATTTGTAAAAAAAAGACACACAGCATTAATGTTGTTTTAAAGGTTAAAACCCATGGGACAATTTTTATTTTTGGTGATAGTTCCGCTTCAAGTAATGAGATTTGCCAGAGTGCATTGAGTTCAGAACTGCTTCCCGCTAAATAAATTGCATTCAACAACATGGTTTGAAACGTGAGTTGCATAAGATAAAAGAAACTCTGCGCAATACTTCCAGGACCAGATTCAGATCCCAGAGAGAAATAGGTTTCAAACATTCTCTTCTCCCTGCAATAAGGTGTTGACTTGTGGAAGTTCTACAATCCTATTTGGAAACACCACAGATAAGGCTGTGATTTGGACTGTCAAAGGATGTAATCTGAGACCTTTCTCTAATCCTGTTGAAAAAAGGCTAACAGAGGCAACTGAATTCATATAGATCATATGTAATTCACAAAAATGAAATACATTTTCCCTACACTGAGGTAGATCTTGGAGGATGCAGGTTTAACAGCCAATAGCATGGTTTGAACAACAACAATGGAAAACTCTTTTTGCCTTAAAGGGATAGTAATACTTCATTTTAACTTTATTTTATTTTGTAGGCATTAAAAAAACATGAAGAATGATATAAGTCTTATCTCTGAAACCTTTATGGTTTAAGAGATATTCACAAACAAAGTATCCCCCCCCTGTTCAACCAAATCAGAAGGGAGATGCCCAGGTAGACTGCAGAGAGGGACAATCTTCAATTAAGATAATGGAAAAAGCTGAAAAACTTATCAAGGGGGGAAGGGCTTTCATTGTTTTCATACAAAGAAAATTGTCCCCTTCTGTTATCTGTACTGTCATACAACCAGACTCACATCTGAGAAGAGATTGTTTACACTAGGTAAAAGGGGCGGGGAGGGGAACTTTGCTTGTGAATATCTCATAAACCATAAATGTTTGAGCGATAAGACTTATATCATTCTTCATGTTTTTTTAATGCCTACAAAATAAAATAAAGTTAAAACGAAGTGTTACTATCCCTTTAAGATGTCGTCTTCGAGTTTCATGCAGTTAGAGTCAGAATGGAAAGGGATGAAGTGGTGGCCCTTGACTACTAAGTCTGGAATCACTGGGACAGGAAAAGAGAACTGCACAGTTGCAGGAATCCAAAATCATGGATATAAAAGCAGCTTTAATGAGCAGAGGTCAACCAAATGTCATACACATAGGTAATGGTTTTATGCATAACACACTTATAGTGCTTAATCATAGACCAAAGCTGGGCAGCCCTCTTTACAGCCAGTTTAAAAGCCTGAATCACACCTCCACTCACAGATAGCCTGTCCTTTTGGATCTGTTACCTGTCAATAATTCACAGTCCCTCCTTTCCTAAGTGTATGAGTATACCTAACTGAAGGAGATATTTAAAGGAGAGCATTCATCCACTATTTGTATTAAGTGGTAACTGGCTGATTATTAAAGTGATAGTAATACTTCATTTTAACCTACATGACTGACTTTTGTACATCATAACATATGTAATAGATGCTTCCTATGCCCATACCCAGAAACAGTTTAGTTTTCCTACAATTGGTTCTTCAATCTTACCCCTCCAGCCCCTATTTGTGACATCATCCAAAGTTCCTACAGATCTGAGATCTGGTCGTTTGACCATATGGATCTCAGAGGGGGAAATTAGACCAGAGCTGTAGTCATGAATGTGCTTCACCGTGTGAGGAGAGTGTCATGCATGCCTCCCTGCAAAATCTCATCTTGTCTTTGCTCCACCATCTGCTGACCTACTTTCAGAGATAGAAAAAACAGCACAAAAAGAGAGTCCTCTTAAGCGTAGTATTAGAATACAAACTGAGGATATTTATTAGGCATCAAATATAATATAATAAGTAAAATAAAAGCAATATGTATAAAATATATATACAAAAGTCCTAATAATACAAGTGGATGGAACAATACCAGTGGGAAATTGTGGGGTAAATATAACACTATTGGTATTAGTCTCTCATATATATATATATATATATATATATATATATATATATATATATATATATATAGTAATCTGGTAATGCATCCAACATAATATAAATGGAATAAAGAGTGGTAAACCTCTGGTGTCCAGTGAACAGATGGTCCCTTCATTGAAAGGGTTTGTGAACATGCTTTTGAGAGAGACAGGAGTAGGTAATCTGTATGTCTCTCAGAGGAATCGTCGGTGGAGTTGTTCTGCCCGATCTTTGCTTCCTCTGGATCTTCTGAGTTCTTGTAGCTGGATATTCTCCTGTCTCCGGTCGGCATGGGGCCTTTCAGTGTTTTATTATCTGTAAATGGGCCAAGAATGTACTAGCCTTATTGAATAAAAGAGCAGTGAGTACTATATCAATAAATTAACAGAATTAGCTCTACACAAACACCAGTAATCAAATAGTGTATATATAGCTTTGTAGAAACAAAAGGAGACAATACAGGGAGAACTCCTGTGCAGATCAACGGGATATAGTTTTGAACCTCCACTGACACCCTAAAAGTGCCTAATCACAAAAAGAGTTGCTGGATCTTGGTATATATCAAAAAACAGCTAATCGGGCCTCTGGGATATATCACTTTACCCAACTACAGTATCTTATGCAGAACAGTTCTTGGCAGCCAACACACTGTCCTCAGTGGCAGGGATACAATGTAAAACAAGAAAAGAAAACAAAGGAGGAGCCCCAATAGTGCAATTCAATTATAACTTCCAAAGAATGAATATATAAAGTAGCAATTCTACTCACAGAGTCTCAATGTTAGTCGGATGATCTTCCTGGACAGGATCTTCTTCTTCACCATGCATCCGTGTATACCAGAAGAAACAGTGGGGAAAACAGTGAACCCGTGGAAGAATATTCTCTTATTAATAACAATACTTTCATTATAAATAAAAATATCAATATTGATGAACAATAATTAAAAAGTCTCTTATACGTTTAAGATAATTAGCCCAAATACACACAAAAAAAAACAAAACCTTTTTTTTTGCATGGTGTAGAAGAAGATACTGTGCAGGAAGATCACACAACTGAACGGACACAGGTTTGATAATCTCCGGATGCCTGTTCTATTACATCTGATTATATCATCCAACTGACACTGAGACTCTGTGAGTAGAATTGCTACTTTATATCTTCACTAGTTCAACAGCCCGTGAACACGGGCCACAGTGCCAGGCAGCAACGGCGGTGCAGTCATGCACAGTAAAGACTGTCCACGGCTGATAATGGAGTGGGGCCTCCGAATTCAGACCGTAGTCCTCTTTGCGCACTGAAAGCGCCCCACTCCACTATCAGCTGCGACGCGGGCAGTCTGTACTGTGCATGACTGTAGCGAGTACAGCTGTCTGTACTGCACATGACAGCTTCTGACAAACACACATTAGCGAATTATTCTATGGGATTCTTTGGAAGTTATAATTGAATTGCACTATTGGGACGCCTCCTTCGTTTTCTTTTCTTGTTTTACATTGTATATATAGCATGTCTGCCAACTGATTTAGAAGAGCAATAACACATTTGTTGTATGAAGTTTTCTTCTGTGTTTTCTCTACATAATACTATAGTCCACTAGTAAGGCCATCAAACTGTACCAGGATTTTTTTAAAAAAAAAGTTAACAGTTTTGAAATAGGACAGCCTAAACACGATTTAAGATACACGTTTAGGATTAGACTTTAAGAATATAATACAAAATGTTATAAAACTTAGCTGAAAATACCATTCCTCCCAAGTTCCTCTTTAGAAGGTGCAGTCCCTCTTTGAGGTCCAAATCCCTCTGTCCATCTTTCCCACCCTGGTGTCCTTCTTTTTAGGATATCAGACTGTGTGGTGTGTATATTAGTGTATCACACTACTCCACAGCAATAAAACTCACAACAGTGTTTGTTTAACCCATTAACAACTGCCTGATCTGGCGGGGGCAGCATTTGGACCACAGAGATTTTATTTTTTTGCTATGAATTCTAGGATGGAAAAGTGGCGTGTAGCTGTGCTCTCATCCCAGAATTCCATGACGTGCCATTAACACAAATCCACAGAAGATGGTCCTGACGCGTCACCTGTCCTTATGTTATTAAACTTCAGTATATGTGTTTGTAAATTAGTTTTTGTAAAGAAAAGAATTTGATTTTGTTTTAAATCATTTTTCAGTTACACAAAGAGGTCACAATAAGTCATGATATAACCTAAAAATTAATGGTAATGCCATGCCCACAACAACACTTAAAACATGTGTGTCCCTCTCTGGTCACGTGAAATGTTGGTAGCTAAGAAGTACAATATTTTTAAAATTATTTGTGAAACCAATTTCTAAAACATACCTCCCAAGTATCCCTCTTTAGGAGGGACACTTCCTCTTTCACACCCAAATCCCTCTTTCCCACCTTGGTGCCCCTCTTTTTAGGAAATAAGATTGTGTGGTGTGTATATGGGTTTATCATATCGATCCACAGCAATACGACGCACATTAATGCTTTTATAAACTTCAGTATATGTGTTTATACATTAGTCTGTGTATATAAAATACTTCGCCTTGCTCTTAATCATTTGTTCATTTACATCAAGAGGCGTCAACAGTTCATGAAATAACTTAAAAATTCTCGGTAATGCCCCTCCCACCAGCCACACCCCCTAAAATAGAACTGTCCCTCTTTGACCGTTTGTAACGTTGGGAGATATGTAACCACAAAAAGGATCATGCAATAATACGTCAGTTTGAAGAAAACATTTGCTTTATTTGCATTCCAATGGTGCCAACAAAAAAAAGTAAAAATTACCATTACAAAATTAATGGGCAATGTGCGTGACCGCTGTTCAATAGTGGTGTTATTTAAAATCTACATAAAGCATGAGTTGTGTTGATAGGAAATAAAAACGCAACATATCGAAAGCTAGTTGTGTCTGCAACTGCACTGTAACGTGTTGTAATATCCAACATCCAAAGGGTTAACTCCGCGATAATTACAGGTGTTTCGAAGCATTGCTTTGCAACACACTGCATAACACTATGGTCCTCATAAGGTTAACATTTTATGGGATATGCTTATAAAAATGAAAACTATTGGAATAAATGCTTTACAAAAGTTTCACTATAAAAACCGTGAGCTACCTATCAAATAAGACAAACTTCCACCTGTGTGCACAGGCTTCTGGTTTATTGTTTTAAATAAAGCTATTTGCAAAGAGCATGGACGGTTGAAAGCCATCTGGTTGGATGAAGGACTAGAACAGTAGGGCGCATGCGTGTGCATGCTGGAAGCTAGGGGGGGATAGAAGCAGCAGCTGCAACATAGTATATACAGGCTACCTAGTACACAAGGGTTGACATCAGGCTGTGTGGATGGGATGGAAGCTGGACCCTCTACAGCAGGTGAGCGGTTGACATTATCAAGTTCATAAAAATGAGTTTGTTGGTTAATTGCAGTAGGGTGAAAGGATGAGTCTCTAAAATACTACAACTACTATTTCTGGAGAGATCCTCTTAAGAAATGCAAATTGACAATGTCCCTTTCATGCCAAAACGGAGAAGAGTGAAAGGGGGAGGGTGATTTGGTTTGGACAAGTGGAAGGGAGGAGGGGTGATATGAATGCATGGGGGGGTTAGTAAAAGTCAGTGGGTAATAACTGCAAATATAGTTATAGTTCAGCACTCACTGCAATAGGTTATGTGTCACATGATTTGGTTTTAGAAAATAGATTACATTGGTTTTGGTATAAATTCTTAGACTGCCAAAAAGTGTATACTATATGTTGGATACTAGTGTGGCATGCAAAAGGTTAATAGTTCTGAAATGAAATTTAAATGTTATCCAAAGCTAGTATCTGGATAAATCTGTATTTTATTCTACATTCCTAAACTTCCACTTCAAATGCATGAGTTTAAATCAGCTGTTCTACAGAACAGTCCAGTTTGTTTACTTTTATTTGCTCAAGTGATGAGCTTTAAGGCTTACTTGAGATTAGTACCCACCTCTCTTATATTCAGATAGGCTTTTCTCTAATGTTTCACAGGTTACAGACATTGCTGTACTAACACTTCTGTGATGCGCATCAAGTTTACTAGTGCAAAATGGGTCTTTGAGTCCTACTCAAAGCTCTACTCATATGGAAGGCTATATTTTATGCCATTGGGCACAAAAAAGGGGCATACAGACCAAATATATATGCTCTAAAAAGATGTCTTTAAAAAAATAAAATAAAATAAAATCTTATTTCAATTAATATTTATTTTTATATACCTAAAGATATAAAGTGAAAAAAATAATCAAGTATGTCATTTTAATGTTAAAATAAATATATAATAAAACAATCTTGCATCAACTCAAACAGATATACAGACTGGATTGATATAGTTTGCTAATCGTGTTTTAGATATAAATACTCAATGAGTTCATAAGTGGAGCTGGATCGTCCACTATGGGTCATTCTGAAGAAACCCCACTTATCCAATCTAGTATAAAGCAATCCTCTGTACTCATCTTGAGAATCTTTAAGACAATAATTCCTTTATTTATTCTGCAGTTCTTTGGTTGTAAATCCCAGTGGGCCTATATAACTTTAGACTATTACTAACGTACAGCTGACCCGTTTACACGGGCCAAAGTGCCACCCAGCGGCCTCTGCTCCTGCCCCCGGAGCCAGGCAGTGGGTCGTTCAGAACACCCTGCTCTAGATCAGCCGTGCCTCGGACTGGAGGCCGGCGCATTCGGGCAGTCTCTACTGTGCATGACTGCATCATTCAGGCAGTCTCTACTGTGCGTGTTACGCTCACAAGGAGCTTTGCATTCTAGCAAATTATGCTATAGGATATAACTGTTTTTTTTTTCACTATTTTTTCTTTTTTCTATTTTGATGTAAATGAAGATGATTAATTAACGAGAAATTAAGATTTTGGGTTGTATGTTAACTTTTATACATTTTTTTTTTTTTCTGTGGATACATGTATGTATGTCTAATATTGCTGCACCGATTTAGCAAGTGTTTTGTAGACACTTTAGCTCTTGAAATTATCAGATGACTAGGGTACAAAAGATACTTTATTTATGCTATCCTGAAATAGAGAGTATTCAAGGTATATGTAGCCCATTTCATTTTTAGATGTTCGTATTCCTTTAATATCAATCATTTGGCGATAATGGGAATTTGAAGCACTGATAAATATGTAACACCAGATAAAAAAAAAAAAAAAAAAGTGAGAACATGCATTGATTAAGGGCTATATTGTGAATGTATGTAAGTAACCATAAATATTACAAAGATGAATAATCCAATGTGATTATAAGCCAGAAAGATAATTATGATAAAGTTTATTAAAAAAAAAAAAAAGTATGACCAAAGTGATGCAGCATAAACTACTAATAATGCTAATCTTTTATAAAGTGAATAATCCAGCTAGTGTGTTGAAAAAAATATATTTTACAAATCATAATCCATATGTATAATGCATTATGGTGTCAGGCCTCCTGACGCTTAGGTAAACAGATCACACACTGGCGGCCTTTTTTCCTTTTTGTTCTGTGGTATTTAATGGTCTCTTGGACATTTTGTGTTATAGAGACTGCTGTGTTATGGATGCCTACCCGTTTGGTAGGGTTACGGATGTTCTACAAATGTTGACAATATATCCTTTATCAATGCCTAATATAATTTTTAATAAAGCTAGTCATTTTTATCATATTTGGTATTACATATTGGCACCATGAGGTTATTAGTTCTCTGAAAATGGGAATTCCTTATAAAATTAAAGGGGAACTACACCCCAAGTAAAGCCCCCCCCCCCCCCCAATAATTAGCCATCTAGCAGTAAGCTTACCAATACTACTGTTAGCCAGCATAATTACCACGTTAGTCAGAAATCCTAGTTCTGCTGAGAATGAAGGCCAGGCAACAGCAGAGACCTCTTTGCTTAGAGACGTCAGTCCTGGTCTCCTGTAGGTGTTGTTGCATGGTACCTTTTGGTACCAGAAGGGACTGATGGTGCAGTTGCGCAGATACCTCTAAAGCATTGTTGCATGGCCGTCAGTCTCGGTAGAAGTAGGATTTCTGTCTAATGCGGTAATTATGCTGGCTGATAATAGTATTGGTAAGCTTACCGCTAGATGACTAATTATTAGAGGGGATTTTATTTGGGGTGAGAGTTCCCTTTTAAGTACATCGATGACTTAACTGCCAGAAGATAGTGCTAGGAATTTTACTTTATGTATTTTTTTTTTTTTAATTTCCTGAAGATGATGGTGCCAATTGATTAATTGTTGATATCAAGTCCTATCTTCTTTTTCAAAGTGGTGCAATTTTAAGGCAAACACACTACACCAGTGGTGACCAATAAAAAATTACAATTTACTTAAATTAGGCTTTCAACACTTGAAAGTCTAGCGAGAGCTTCAGAGCATTTCTTTGCAGTGTGTTGAAGACCTAGCTTTCAGTGAGTTAAAGGGGAGCATTCACATCCTGAAAACTTTTGACTGCTTGTTTAATCACCAGAGAAACATTAGGAAATGTGCGACATGGCTCTTAGGACTTCCCAGCAGTCTATCATTCTCCTCCCAGCTGCCCCCGGGAGTGAGTTCATGCTTCACTTCGGTGTCGTGTGGACGGCTCCTAGCGTTACAGGAAGCGGCAATTAGCATTATACTGAGGTTGCAACCTCAGTATAATTCTAATCGCCGCTTCCTGTAATGCTACGAACCGTTCACACGACACCGAAGTGAAGAGTGAACGCGATCCCGGGGGCAGCTGGGAGGGAGGTGGGAGGAGAATGACAGATTGCTGGGAAGTCCTGAGAGCCATGCCGCCACTACAGTATGTGGAAGTGGATAACTTTTAAGTTTAATATCTTAAGTAAGTTTTTTTTTTTTTTTTTTTTTTTTTAAAGATATTTCCTAATGTTTCTTTGGTAATTAAATAAGTGCTCAAAAGTTTTCAGGATGTGAATGTTCCTCTTTAAATGCCCCATTTAACAGGTTAGTAATGTTTCAATAACCGTGAAGCTACGATCCTTCCTTATAGTTTGTGCTATTGCTCTGTTACGTTGCTAAAGCTGACGTCGCTCTATTTCCACTGATATTATATTAGCAACCTAATGGAGCAATAGTGCAAACCTATAAATAAGGATCGTAGCTTCACTGTTATTGAAACATTACTAACCGTTTAAATCAAAGGTCTCTTGGGAACGTTTATTCTCTGGTTCAGCTGGTTTGCTCCAGAATTGCACCACTCACAGCACATCAGCTTCGCTGCTTTATTTATAAACAAGGGGACATACATTTTGTCATCTACACAAAGAGAAGTTTACCTTTCGATATAAAGGGCATATATATAAAAAAAAAAAAAAAAAAAAAAATTCTGATGCTCCTGGTTGTTTTCTTTGCTTCTGTTCCAAATGGGTATAGCAGGATCCAGGAAACCATCATCCCAGCAGATGTTTTGTCAATCTGCTAAAGGCTTAGAGAGACATATTCTTTCGTTTGTTACTGACCAATACAAAATGACAAAGTATTCGCTGCTGTCTGGTTTGCGGTCAGTAATGTTTCCTTAAAGTGGTGTATATGAGTAACTTTTTTTCCCATACATAATAGGAAGCTTTCACACTAGAAAAGTAGAAAAAGAAAAGGTAACTACCTTTTAATAAAGGGCCCGTAAAATTTTTAATTTTATTTGTTAGGTGTTTTCCTACAGGATAAGTATTACAGACCAAGTGTGTGTGTGTGTGTGTGTGTGTGTGTGTATATGATGTATATATACACACACATTTCTATATTATTTATTAATCAAGCTGTCTTTAACAGTGCCAACTGATGTCCAAAAATACATTACATTTTTTGTAATGTACTGTATGAGAGAACCTGGGTAATTGACTACAGTGCTCCATAGTAAATGATAAAAACAGCACCACCTGGTGACCAGAACTATAAATTGTATTACTACTGTGTTGTTCATTGACAAATCCGACTTTTTTTTTTTTTAATCTTCTTTTTATTTGCGTTTTTCAAATTAATAAAAAACAAACAAACCCATAAACAAAATAGTCATCAGAAATGAAAAACAGGTAGATACAGAGAGTCCATAAGCTATACTAGCATTAAACATCATCATATTAAGGATCCGCCTGTTGAACATACAAATCATGAGCCTAGTATCAAAAACATAGTACATAGAAAACAGAGATCAATTTGCTAGTATGTCAATAACTGAGACTGCATCCCTCCCTGTACCCAACCTCACCCCAAAAAACATTAAACCCTCCTCACCTCCCACCCCTAACTGTCTCGGTCGTGAACTCAGTGAAAAATAAAAGGACAGTCCGTCCTTAAGAGAGATTACAAATTCGACTTTTAAACAACAGGTCATCTTTTTATGATATCTCTGCTGTATTGCATGTGAGTAATCAGTGGCTCGGTCATTTTGATCTTCCTGTGCTTAATTAAGGGAATCCTAAAATCCTGACTTGTTGGTGGGGCTAGAACTGAATTAGGGAAATGTATCAAGTGAAATTAGGGTTGCATTAGCTTAATTTTAGAAGCCCTAAGATGATACATATGCTAACATGCAAATACAAATAAAACATCTTAGCCCGAAAATAAGAACAAAATTTATACATGCCCCATAGCTATGTAAATGTGTATAGATTTTTATATAAACAAAAAAGTGTTCCTGCTCCCCTGCCAAACAATTCATAAGGAGGCAGTAAGGAGGAACTGATTCTTCCTGGGTTTTCTGTATTTCATTGCAGCTCTTTAGCTTAAAAAACTACAACCAAGCAGTGTTGAAAGTGTAAATTTACATTGGCTGTATCAATATTTGTACTTAAATATATCCGAGCACACAACCTGGCAGTTTTTCCAGACTGTCATTATAACATCTGCAGCTATAATCTTTGACTCTCCAGCTGTTGCCGGACTTCAACACCTATCCTCTTCATAAGGGGAGACAGAATAAAAGATACTGTAAAAGAGACAGGTATATGGCATTGGTAAGAGGGAGTGAGAGATTGAGGTTTGGTGTGTCTTTGTATAAGTGTGCAAGACAAATGGACAGAAACTGAGACCAACAGTGAGAGGTAGTGGGAGACTGAGGTATAGAGACGGCGAACTAGACGATGATTGACATTCAGTGGTGTCTCTTAATGACAGGCTGAAAAATAAACTGGAAGAGGCTGAAAAATGAGAGCAAGAGAGGGGGAAAACCACAACAGACACACAGCAAGAGTGTGAAAAAGAAAAGGTGGACTGTCAGATGGCAAAGTGGGCGTATGAGACAGTGTGACTAATGTGTAGTATCTGTGCATTATAGTGGGTATGTTACACATCCTGGGCAACGCTGATCAATTCATAATACTGTGTGTATGTTTTGAAGGAAGTATGTTCATCTCCAGGCCTCAAGTACTGATACCCTATCAGCAAGGATTGCTTGAGCTGGATGATGGCTGGGAGGTGGTACATGTAATGGTACTATTCTCCTTACTAGTACTGGTGCAATTGGGCTGTCTTTGTGCACTAATAATACATTAAAGTTGCTCAAAGCCCACAGTCTTTTGGCGACCTAACAACTCCCCTGATGTCAATCCATTGATTAGCCATTTTGATTGACATGCATTTGCTCTAAATCTGAAGGCATTGAGGACGTGCTTGTGCATTTTTAACTTGATGTATATGCAACCCTTCCCCTTTCGGAACACTTAAGGACCAGAGGGGTGCAAAATACATTACGAAGTAATGCATTGCACACCTTTCAGGCCCATATTGGGGTTAATTATGAAAGGGTATATTGTAGCATTTGCAGATACATATGTAACATTTTAATAAGTTGAACTTTTGTTTCAACTCTGCATATTCTAGAAATACAGAATTTTTTTTCCTGTTTTGTCTGTCCTTTTAGTTTTTGGGGTGTCTTTTCTCATCTCTCCCCCTTTTTTGCACTTCCGGGACCCATCAAATAAGGGTGGGGACTGTTAAAGCAGGGATAGTTATACAATATACTAGCGTCTGTCTACATTCACAGCTCACTCTGGTCATTACCCTTGTGGTGTAAGGATGATGCAGGTTTCTCAAGCCCATAACCTCCACTCGTTCCCATGGTGACTCTGTGGGTGCCAGTCTATTTAGCTGGCAGAGCTGGTCCCTTAGCACTCACTAACTGGTCTTATCCTTAAGAGATGGAGCCTGGCAATGTCACTGAAGTGTGTGTGTGTGCGTGTGTGTGCGCGCGCGCGCGCTTTGTGGGGGAGTTACAGGGCAAAAAAATAGGTACTGTTTTTAAACAAATACTGTACGTCTTTTCCTCCTGAGTAAAACGAGTCTTTCCACCATTGGGCAATGATTCATTAAAACTATATTACGGTACAGGCTTTCTTTTAAGTTAAACTGCTAGTAACAGCCCAGATTGCTATTTGTTTTGAATGATATTCTCTGGGTGACCTGAGCTTTAAAATACCATCACATTCTGTAGAAATGTGTAACAGCTCCACCTTGTTAGTTTGCAGTAACCTTAAGTTCCTTTCTTTGGACCCCTTACCGAGTGAGTTTAATCCTTCTCACCTCCTTCACCGTGGGAATCACCTTAATTCATAGTAGGTATTTGACTCACCTTTAGTAGAGGCAATCCAGCCTCTTGGTGTGATCACCTCCACTGAATAACCCCCAGTGATGGTACCTTGGCGTCTACTCACCTCTTCTTTACCCTTCCCATTATTCCGGTCTCTCCTTAGACTACTTCCTTTCCGGTTAGTCACCAATATCTTCAGACATATTTTAGGGGTTTCTTATCTTCCTATCTCCCAGCCACGATTGGGGTCACATCTGTTCTGATTGTATCCAGATCACCTCACCAACCAAGATATATTTATAAGCTGGAATGACCACTTTGCACTGTCCAGATCCAGTGTCTGTTTGTCTGTTGGCACTGAGTGAAAGTATTTCTCAGTGCAATTTCATATGCTAATTATGCTTGGTCTTTTGGCTAACATAACACACAGCTCACAGAAGGAGATTCGTGTCAGCCAACTCTAGGCGGCTCTTCAGCAGAACCGAGATAGCGCAAGCACACTCTGTAGACCGTTCCAATGAAGTATTTCTTCCTACATAGTGCTATGTCTGCTCTGCTGAAGAGCCGCCTCAAGATGGTCCCGAGACCAGGATCATCTTCTGTCAGTTAGACTCTGACATCAATGAAAGGGGAGGGAGGGGGGGGGGACTTTAAAAAGTTATATCTCTCAAACCATAAAGGTTTGAGAGATAGGAGTGGCATCGATGGACTTATTTTTTCAATATCTACAATAATACTTTTTATTTATATATGAAATTACTAACCCTTTATACGGATTAGTTAGGCATATAGTTATTCAACAAGCAGTACATAGACACAATCTCAGAATGGACAGTTGGACCACTTGCCAACACCTGCAAATCACACAGGTCCAGTTTAACCCTTTGAGTGACTTTGCAATGAGTTCCGTACCCTTCTGGCACTCAGAGGGTTAACACTTTGAGGACCAGAGGGGGTTTGCAATGTGTTGCATGGCAACTCTTCTGGTTCTCAAGATGTTGAGTTCTGTTATAGTATGGGAATTTTTAAATATTAATATGGATGTTACAACCTGTACTTTCCTAGACGTGCAGCATACATTTTAGTGCTAGTGTTCCTTTAATAGGATGGATTAAATAGGTAGCAAAGGTCTGGCATGCCTTGTTTTCTCTCAAACAAGCTGTGATCCTCTGTGAGGCTGTTGGCCAAATGCCACTTTACGACTGGATAAGAAGAGTAGCCTCATGCCTGTACTTTTTCAGGAAATGGGACTGCTCAGTGCAGTTATGTTTTTTTTACAACCGGTTATATTTCTGTTGATTAAAATTGGGATGTTGTGAAAGAGACTTAAAAAGACAGTAAACCGTCATGAAAATATCAATGTAGGATTTTTTTTTTTTTTTTTTATTGCTAGGACATGCTTCAGTCAAAAGTTATGACAGAGAACTTTTTTTTTTATAAAGTTTTGAATTCAAGATTTTTGCAGCTGGGTGGCACTGTGGCTGTTATGAGCTGTGAAGATTTAACTATAGACATGTTTTTTCCTTTTATAGGTGCAGCAATCGCTCACCTTGCAACAAAATGTCTCTGATTCAAGCTATCAGAAAAATGTTAGCTCCGTAGTAACTTTTGAAGAAGCATCTTGTATTATTGAAAGCATCGTTGTTTTTCTCAACCGGAAAAGCCTTGCAACATATATAGTCTCATAATTTGGTTTTACTGACACTCACTCCTTGGGTGTTAGACATGTTGGAGAAGTCTGTTGCTTCCAAGGGGTTGAGGACATTGCATTAAACTCCAGTCCTCAGACTTTCCCACAAGATGTGTGTGTTTTTAACCCTGTGGATACTAGAAAGATTTCAGTGCAATGCACTGGAGAAATCTCTACCATCCAGAGATTAATAAATATTTGTAGCTCCAGTCTGAGCCACAATGCTGAAGAATAGGTTTTAGTCCTGTGGATGTCAGAAAAATTAATGCGGTGTGTTCAAGATCCCTCAACTGAGAAGCTGGATTTGCTCCTACTGTGCTTATATAAGGAAATATCAATAACCTGCACTTGATCTTTAGCCTCAGGAAAAAGCCTAATAACCTGTGCATTTGGCACCTAAAATTTAGATTGTAAGTTGTACACAGACTCATTGGGCCTGAAAAATTCTGTGTAAACAGCTGCATACAAATTGGTAGTGCTCTAGAAGTGTAAAGATATTGTTTTTATTACCTGAAGCTATGCAGACAATTCTAATGGCCACTATGAGTGTTATTTGGTTCTCTTGGTTTAATGATTCTGTGGATGTGATTTCCAGTACCAGACATGAGTCTAAGGGTCCCAAACTTCTCCCACTGAAGGGGTCTCAGAATGTTTAAAGAGACAGGAAACTTTTTGTTATAAAACATTTTTTTAGGGCTTTTCCATTGATTTTTAAATCAAGGGTATTCCTACTGATGAGAAATGCATTATTACAGTTAAAGCTATTTTGGGTTTTTTTCCCTCCATTTCCTCTTTTGTTCTATATCCTGTTTTGGTGTGTTGTTTCCTTTTATGTTCTCCCCTCCATGCCATTTCTTTTTTTTCTGTACCCCCATTTCTTACGAAAATCAATAAATATTGAATTTAAAAAAAAAAAAAAAAAAAAAGCTATTTTGTTTTTTTCATTTACATTAACAGTGTGCTCTAGTGGTTAGATTCCAATTAGTTATTATCTTGCATTCTTCAGGAGAGGTGAGTCGCTTACTGGAAGTAAACTTGCTGTCATTCACTTCCTGAAAATCTGAACGATCACATCTGAATACAACAACTCAGCAATGAGGGTAGTCTTGTTTTTTCTAGGCAAGACATACCCTATAATATATATAGGTCTTCACTTTAAAGGGATAGTAATGTTTCATAATAAAAACAGCTCTAATTAATCATCATAGTATCTGTAGTTCCAGAGTAATTCAATGACAAAGTGTCCCCCTCCCTCCCCTTTTACTGATGTCACACTGTTCAGCTTGAGCAGAAGGGAGGTGCCCAGGTAGATTGCAGAGAGGGACAGTCTTCAATTAAGATAAGGGAAAAACCTGAAAAGCTTGTCAAGGGGGGCAGGGATTTCATTGTTCTCATAGGAAGAAGATTGTCCCCTTCTGTTATCTGTCCAGTCTATGGACTGCATTCCACATCTGAGAAGAGATGGCTTACACTAGGTAAAAGGGGCGGGAGGGGGAAACTTTGCTTGTGAATATCTCATAAACCATAAAGGTTTGAGAAATATGACTTATATCATTCTTAATGTTTTTTTAATGACTACAAAATAAAATAAAGTTAAAACGAAGTATTACTATCCCTTTAAATCAGAGGTCCTTGTTTCCTGCAAGGAAGAATCATGTTTGCTTCCATGAACAACAATATTGATTACTAATGAATTAATCATTTAAACCTGTGTACAAAGAACTTGATTCATGACAGCTATTAGGATTTCTCGCACAGATTAAGCTAAATGGAGGTTTATTATTTAGAGATATGTGCCCCTTTACATTTTTAGAAATCTGTATAGGGATGTGAAAGCTTTCTGACTCCTATATGCAAAATTCTTCATTTCTAGTTCACATCTGCACAAATCTCTGCTGTAATATTGAATACTAGTTGAAGAGGCCATTACACGGGCCACAGTGCCACTGCCAGCCAGTCGCGGGACAGTCGTGTGCAGTAGAGACTGCCCGCGCCGCGTCCAGCTCTATATCAGCCACGGCGCGGGCAGTCTCTACTGCGCATGACTGCAGCACGCTCGGCAGTCTCTACTGCGCATGACTGCAGCACGCTCGGCAGTCTCTACTGCGCATGACTGCAGCACGCTCGGCAGTCTCTACTGCGCATGACTGCAGCACGCTCGGCAGTCTCTACTGCGCATGACTGCAGCACGCTCGGCAGTCTCTACTGCGCATGACTGCAGCACGCTCGGCAGTCTCTACTGCGCATGACTGCAGCACGCTCGGCAGTCTCTACTGCGCATGACTGGTCGTTACACACGTTTTAGCGAATTATTATATAGGATAGGTCAGAAAATATATGGAGTTTTGCTTGGAAAGTAATGTTCCTATGTCAGCCTGCCAGAGAAGCAAGAACCACATGCAGAACCATGCCATGTGCATATTTCTGTTGTGATGGGTTGTATGTATACTTTTTGTCAGTTTTTTTCATGCCTTTTCAACGCATCTTATATGTGACTTACAGCTGATATCCAGCTATTTTTTTTTTCCTTTCCTCCCAGCATCCCTCACTCTCAGTATAAACTTCTGATCAGAAACACATGGAAAAGTGGTGTGATTCTGGGGCAAATCCACCTTTTTATATAGGGAGCAAAAAAAAAACCCAAGCATTGTTGATCAAAAAGGGTATTTTAACCCCTTGTATGCTAGAGAGAAGTCCAACGCATTGCTTTGCATTGCATTGTAAAACTCTCTGGCATTCAGAGTTAAAATCACACATTTTGGACCAAAGGGATTTTTATTTATTTATTTATTTATTTATTTATTTATTTTTATTATTCCTTATCATGGATGTATGTCAGTGGTGGGCTTTTCCTGTGGCCACCAGTCTTTTCCCAGGTTCAAGTAGATCATATTCCTTCCACCACCTAACACACAAGTTATTTACACCTTGAACGGTACACATGCTTTTTATTTTGCCTCAGAACACACTTCCCTTTACACTTCAACTATAGTCACACTTGCAGCTTGAACTGAGTTGTGATATAGTTCATTTCAAGTTATCGGTTTTGTCCCTCAGATATGCCTGCCTTCCCTAATGTTTTGAGGGGGGAGGGAAGGGGTGGAGACATGGGCTACATCTACATCGGCTGTACCTTTTATTGGCTGATGCCTAATTCACTGTAATTTCAAATTCAAGTTCTCTTGAATGAATGATCTGTAAGATGGGCCATGGGGCAGATCAGCTCTGCTCACCTTTATTATACTCTATCCGTAAACAGAGTTGAATTGTTACATGCCGTTAGGCTGTGTTCATACATAACTGTAAGCTCCTTGGGGCAGGGACCTCTCTCACATTGTTTCTATGAATGTCGCACTTACTTCATCCCCTCTTATTTATTGTAACATATGTCTATTGTAAGGCGCTGCGTACACTGTGTGGCACCATATAAATAAAGATCATACATACAAGAATCACCAGTGGGAACAGCAGTGTGTTGTAAGGTAGTTGCGATTAGTTCAGCATTGAGAATGCTTCTTTAGCATTGTGTGAAGAAGCTTACGCTTAAGCTAAGCAATCTGAGACTATCTAGCAGTTGTTGCCTATAAGGCCCATCGTTACCGTCTGGTGATTATGAGAGTTGTAGTCCTCAACAGCTAGAAGGTCAGATTGCCCAGTCCTGCTCTACACTGTTCCACCTCAACTGAGTGCCAGAGGGGAATGCAATGCATTGCTTTGCAGTGTGTTATGGACCACTCTGGTGCTCAAAAGCCCTTGCAATCTCCATAACACAGTGGGTGTTATGGAGGTTGCAAGGGCTTCATCCCCTTCCTCTTCTTCCCCTTTTTTTCCTCTCTGCCGTTTGGTGGACTTGAGCATACCTCCCAACGTTTCAAATTGCCAAAGAGGGACACTTGTGTTTTAGGGGGTGTTGCTGGGGGCATGGCTGGTGGGCGGGGCATTACCAAGAAATGTTATCCTATTGCATGACCTATTGACACCTCCGTGTGTAACCTAATAAATTACTTTTATCAAGACCAAAGTATTTTATTTACCCAGACTAATCTATAAACACATATATGGACATTTAAACACACAATGTGAATTTTATTGCTGTAGAGCAGTTGGATACACTTTTATATACACACCACAAAATCTGATCTCCTAAAAAGGACAGAGGGATTTGGATCTAAAAGAGGGACTGTAGCTCCTAAAAAGGGACACTTGGGAGATATGCATGAGGGCCACAAATGCAGTCTTTGGGATGGAATGTTATTGTCTACCACTGATCCATATGTACTGGGGAGAGATCAAGAATGCTACTGTTTATACCATTGTAGCAGAATGTAGCCCCTGGAGGCTTGTCTAGCAAAGTGGGGGAGACTGAGATTAGTAAACAAATGCATCCTATAATATTTAGGTTTGTGCTTTACCTTTTGATGCTGGAGATGTCTCTAGCATGCAAAGGGTAGAAGACAATTAGAATTATTATAACTTTGATTTAATTGGCTCTAACAAAATGAATTGCATGCCACATTAGATTTAAGCTGCACAATCAATTGAATGCAAACTGAGTAAACCTAAGCAGCGGCATTGCATTTTAACTCTTTGTCCCTGCAGTTCTGAAGAAGCTGAAGAGTATTTGGGGATTACAGTTCAATTTTCCTGTCTGTTTTCTAGCTCTTGCCACTGACTTGTGTGCCTCTAACCCTCCCCCGCCCCCCCAACCAAAATGACAGATGGACAGCCTCACCAGACGGAAGGGATGTGGAGAAGCCCACATTTTAATTGTCTTTATTTGGGCCCTTGTTCCTGCCTTTCATTTTAACCCCTAAAGGTCCAGTGGGGGTGGGCAGTGCATTGCATGTACCTCTGGTCCTTAAAGGGTTAAACTATGTGATCTTTGAATACAATGGCAAACACTCATGTCAATTATTAGAACTCCAGGACTTTATTGATCAAGCTAACAAGGTGCAAATCAGCTGCTCAATATTTTTTTTATTTGTTTAAATGGGGCTTTAATCTGGAATTTTCGTTTCAGATCTATGGTGCAGTTGCTTTGTTCCAGATTTGCTCCACTTAAGCTTGATGAAAAGATCCTCTGTCGTTTAGCGGCTCCTAAAAAGTCTTCATGTAATCTCTTCCTTACAGACGATATATGGGGATTCTACAGAAAGTCCTGTAGAAATGTCCCATTTATGTGATACAGTGCCTGCAACCCTAGGATATTCAGAGAGATGTTTACAAAAAAAAAACAAAACAAAAAAACAAAAAACAAAAAAACCTAAAAGCTTGCTGTGTGCTCCTCTGCTTGTAAACACCAAGGGGTGGGCAACATACGGTCAGCCTCCATCTGTCTGAGAATGACCAGAGGACTTACATGTACATCCCCGGGCACCTGTCCCTTAAGGACAGAGGACGTACATGTACATCCTCCATTTCCGGGTCCCCGCGCGGTTGCACACCATTCGGTGTTAAGTGCCTGGCACGTGTGCGCACGGATGGTAACTAAGGGGTTAAATATAGTCATGTAAAGGTGCATAAAATTGGCGAAGGGACATTGAGATTTCTCTGGCCACACCCACAATTCAGATTGTAGGTGTGACCAGCACAGCTGAGGAGCCCCTCAAAATTTGGAGCCCTAGGCAGCTGCTTACTCTGCCTAATGGTAAATCTTGTCCTGTTGGTAGGAGCCCTATAGCACTGTTGGTAACGACAACACATCTTGTCCAATCAGCCAATGGGAGTCTTAGTTGCCTGCAGTTGGATTGCCATTAGGTTCCTATCCCTGTACTAATTTGATAGAACAAATAAGGCCAGCTTGGGTTCTGGGGTACTTGGAAAGCACTTTTTGGTTTGCTTTTTAATGCTTTTTCTTGCTGCTCCATTAACCCCTCAACCAAACTACTCCTGTAACTCCTTCCCTTTCTGATCCTCTCCCCTCCCTCTAAATCATTCACTTAACTGATGCCTCTGACTGCTCTTTGTAACTGATCTTGAAATCACTACATGGCTAATTAAAAAGATCCTTAAAGTGAGGGAGCAGAGCACCTGTTTCTGTTGCTTTGTATATATGCACTATGGGCCCCTTTTGGCACTGGAGTGGTTAATCACTGGCTTGGAAGGGCAAAGCGACATCTTTATTGTCCTACAATAAACGCAAGGTCCTGTCAAGCTCATTTGCATGACAAAGTAGGCGCTTGTGAGGCGTTTCTGTCTTGAGCTTGGGGGGGAGAGCTGAACAAAATCATGGACATATCTTTGTTATGGCTGATCATCACTCTCCTGGCAACCAGGGCCCCCTCCCTGCCTAATCAGTACCCCTTCCCCCTTAGACCGTGTCTCATCTTCTCAACTTCTGCGCTAGAATTGAGTTAAAGGGCAGCATGTCGCCTCCCTTACACTGCCCTCTTTCACTGCAGACCAAGGATAAAAAGCTGTCCAGGGAATGTAGGGTCAAATCTTTGGATTCACCTTCAAAAGCAAAAACTGCCCCTTAACTTAATCATTGATCAAGTTTCCTTTTATTCTTGCTTTCTGTAAGTTGTCTAACCATCAAACAACTGTGCAGACCCACTGCTTTATTGATGATAAACCTGTTCTATATGGAAAGGAGACCAGGAATTTAGGGCAATATTCAGGAAGAAAACTCTGGAACAAACCATCTGCTCTAGAGGACAAATGAAAACTCCCACTGATTATAAATGGGGCATTTTACCCATACAGATACTAGAAAGGCCTACAGCACTGTGAAGTAAAGCTTTGGAGGACTCTTGGGCATTCATGGGATTAACAGACCTATTTAAATAGATCAGAATCTTGGGAATTGTTATAAATTCCCCTATGGTAAAGCTGGTTTACTCCAGAATTGCACTTCTTATTGAGTATGGACTTTAGGGTCTATTGCAAGAAGCAAAAGAGCCGTTCTGGAGCCTATTTGCTGTGCCGAAAAGGGGATGAGAAATGCCATAGAGATTTCCAGTGCTTTGAAATGCATTAGAGACCTCCTTGTATTCAAGAGATTCTGGTCCATATTTATAAACGCAAATGGGAGTTATTCTGGAGTAAACCAACTGCACCATAGGGGACAAATAAAAAAAAAACTAAATTCTCAGGTACTTGAATAGAGCTTTAACCTCCTTGTACACTAGAGTTGGCCAATGCATTGTGAGTCTTCTATAGAATTCAACAAGTTAAAAGCCCAGGAATCTTTTTGTCCCCTGTGGTGCAGCTGGCTTACTCCAGAATAAATCAAGTTTGCTATTATAAATATGGGCCTAGGAGTGTCCAGTGCAATGCTGTGTATAGGTCTCAATTGATGAACTTTTTAACTACTATAGAGGTGTGCAACATCATGTGCTGACACCCCCTCTGATGAATATGGAGTACATCTTTGGGCACCAGTTCTTAATAAAGACATTATTGAATTGCAAAAACGTGCAGAGACGTGCAACAAAACAGATGAAGGGATTGGAGTATCTGAGTTATAAGTAAGTGTGTGTGTGTGTGTGTGTGTGTGTGTGTGTGTGTGTGTGTGTGTGTGTGTGTATATATATATATATATATATATATATATATATATAATATCCAATGAATTATTTATGCAAAGAGCTGAGCTAAGAACAAGATGTCATCCATTAAGACTAGAGGAAAGGTGCTTTCAACTAAAACAAAGGCAGAGATTCTTTACAGTAAAGGTGGTAAAGCTATGGAATGCTTTCTTCGGGATGTTGTACTTGTAGATAATGCAACTGCTTTAAAAAAAGCAATGGATACCTATCTAGCACAGAACAATATTGAAAATTATGACAGATGACTTCAATTCAGCTAGGTTGTTGATCCAGGGGACTATCTGACTGCCATTTGGAGTCAGGAAGGACATTTTTTTACCCCCTTGGGGTTAAATTGGAAATTGCTTCAGAGGGCTTTTTTGCCTTCCTCTGGATCAACAGGGGTGTTTTTGGCATGGGCTGGACTTGATGGACGTGTGTTCCCCCCCCCCCCCCCCCCCCCCGCCTTCTCAACTAATGTTAAGTTATATGATCTTTGCCTAGAGACCTCATTCCCCAGGCTGCTGCGTGCCCCAATCGGTGTCTTTTTTTTGTTATTCTCAATAGTTATGCCCAGCCTGGAAGTTTGATGCATGATATCATGTAAGAGTTGCTAGGTTCCCAAAAGACCCACAAAATTATGTATGAATGTTTGATAGTGAGGAGATAACCTCTCTAGTGTGATAAACTCTCCAATATCTATATTAATGGAGCTAGTACACTCAGATCTCTACAAACTGAAGATCTTGGTGCACAGACTCCATCGAATAATCTAGGAATTGGAGAATTTTTTACACTGGAGAAGATATCTCCTTTTTATTATTGTTGTTATTATTATTCTTTATTTATATAGAGCCAACTAATTCCGCAGCACTGTACAACTGGGAATAGACAGACATACCGAGGTATTAAATAGTACAATTAAATGTGGAGAACAGAAGGATCAGAGGGCCCTGCTCGCGAGAGCTTACAGTCTAGAGATCACACCAAAGTGCATCGTGCCACCACAATATACTTTGTGTACTGTAAAGCCCAATTGCACCATTATTAGTAGGGAGATTAGTACCATTTCCTATCCCAAGTTGGCAATATGACGCAGGGTAGTAAAGGGATAGTAATACTTAAAATGTAAAAAAAAATGTTGTAGGGTCTATCCCCCTGAGTAAAACAAGGGTACTCTCACTGCTGAAAAGTGTTTCATTCAAAAGTTATTAATTTTCAAAGTTTAATTTTTTAGGTGCAATATCACAGTGGCCTGAAATTGTACAGTGGAGCTGTTGCTACACGATCCTATGGACAGCTCTGGTCCCGGGACCATAAATCTCCATAGGATGGTGTAGCAACAGCGCCACTGTACAGTTTCAGGCCACTGTGATATTGCACCTAAAAAAATTCAACTTTGAAAATTAATAACTTTTGAATGAAACACCTTTCAGCAGTGGGAGTACTCTTGTTTTACTCAGGGGGATAAACCCTACAACATATATTTTTTTTTTTTTTTTTTTTTTTTTACATTTTAAGGATTACAATCCCTTTTAAATACGGTATTAAAAAAAATGAGGATTTTTATTTATTTATTTATTTATTTATTTGAATAAAATGTAGATTGAGTGAGTTCCATAAGAAGAAAATAGTTGTTCATATTGTAATGCTCGGACATACATTTAGCTTCATGATTTTTGTTTTTATGTATAAGTGCAAGGATAAACAAACTAGTCTCCCTGCTATTTTGAGTGATTAGAGATGCTGCATCTTAATTTGTGACTTGTTTTTGGTCCAGAACTCTAACCCCCACCTTATAAATTGAACCTTTTCAAGTTGGTCTGAAGTTGTAATTGGGGTGCCACATGGTTCAGTCCTGGGCCCAATACTTTTTAATTTTATTAATGATCTAGAAGTGGGATTTGAAAGTAATGTCTCAATCTTTGCTGATGACACTAAGCTTTGTAAGCAAATACATATACAAAAGGATGTTTTTTCTCTGCAGAAAAATTTAGATGAACTGAGTGGGCAGATGAGGTATCTAGCAAATGATAAATTGAGCCTACAAGTATTCAATTAAGACTGGAACTATGCCCAAGCATTACACTTTCGCTGACCACCTTCTTTTTCTTTTGTAGCCCCAAGTGGGTATGTTCCACCTCTTCAGCAAGTGTTCCAGGCACCTCGACGGCCAGGAATTGGCACAGTGGGGAAACCAATAAAGCTCCTTGCTAATTACTTTGAGGTTGACATTCCTAAGATCGACGTTTATCACTATGAGGTGGACATCAAACCAGACAAATGTCCCCGGCGTGTGAACAGGTAAGGAGGTATAGCTGGGATGGAAAGGAAGGCTGCAGTATCTTTGGTTGTACGTTTGTATGGAGAGATGACATAGAGATGTAGTGATATTACTGTGTTTAATGTACATGAATATTAAAAAGGGATGAACTGTCCATGCTGTGTACAGGTATAACAGAGTGCGTTTGGTTAGTTAATGCTTTTCTGTGCATAGGAGCAGTAGAGTGCCAGGCTCCTAAATTTTGTATGTAGCTAGTGGTTGCAGCAAGTGTAACACATCATATACTGTCCCAAAACTATTTATGGCCTTTGCCCTTTACAAATGCAGTTTGTTACCTCTTCATTATCATCTGCCTTTATTTTTGTGTCATTTCTCCTTTTTGTACTTGGTCTGCTTTACTTCATTCCTTTCACTGTTTCACGTTTTATCTCAAATTTTCTGCACCCATCACACTCTGACTTGCTTTTCCTCTTAGGGAAGTTGTAGAATACATGGTCCAACACTTCAAACCACAGATCTTTGGAGACAGAAAACCAGTGTATGATGGAAAGAAGAATATCTACACAGTCACAGCACTGCCCATTGGTCATGAACGGGTAAGTGTAGGTCCATTTCAGAAATAACGTTGACTGATCTACCTTCAGAATTATACTGAATTAGGCTAATGGGGATATAGTTTGAAACATTCACAGCACCACTAGTGAGTGGACCTGACTACAAGTAAAACAGGGTTAAAAAGAGTGGTGCAAAAAAAGGCTCTGGGAAACAGGAATGCCCTTCTGCCATTAATAACTGTTCAGCTCCAGTAGCTGTTCCTTTGTCCAGCTAACTGGTTGTATGGCTGGTGTGTGTTGGATTCTGGAATTGGAAGGGGGTACGGCTATAGGCAGATGTTTGATTTTAATACTACAGGGTGCTAGAATTGTGAAAATACTGACAATAGCCATTATCAGAACATGCCGATATGTTGCAAAGTCTCAAGGAATGGGACAAAGCAAAAAAATCCATCAGAAAAGGAGGACACCAGACAAATAACACATAGGGAACAAGGCTGGACTGAAAAAATAGCACAGAAAGATGTACAGGCCTGGGGCCACAATAATGAAAACGGACATGATTGACATGGGATGTAGACTGTAGAGGTCAGCACAAGACAAAACACCTAGGACTCAACTATCTGATGCTGAAACATGGATAGGAGAGGACAGAACAAGACTGGACCTGATTAATGAACAGAGCAGCATGGGAAAACTCTATATTATGCTGGCTTGGCAATAATAATGAAGGGAGGCTAGGGCAGCTGAGTTATTATAGAGTAGATCAGCCTCAATGGCTATAGATAACAGTTGTAGGTTGTTATTGGGTAAAGTTACAGCATAATCAGGAGTCCTGTAGTTAAGTAAAGTAAGTAAAAGGCAGTGAAGGCAGAAAGCAGCCTAGTGGCTCTGTGATCTGAAACGCAAGATTGCTATTAAAGGGATATTTATTTCAGTCCTTGCTGTTCATGAACTTTTCTGTCTGGGAACCATAAATGCAACCAGATACTATCGATTTTCACCTTAATCTTGACTTTGCTTTTATACTTTCTTAACAGGTTGATTTTGAGGTGACAATCCCTGGTGAAGGAAAGGACAGAATCTTCAAGGTGTCCATTAAGTGGATGGCTGTGGTGAGCTGGAGGATGCTTCACGAAGCTCTTGGGAGCGGTCGTATCCAACTTCCCTTGGAGTCTGTGCAGGCATTAGATGTAGCAATGAGGCATCTCGCTTCAATGAGGTGGGAGCCTTGTAAATAAAAATGTTTAGACATGAGTTGCTATTCTTTAATACTAAACTAATTATAGAACACCAAGCATGTCTGTAAATCCTTCTAAACTGGTACAATAATATGGAGTTCTTAATTTCTACTCTGTCCTTCCAGCAACCTGGAAAATTGTTGATGGCATTGACATTTTAGTCAGTGACTAAATTACTGTTTTGTGACTCCTCAGTACTGAACAATTGTATTTCTTTTTAACAGAGCTATTTACGCTTGGATGTCTGTTATTTTTATCCAAAAACAGATCCTTGATTTATGTGTAGGATTCTGATGTCACTTGGAGCATATGCATAGAGGGGGGCAGGTGAACCTTGTATAAACCTGCAAAATTTAACCCTTGGATGCCTTTCCGGCACTCAAAAAAAATAAATTAAAATTTGATGCTAGCTGAATAAAAATCTGTATGCATACCTATTGTTCTCTTGCTCTTTAAAGGGGAACATTCATAAGAGAAAAAGTTTAGTAGCATGGAAAATGGAGCTTGCTGTAACATTAGCCCACATAAATACAACTACGAAGGGAAGCGTGAACATTCTCCCTGTGGCAGCTGGGAGGAAAGTGGGAAGTCCCGCTCCTTTTGTGCCGCACATACAGTGGCACATTTCAATTCTCTGTAGCTTAAATAGGTCGGTAACATTGAAGAAAAAAAAAAATACCAAGGCTAATGTAGTTGGGCTAATTCAAGCCCATGGGCAAAACTTTTTCTCATATGAATGTTCCCCTTTAATAAAAAACTTGCCTTTTATCTTTTAACAGACTAGGAAACTGATGTACTAACAAGATCAGGAGCAAACTAAGTACTTCATGTGGACAAATTAAAATTCTCCAAATCTCCATTGCTTTTTAACTCCCCCCCCCCCCTTCTTTCTAACCTAAAGAGACCTAAAGAGGTCTCAAACACTTTGTGAAGCAATGTGTTGGTTACCTCTAGCATTCACTGTGCTAAAATCCCCGGTTAAAACAACTGTATTTTTTATGCTCCTTTTTTTGTCTCCTATGGGGCCATTGTTTGGCTCCAGAAATGCGTCAGTTCATCCAGTACGTCAACCTCTATATGTTGTGCTGTCATTCTATATAATAATTTGCTGAGTGTGTTTGTCAGAAGCCGTCATGGCAGTAGAGACGGCTGCACGCGCTGCAGTCATCCGCAGTACAGACTACCCGCATTGCGGCTGATAATGGAGCAGGGCTCCAAACTCAGGCCTTAGTCCTCTCTGAGCACCAAAGGTGCACAGATAGGACTACGGTCTGAATTCGTAGCTCCCCACTCCATATCAGCCATGGGGAGGGCAGTCTCTACTGTGCATGACTGCACCGCGGTCTTGCTGGGTGGCACTGGGCCCGTGTACACGGGCTCTTCAACTAGTTTATTTATAAGCTGCAGATATTCTAGAGAGAATTAATGGGAAGGAAGTAAATGGGACAATTCATTAAAACTAAACATGCTAACTTCACACATTTGTGTTTGTTTTTCATTGTTTGCTCTTTCTTCTGCAGGTACACACCAGTGGGACGTTCTTTCTTTTCTCCTCCTGAGGGTTACTATCATCCGCTGGGTGGCGGACGTGAGGTGTGGTTTGGATTCCATCAGTCTGTACGTCCAGCCATGTGGAACATGATGCTGAATATTGATGGTAGGGTGATGTTGCTTGAATCTTGGCCTTACAAATATGTCTCCCAATCAGTCTTTATTTTGTACTAGGAAATGGATAATAAAGGCTAAATCATTCTTTCCTATTCAATTTCTGCTGCATAAAATGAATTATTGTATTGGATACTAAAAGTATTTATCATGTGTTGTAGTTGTCTGTGTTTTATTAGTGATATTTTAAAATTAATTGGATCTGCCCACTTCTGTTACTCTTCTTATTAACCATCTGAGTGCCAGAGAGGTAGTCAAAGCATTTCACTGCAAAGCGTTGGCTACCTCTCTGGCACTCAGAGGGTTAAAGGAACAATAATGCTAGCATACAACTAGATCTTATATGAAAGAACACGTAGTAACATTTTCACATCTGTATGTAAATATATCTGTACCTGTACTATATCTGTCTGATATGAAATATTACATGTGGTGTGTTTGAGCAGGTTGGGGAAAGCAATTTTCCTTTGCATACCTCAAATCCTGGTTAAGAGGCTGAATTCTGTTTTATGATTTAAAGGGATAATAATGTTTCATAATAAAAGCCGCTCTAATTAATCATCATAGTATTTGGGCCTTGGAGAGTATTATTTCAGTTCTGCCAGAGTTGTAGTTCAAGAGTAAAGTATCCCCCTCCCTCCCCTTTTACTGATATAACACTGCTCAGCTCAGTGCAGCAGGGAGGTGCCTAGATAGATTGCAGAGAGGGACAATCTTCAATTAAAGCGGAACTATTACCTAAAAAAGTTTTACCATGTGTTTTAATGTTTAACCCGACATTAGTGGTGTGAGTGTGTGTGTGTGTGTGTGTGTGTGTGTGTGTGTTCGTTCTTCAAGTCGCCTGGTAGTGGAAATATTTGCCCTGCAAAATCCATGACGTCTCAGGACTTCCCAGCTGCCCCAGGGAGCGCGTTCACGCTCCCCTTCGAAGCATTGTAAATGGAGTTTGCTGTAACTCTACATCACAGAAATCCAGCTTTGAAGGGGAGCGTGAATGCGCTCCCTGGGGCAGGGGGGAAGTCCTGAGACTGTACAGGGTACCGTCAGTGGTGTCCGTAGACATTTTTCCAGGGGGGGGGGGCAAAGCCATAATATGACCCCCAGGCCAGCCCATCTAGCCCCTTTATTTATATGGAGGAGGGTAATTGCCCACCCCCTCCGGATGCCCATGGGTACCGTAGAACGCGGAAGTGCCCGATTTTGCAGGGCAAATATCTCCACTACCAGGCAACTTGAAGAACACACACACAGCACTAATGTCGGGTTAAACATTAAAAGGCATTGCAAAACTTTGGTTTTAGGTGATAGTTCCGCATTAAGATAAGGGAAAACCTGAAATACCCTGTCAATGGGGGCAGGGTTTTATTTGTTCCCACAGTAAGAAGATTGTCCCTTGCTGTTATCTGTCTGGTCAAGCAACCAGATTCCACATCTGAGGTGAGCAGTGTTACACTAGGTAAAAGGGCCGGGAGGGGGAAGCTTTATCATTCAATTACTCTTGAATTACAACTCTGACAGTATTGAAATAACTCTCTGACTCAAATACTATGAAGATTAATTGGAGTGGCTGTTTTTGTGAAACATTACTATCCCTTTAAGTAGTCCCACTAACTGTCTTTCTTTTCCCACTCTATAACTCACACATTCTCCCCTAGTTTCAGCCACTGCTTTTTACAAGGCCCAGCCAGTTATTGAGTTTATGTGCGAGGTTCTGGATATACGGAACATAGACGAGCAACCGAAACCTCTCACAGATTCACAGAGAGTTCGCTTCACTAAAGAGATCAAAGGTAAAAGTTTTGTATATTTTATTTAAAAATAATAATCGGCTGCTAAAGGAAATTAAAGTGTATCCATCTCATATAGAAAAGTAATGCTCATTAGTTACAGCATTTAGCAAAAAAGTTAAACGTTAGTCATTTTTGAAAAAAACAAAAAACAAAAACAACCCATTATCTGAGCAAAAATTCAAGTTTAAAAGGTGCCCAGCAGCCTACTTCCGCTTGCCGCTGCGGCAAGCTGATTGCCGCACAGAGGCTGCTCCCGTCCCACTACCCAGCATCCTCCGATGACGGAGGATGTATGTCTCTAAGCTGGAGCAATCTCATTGGCTAGATATCGATCTCTGCCAGTGAGATCACTCCAGCTTAGAGAAAGAAAGCCTCCATCATTGGAGGATACTGTGTAGTGGGACGGGAGCAGAGCCAGTGCTCAAGCAGGAAGTAGGCTGCTGGGCACCTTTTAAACTTGAATTTTTGCGCAGATAACAGGCTTTTTTAAAAACAATGACTAACATGTTTAACTTTTTTGCTAAATGCTCTAACTAATGAGCATTACTTTTCTATATGTGATAGATCCACTTTAACCCCTTACCACCCGAGGACGTACATGTACGTCCTGAACGGATGTCCCAGGTGGACAGAGGACATACATGTACGTCCCGGAAGTCATTTAAAACAATGAAAAAAAAAAAAAAGTTTGGCGGGCGTTAAGTGCCAGCCGTGTGCACGCGCGGCTGGTCACTAAGGGGTTAAAAAACATTACCATCCAAATGTCTTTAAAAAAATAATTAAAAAAAAAAAAAAAAATCAAGAATTGAAAAAATTAAAAGATCCTAGCGCCAAAAAAAAAAAAAAAAAAAAAAAAGACAAATCAAGACAGACAATTTATAGAGTATCATTGTAGAAAATTATCTTTATATATTAAAAAAAAAAAAAAAAAAAAAAAAAAAAAAAAAGACTAAAATCACAAGTTGTGGAATATTCACCCATTTATTAAAATGACAACTATTAGCATCAGCTGGTTTATGATAACATTTTGAAAAAATGTGTTTTTTATCCTGAATATACAAAGTGATATCTAAAAAAATTATTTTTTCAAAACTATAATTCTCTGTAAAGTGCAAATATTATTGAAAATGCTATGTGAAAAAATTATGCATAATAATAATAATTACTATATAATCACTAAAATGTGTGTAACGACGCAGTCGTGCGCAGTAGAGACTGCCCACGCCACTGCTGATACAGAGCTGGATGCTCTGGAGCATCCAGCTCTGTATCAGCCACGGTGCGGGCAGTCTCTACTGCACCTGACTGCAGCACGCACGCACACGACTGCCCCGCGACTGACTGGCAGTGGCACTGTGGCCCGTGTAATGGGCTCTTCAACTAGTATAAATGTAAAATAATAAACGCTATGCTTTCTCCCACTTTCCCATAAGTCTTTGTTTTTAAAACATTGAACCAAACCAACAATATCCCACCTGTTCACATTTTTTGCAGAGTAGGCAAGCAAGAAAAAACATCTATCGTATTTGGTGATATTGCAATCTATCACAAAGTTTCCTGTTGATGAGCTACAGGGTCTTTTTTGGAGTGATCCCGTTCAATTTTTCACTTTACAGCTATACTGGATATTTTTTTCTTGTGGCCACAAGCAATCCATTTATCTTTTATGTTGCAGATCTGTAGTATATTTTAGTAATTTTTTTTTTTTTTGTATTAATATTCATAATTGCAGTATATATATTTCAACATTTATTGCAGTATTAACCCTAGGCGATCCCTGGACCTCTTCACAATTTTGTCTGCTTATTGTTTTAGCTGACTTAAATAGGTTGCTTAGGTTGTTCCAGGGTTACAGATATATTTTTTTGTATACTTGCTGGATGGTGGGGATTTTATGATGCAGGTTTAGCATGCAGTATTCTGTGTATACGGTTGGTTTAGTACACATGTAGAATTTTATAAAGTGTGTGCAGACAACTGTGGATACATTATAATCGTGTGTAGTATGGGTTAGGGATCCCACTTTCTACCTTTTTCCAGCAGTACACAGTTTAATTATCTACCACAATTCGGATTCAAACGGTGACTTTGTTTGAAATATTGTCCACAACTTGTGATTTTTATTCTATTTTTTTATTTTTATATTTTTTTATTATTATTATGATTTAACACTTTGAGTGCCAGAGTTGTATGCGTACCACTCTGGCACACCATAAAGATACGTTTCTTTATTGATACAATATAATTTGTCTTTGTCTTGATTTTGTTTAATTTTTTTTTTCTTTTTTTTTTTTTTTGTGATAGGATATTTTCATTTTTTTCAAATAAATTAAAGAGCCTGCACTAACACAATGCCTGAGACAAATTGCTTTTTGCTTACGTTCACAAGTAGAGGGACGTTTTGCCACTTTGTAAATGCCAGTCCTACTAATGTAGAAAAATAGATTTTAACATATCTTAAACAGAAAATTCATAGCCCTTTTTTTTTTTTTTTTTTTTTTTTTTTTTTTTTTTTTTTAATATAAAAACACGATCACAATGAGGAAGCAACTTAAGTAAACCAGCAACTATGTTTGAATGCAGAGAATGGAATAAGATATCCTATCACTTATAAATATATTTATCATTCATTCCAACCGGTAGATTGTCTCGGTCCTTATATTTTATATGCTGCATAGTTATCAAGTGGCAGTTCCACTATCTCTCAGTATGCAAGCATGTGAACTATTACGGAATTTGCATTTCCATATATATATATATATATATATATATATATATATATATATATATATATATATATATATATAAAAGAGAGAGGCTCATTGCATAATTTATGTCTCCTCAGGAGACACACACACCCAGCGGGTGGCAATAAGGAGGAGTTAAAGCTCCCATTGGGTAATTCAGTGGGGGCGTGATTTTCACAGGAGTTGCAGTACTGCAGGGAGTTGGCCAGCCCCCACTCTCCAGCCCGCCCACCACTAGTCAACTGAGGACAAAAACAAAATGGCTGCCACTTGCTCCTACACCACCCTAATACACACATGCTCCACTCACACAGCACCAAACAAATACACACACCACCAAACACACACAGCATCAACCCCCTCCCCCCCCCCAAACACACAGCATCTAACACACAGTGCCATAAAGGGATCCCATACATTGCAACCCAATGCATGGGATTATTTTCTGGCAGTCAAAGGGTTAAGGCTGTCACTGTGTTTCTGCTTCCCTACTGACACACAGCTGCACTCCTACTAATGCCTACAGGTTTACACCGCACAGTGTGATCTCCTCCAACAAAATAACAGCCAAATAACTCATTTCACTTGATTCCCCTCCCTACAAACTTTCCTACCTGCACAGAGCCATGTCTGCTGGTTGCCTAGCAACCACCCCACCTCCTCCACTATACAGGAAGTTGGGAGGAACCAAAACCTGTTTTTGCTGAATGGAGAAATACTCTGACCTCTATGTGAAGACACACAGGACTCAAGACCACTGTTGTGTATGTATGTCTCTCAGTATGGAATGTGTATGTGTGTCACTATGGGTTGTGTATGTGTGTCTCATTATGACATCTGTATGTGTGTCTCACTATGAGATCTGTATGTATGTATGTGTGTGTGGCTGTGTGTCTCTCTCACTATGGCCATAGCTGGGAACTTTTGAAATACAATCACTCACAGATCTGATATTAACCCTTGAAGCCCAGTGGGAGAAAAACTACATTGCATTAACTGTTTCACTGCCAGAGGGGTAGGCAATGCATTGCAAATTAATAACAAATATACACTTATGGATGGTTATATGTGTGTGTGTGTGTGTATGCCTCACTATGAGATGTGTGTATCTCACTTGTGTGTGTTTGGGTGTGTGTATCACTATGCCATGTGTATGGGTGTATGTGTGCATGGGATGTGTATCTCTCTGTCTCACTATATGGTGTGCATGTGTGTGTCTCTCACTATGGGATGTGTGTGTCGATGTATATGTGTGTGTCTCACTATGGTGGGGGGGTGTCTGTATGGTCTGTGTATGTGTGTGCTCACTATGGAGTGTGTGTGTGTATCTCTGTATGGGATGTGTGTGTCTGTCTCTGTATGGATGTGTCTGTGTGTCTCACTAAGGGATGTGCATGTGTGTGTATCTGTATGGGATGTGTATATGTGTGTGTGTCTCACTATGGTGTGTGAGACTCTTTATGATGTGTGTGTGTCTATGTATGGGATGTGTATATGTGTGTCTCACCATGGAATGTGTGTGTCTCACTACGGGTTGTGTATGTGTGTGTCACTATGGCATGTGTGTCTCACTATAGGTGTATGTGTGTCTCCGTATGAAATGTGTGTGTCTCACTATGGGGACACTATGGCAGTTCAAGTCAGCTGGGAGGGGGGCGGACAGCTAAAACAGAATGTGATCACATGCATTTTACAGAACTTCCATAAACAAAAACAGACGGGCAACCCTGTCCCACAGTGCTAGTTTGTTTCATAAAGTGAGTCAAAATGTGGGATTTGGTGCTTGCTGGTCCTTTATCAAACCCTAATACATTAATAACTGTACACAAAATACCACTTTTTCCACTAAAATGTGAAAAGTATTGTCAAATGTATATTACTTAGGTGAGGTACAGCTTTGTGATCCAATGTTGCTGCCTTGCGCCAACATTTTGTTATCTTTCAAAAAAAGGTATTTACAATAAGGGGTTTGCATTAAGTGTCAGTCATTGAAACAATAGGACCAAAGTCCCTGCTTCAAGTAGCTTACTGTCTTTAATTGGGTAAAGGGAGATGAACACACAGATACAAGGGTAGCAAATGTTGTTCATTGTCATACTGATATTGATAGCAGGATTTGCATTATAGTTACTGCTAGGTGGATAATTCTAGAACGAGAGGAAAGAAGTAATATGCAAGAAAAGTTTGAGGTCAGAAGGGACAATAGGCGTGGATCATGTGGCAAGGGAATTTCATTTTGAGAGGGGGAAGGAACCAGGAACAAAAGAGAAGATGTTTGAAATGTAAGGGGAGGGGGCTGCAAAGTGGAAGATTTTGAAGGTAAGAAGCAGGGCTTTGCCAGTGATTTTTGCTCAATAGTAAGCCAATAGAGTTTTCTAAGGAGAACATGAACACTTTCAGTTTTTTCATAGAGCAGCAATTATAGCTTCTAAGTTTAAGGTGGATTGTATGGTCGGGAGATCGGGAACAAGTCAGGATGGATTAGTAGTAGGTTCAGTAATTAAGGAGGGCTATAATAAATGCATGCATGGGATTAGTTGTTTCCTGGGAGAGGAATAGGCAGATTATTGAAATGATGAGGAAGAAAAGACTGGACCTAGTCGAGAAGTTAATATGAGTGGATGAGGAAAGGGATGATTCAGCTGTGGCCTGTAGGTAGAGTGCATAGTCAAATGGAAAACTGCCAGGAAGCATCTTAATTGTGGAAGTCTGGAGAGTAGAGAACATGACAAGAGAATGGTGGGCAATATCCATACCTGGGAACTTCCAGTTGAGGGCTACCCAGAGGGTAGTCCTCTATTCACCAGGGGGTGACAAAAATGACGCTAATCGCGTCAAAAAGGGGCGGGGCTTGCCGCGAGTGTGGGGGGGAACTTAACCCTTTGAGTGCCAGAGTGTTACGGAATGCATTGCAAAGCAATGCATTCCGTACCACTCTGGCACTCATAGGGTTAAAGGTGTCACACAGAAGGCTGGGGACTGAGTATCAGTGGGAGAAAAAGTGGATGTGGCAGAGTTTCAATAGAAACTCTCCACATCCGGAGGAATCAGCCTCTGCCCCGGAGACCCGGTAAAGTTCTGTCAGAACCGGAGTCTCCGGGGCAAATCCGGAGAGTTCCCAGGTATGGCAATATCAAAGGGAGTTTAGAAATCAAATAGGATGAGAATAGCAAAGTGTCATTTGGATTTGGTAACCTGGAGATAATTTGCCACTTTGCAAAGGGGCTATCTTGGTTGAGAATTCATACCTGAGATTCAGGAGGCAGAGGGGCCAAAGATTGTGGGAGTGTTTGGTTACTTTGGAGAAGACAAGACCTAACTGTTTTGAGGTTGAAGGTAAAAGGGAGAAAGCCAATTAAGAAGAGAGGGTAATGTTAGTCTTCTTGTGTATGCTTAAAGGAAGAAGAAAGAGTGCCTAAGGTTATGCACTGGTATAGTTTGACTGTTCACTTAAAGGGATAGTATTACTTCAAAATTACTATCCCTCATATTGTAGCCCTTAATAAAGTTAAATGACACCAGCGGCATCTCTCAAACCTTTATGGTTTAAGAGATAGCCGCTTTCAAAGTTTCCTCTCCCCTGCTGTCAGCGTTCTGCTGCCAGCAGGGGAATCCGGTCCCGGGACAGGCGGAGTCTCTTAAACAGAGCCGATATCTCGTTATGGAAGGAAAAATGTTCCATTGAAACAGTCTTCTACGTGTGCTTGGTTACCAAGCACACGTAGAAGACTGTTTCAATTAATCATTTTTCCTTCCATAACGAGATATCAGCTCTGCTGAAGAGCCTCCGCTTGATTCAGAGACCGTATTCTCCTGCTGGCAGCAGATCGCTGACAGCAGGGGAGAGGAAACTTTGAAAGCGGCTATCTCCTTAAACCATAAAGGTTTGAGAGATGCCACTGGTGTCATTTAACTCAGTTTATTAAGGGCTACAATATGAGGGATAGTAATTTTGAAGTAATACTATCCCTTTAAGCTATCTTCACATTAATTGTATTTGTGTGGCATAGGAGCAGGACACCAAAAAGTCAGTCTTGCATGTTTAACTGATGGTGGCAAATACGTGAAACAGCCCTCTTTTGATAGTCTTATGAGCAGTTGTTGATTCTTGGCTATCAAATAGCTAAATTTCCAGAGTCTTTCAAGGGGATCTGTCACCTTTCCAACTCTCCACAACAGTGGGAGCATCCATCTTAACAGGAGTTGTATGATTATTCCTCCCCATTAATTTATTCCACCCCCTTTTAGAGAAGCTGATTTGTTCTGCCCGCTTCAGAAGGAGTGAATCCATATCAGAACAGGTGTGTAATTATTCAGGCTGTTCACATACGAGAACTCTGCTTTGCTAAACCAAAAATCTCTAAAGCCGCTACATACAATGAAAATAAAAAAACAAAACGTATAGGCATTTAAATAGACAATTTACAGAATTAGTGTAGTGACCTCTAGATTAATAAGTAGGATTTTTTTCTGATTGATCTAAGTCTTGTTGGCCAAAGGCTGGATTCAAATGCATTAGATAAATGATACCTCCCTTTTTACAAAAAATGTTTCCTGTTGACGTCTATGGGGATACCTGGAGATAAAAGCAGAGATAAAATTAGCACCTGCATTTGGATCCAGCCCCAAGACTGCTAAATATGTAATTGGTGGTCTTTCAAAAGCACCATCTATAGGTGCATTTAAAAATTGCACTGGCGAATGAAGTAAGCAAAAGGAGAGGGAACCAATCGTGAAATCGAAATGATTTTCGGTCTTCAGTGCTATTTGAGGTACCATTGTATTCTAATTTTCTCATGTGTGTTTTTCCCCACGCTTAATCCTTTGAGTGCCAGAGAGGTATCTAGTGCATTGCAGCGCAATGCATTGGATGCCTTTTCGGCACGCAAAGGGTTAATAAACAGTGTTAGTAATACTTTTATAAGTGGGCTTCCACGTAGAATTGAACAAAGCAACTGAATAGACCCAAGTGTCTGTTTACAGCAGGATTGTAGGATAAACTGTGAAACAACCACATATAGAACGGCACATTGCACGAACACTACAATTAAGGCTATGTTTAACCACTTGAGTTCCGGAGAGGTGAGTAACATTTTCTGTAAGATGCTTTTAAGGATCCCAAGCAGTAAACACTTTGACAGCTGACAAATGTCCAAAGGGACAGAAATAATTATAGGGCTCAGTAATGCTTAAAACAATTGTTTGTAACCCTTTGAATGCCAGAGGGGTAAGCAATGCGTTGTAAATCCCCCTGGCACTCAAATGGTTAATAAAGAACATGCTTTATTACATGTATGTAATACTTTTATCTGTTTCACAAAACTCTAGCTTTGTCTAGTTTTTCTCTGTATGGACTTTAACACAATTTATTTATCTTCCTCCGTCCACAAGCCCTGCTTTTGTAGCATCACTTGTCAGGCTCCATGCATTGATCTCCCTCTCTTACATGTTTAAAGGGACTTTCTGGTGCAGTAAAATGTATGGTTAATGTCCTGCTTTAGTCTCTTGCTTGTCGTAAACCATTTTAAAGGGGCACTACCTCCTAAATGGGGAAAAAGTCCTAATAAAGCACTGGTAATGTTATCCTCAACCCTTTCAATGTCAAAGGGTTATGCAAAGGGTTAAATCATGAAATGTACAGTTAGAAGGCAGAAAATATCAAAACTATGAATTTCTCTGTCTGGACAATTCATCTATTATCTTCTCTCTCTTCTCTCCTCCTCTCTCTCTCTTCTCTTCTCTCTCCTCTTCTCTCTCCTCTCTTCTCTCTCCTCTCTTCTCTCTCTCTCTTTTTCTCTTCTCTCTCATTCTTTTCAACCTCCCACTGATGATCAAAGACAAACCCATTGTTTTGAAGGAGCAGCATAAGCTGAGAAGGCTGGGTGAGATTTCCACAGCTGACATCACCAAATTAGGAGCAATTAAGAGCAAGCACTTTCCCAGCTGTTATAGCTTTAGAGAGCTCTCTAACATTCAAAGCGTTAAATGCCCCATTGAAATCAGTTATAACTTTGTAAATTACCTGTGATGGAGTTAGATTGCTCCTGAATTTGACTATTATTAACTGCAATAAATAAGATGTCCCTTTGTTGGGAAGAGAAAAAAGAAGGGTGCTTCCTAGTGCAGTATCAAATATAGAGACCTCCACCAATACACCATGGCGCACACACTATCTTAGACCGCTAAAAGAGGTCAGTAATGTAGATATGGGATTCTGACTGCCCCCACTCAGTCACTATGTAGGCAGTTGGCAGATGCTACTTCCCAAAACTAACAGAGTGGACCTCCCGCACCCTTCGAAGACAAACAAACAAAAGGCCAAAAAGGAGAGAGAACCAGAGTATGTTCGATCTTGATAGCACTTATATTCAAATCACAAATTGGTACTTACACTTACCCAGACTTGTGCCTGTTGTAAGGACAACAGGCAATGATCCAACAGGGAAATAACACCATCCCGATATGGTCAATAAGGTCTCCCACAGGAAATAAAAAGATTGCATCCACAAACAAAATATACTTAATGTTAAAATTATGCCAAGTAATAAATTACAGTGAGCAATGGCAAATAAAGTATGGTAGTCCCTGCCATACTTTATTTTCCATTGTTCACTGTAATTGTCTTTACTCTATGCCTAAGTTTTGTTTTTTGTTTTTTTTTGTTTTTTTTCTGGAGTACTTCGAAACGCATCAATAGACATATATTGACACTTTCCTGTGGGAGACCCTATTGACCATATCGGGGTGGTGTTATTTCCCTGTTGGTCATTGCCGTTTGTCCTTACAACCAACACACGTTTGGGCAAGTGTGAGTACCATATTAAAGATTTGTAATTTGAATATAAGTGCTATCAAGATCGAATATACTGGTGATTTGCTCTACTTTTTGGCCTTTTGTTTCTTTGTTGGGAAGGACAGAACAGATAGTACGAAATCCAGGATACTATTGAGATTTACATACATGTCTGATTGTAAAAATATGATTCTTCATATAAGAATACTTTTTTGCTTTTAAGCATTACTGTTCCTTTAAGTAACTACAATCACTATATTTTATAGTATTCCTGTAAAAATATCAGTCTTTCATTGTCAAATATGGTCCATAGTACTGACAAATTTGGCTTTGTTCCTACGAGCAGGTTTAAAAGTAGAAGTCACCCACTGTGGGCAGATGAAGAGAAAATATCGGGTGTGCAATGTGACCCGGAGGCCTGCCAGTCATCAAACGTAAGTAAGAGGAGTCCTGTTAAGTGCTTCTTGGGTTAAAAGGTATCCTATAACATATTTTTCTTATGTTGCCCACCTTGTAGGTTCCCCCTGCAGCTGGAGAGTGGTCAGACTGTGGAGTGCACAGTGGCACAGTATTTCAAGCAGAAATATAACCTGCAGTTAAAGTATCCTCACCTCCCCTGTCTCCAGGTGGGACAAGAACAGAAACACACATATCTACCTCTGGAGGTGAGACCAGGGAGTGATTAGTCACTGATGTTAGAACACTGGGGCTCATTTACTGTGGTGAAAAATCGCCTCAGTGGCTTAACTCTCTCTACGCTTAGTGTACCTGTCCCCTTAAAACAAGTTAAGCTTGTTTTACAAAAGATCAGAATCTGTTTTATAGTTGTATTGAAAATACATACAAAAATTTTAGAGGCTCTGAGGATGAACATAAGGAACAATGTCTTGTTCTACTGCTAGTCACCACCTAGTAGCATCATGTTTTAGCTCTCTAGTGAAATTACAGAGGAGAAATTTCCACGTACATATTAGACTAATCCCAAAAGGGCTATCCAATTCCAAAATGATGTGCAAGTCCACTGTGCATGGGAACACCAGTTATAACCCCAGATGTACTTTTTGGTCTTGTTTGGCCTTGTCTGTCTGGTGCAGCTGGATTCCCTTGGCACTGAGAGCAAGGGGTCCACATTCCACTGTATAGGATCAACCAAAAGTCTTAATTTTGAGTAGACTAAATTCAAACTTGTTAACAGCATCAATGCAACATATAGACAGGGATGTAGTAGTTAATAGAAAACTGGTTAGAATTTTAATTTTGGGTTGCAGAAAACATTCAACAGTATATACCCTTTGGGAACAAATACAAAATAAGCAGATCATAACCAATGTGGTTAAATGAAAATTTAAAGAAAGAAATGGTGAGGAAAGATACATTTAAACTATTTAAGTCTGAAGGAACAGAAAATTGTATCTTGAAATACAGGGATTATAAAAAGCTTGCAAAAAAGCAATTCGGTTAACAAGAATAGATAAATAAACTTGGATTATTAGATATTGGGTTAACACAAGACAAGGTCAAAGGAAGACTCTGAAAAATTAAGACTGACAAAGCACCTGGTTCTGATTCTCTACATCCAAGGTTTCTTCGGGCCTTTAGTGTGTTGTGCCTTTAATGTGTCTTCATTTAAGAGGGGAAATAAAAAAGAACCTGAGAATTATAGACCTGTGAGTTTGACATTGGTAGTGGAAAAACTGCTAGAAAGGATAATAAGGGATTATATTCAGGATTACTCTACAGAAAATCAGATTATTAGCAGGAATCAACATGGTTTTATGAGGAATAGATCTTTCCAAACACATTTTTTGAGCTTCTAGGTAGCAACCTAGATAATGGGAAAGCAGTAGATGTAGTATATCTAGATTTTGCAAAGGCATTTGATGCAGTGCCAGAGGACAGTGGTGTATTTATAAAAAAAATAAAAAATAAAAAAATAATAAAATATGGGTCTAGGTGATGAACTTTGCAAGTGGATAGAACATTTGCTTTAAATGGAAAATAACAAACCATTATGCTTTCTTAAAGTGGAATGTGTTTTAAATCCCCTAAAATGTTGTGTAACACTTAACATGTCTAGCATATCCACCATTACCAATTCATTTGGTGTAAAATTGTTTGCTTACTATTAACAATTTAATTTCTTAGAAAAAGGGAGGTGAAAAGTGGGTGAAGGTGAAACTTGTTATCACTAATCACAAGGCTTGACCTTTTATCATTTTCATAGCAAGTGCATTGAAAATTTCCCAAATAGGTCTCTGTTGTGCCCCTTCAGTATATATCCATTATATTTCTATTATATTGTGTTTTTGGCTCCTGTAGTAATTCTTGGAGACAGTTCATGCATTATCATGTTTATTTTACGCCTGTTCCTTTAAAGTGACTCTGATGTTTTGTACGTAATTCAGGTGTGTAACATTGTGGCTGGCCAGCGGTGCATCAAGAAACTGACGGACAATCAGACCTCTACTATGATCAAAGCCACAGCCAGGTCAGCTCCAGACAGACAAGAGGAAATTAGCAGGCTGGTGAGTGACCAGATGTTAACTGCACATATTGCAGATCTGAAATATTGAAACTTCTTTTTTGAAAAGTTATAAGGTTTTCCCCTCGAAGTATAAACAAATGTATTCCCACTTCCAGGAGGAATTTTGTTAAAAATTTAAATCCGATCACAGTTAAATATCTATAAACATAAACACATGTTTACTGCTCATTTAAATGATTTGTATGTGGTGCAGCTTGGTGTATCCACTCTCCCTCTCAACTGTCAATTCCGTCTTGGAAGTACTGCATAACTTCCATAACATAACACATAAATAATGCTAAATATTTTGTAATCTATAAAGAATATCTAACATAAATATACTGGATTTTGAAAGCCCTTTCAGAAATAAGCCGTTCTAAAGTGTTTTTCTCTGGCAGCAAAGAGATTTATGCAGAATCGACTTTCAATGATACTGTAATGTCAGCTACTGTATTGGAAAGTCCTGCAGCTTTATGTAGTTATATACTCCTATATAATAATTTGCTAAAACGTGTGTAACGCTGCGACATGCACAGTAGACACTGCTGCGCGTGCTGCAGTCATGCGCAGTAGAGACTACCTGTGCCGCGGCTGATACAGAGCTGGGAGCTCCAAAGGAGCGTCCAGCTCTGTATCAGCCGTGGCGCGGGCAGTCTCTACTGCGCGTGACTGCCCCGCGACCGGGTGGCAGTGGGACTGTGGCCCGTGTAACGGGCTGTTCAACTAGTATATATATAATATAATTTATAATAAATATATAGAATATATACTTTTTTTTTTTTTTTTTTAAGCTTTTTCTCTGTCATCCAATACAGGTTACTGGTAACTTTGGGTAGGCAATTTGCCCCTTTACGTAGGCAGGAACAAGTCTAGAAATGACTGCAGGGGCTGGAGCCTACCTTACCTCCTTGGCTGCAGCTAGCCAACCAGCTCCAGAAAGGTTTGTTCCTTGGATAACACAGGCAAGAGAACATTCTGCTATAGTTTTAGAATCTTTATTTTTCTGTTAGATGGATTACCATAACTGACAATGTCCTTAGATGTGGCTAGCTCAGTCTCCAGGTGCTTTTTCGTGGAATTAAGCCCTGAGGAGGAAAATCTTGATTCCAAGTGCTTCCCCAGGAGTTACCCACTGAGGTTACTTCTTACTACACGGTATTCTGAAGACAGAAGATCTGCAGGAAAGGTGAGCAATCCATTGAGTGCTGTAGGTCCACTTGTCCAACAGTGCCCCTCCGCACAGGGGTTATTCCTGGGAGTTCTTATTGCACAATCCTGCACTCACTGGATCTTTCTGTTATGTCTGTCAGTGTTTGGAGCAACTTTATGTGGTAAATTAACCCTTTAACTGTTGGCATCTTTTGGGGTGGTTATTGGCACTTTCCCTACTGGGTTCAGTGTTTTCTGGGTCTGATTACATGTTCTAGTGATGTTTAATGTATCTTTATTTCTCAGTTCTTTGACAAAATTGAGTTCCTCCCTCTTTATCGCATAGACACCATTGCTCCATTCACTTCTATGGGACTGTACAGTTTGGGACGTATCTCTGCAACAGCTCAATGTAGCAACTTCAGAGATGGTCATTTTAATTGTCTGACCTTGCTCTATCATTTGGTTCACATTGCAAGTGTGTTGGGGGGCTCAGGGGGCTATCTAGCATTTCCCATAAGTGCTTGCTTTACGCGCTTGTTTCTGATTGGCTCCCGCCGCGGGAGCCTTTTTGTGCCTTTTCTAGAACGAGTATCCTACGCAGGGCTTGGACTCTCCTTCTCTCCTCTGCAGATTAACCCTTCGCCTGCCAGATAAGTGTATTTTAGCGATTTCTGGGGTGAAATTTTAATCTTACACACTGTAAATTGGGTGATTAATTATTCTGAACGTTGTTGACACTGTTAAAATGTCTACTCCGTTGGAGCTTGGAGCCATGCCTAAGACTAAGGAAGCTGGGGTCTCTGTATCCCCAATTGCGCATTGCGTCTCATGTCATACAGGGTTGCCTAGATAATTCTCAGGTTATTTATGCCCAGCATGTTCTGATGTCCCTGATTCTATCCCAGGGGCCTTAGATCTATGTTGCAACTCTTTCCATCCCAGTTACAGGAGGTCTTCCATTCCTGGAAGACCCCTTCCTCAGTTAGATCTTCCCTGCCCAAACCGCAAGGAGTACCTGACATTTCAGATTCCTCTGAAGAGGAACTGTTGGTGGATTCAGATGTTGAGGAATGTTCTGCTGTGGGCTCCTCTCAATTTTTTGGGGATCCTTTTGAGGTCGATCCAGAACCCTTGTCTAAGGGCCTGTTCATGGCTGTCTTAAATACGCTAAACATTCCCCCAGTTCAGGAGGTTTCCTCAGATCCCTCTGATGTATTCCAGGAGCCTATAAAACCCCATACTTGTTTTCCACCTAACCCCACTCTGGACCGCCTAGTGGCTGATGAGTGGAAATCTCTGGACAGAAAGCCTTCTGTCTCCAAGAAGTTTGCTAAGCTTTACCCCTTTTCTGAGGCGGCGCTTGATCAGTGGGTTCATCCCTCTAAGTTGGACGCTTCTGTCTCAAGGCTATCTAAGTCTGCCACCTTACTAGTTTCTGATGCGTCCTCTCTGAAAGACTTGACTGACAAGAAACTTGAGGTCTTTCTCAAGTCCATTTTTGCCACTGCTGGTACTGCCATGCGTCCAGCATTCGCTGCAGCATGGGTTAATCGGGCCATTGCAGTCTGGACTGAACAACTTGCCCTAGCTGTACGTCGGGGTGATTCATCTTCGGATATGTTGCAGCTTCTTGCCAACATATCTGAGGCCCAGCACTATGTTTCTGCTGCCTTATTTGATGCTATCCGTCTGGTGGCAGGAGTTTCCACCATGTCTGTGGTTGCCAGGTGAGCTCTTTGGCTCAAGATCTGGGCTGCTGACACCGCTTCTAAGAAAGCCTTGCTGTCCTTGCCCTTTCAGGGTACATCCTTATTTGGGCCAGATCTTAAGGATCTGATTAGTGAGGCCACTGGGGGTAAGAGAACTCGTCTGTCCTTGGTCCCCAGGAAGAAACCTCCTCTCAAGGTGTAACAGGATTTTTTCGTCCCTTTCAGACTGCGACATGTCCGAACCAGACGGTTCCCTCAGCTCCACGTGCCTCCTTCAAGCCCAAACAGCAATGGAAGCCCAAGGCTTCCAAGATGTCTCCGGCATGACTCGCCGAACCCGGGTCCCCATTCAGCTGTGGGTGGTTGTCTTTGTCACTATCACAGCATTTGGGAGGATTCAGTGGTGGACCCTTGGGTTTTACAAGTAGTGATGGAAGGGTACAGGATCCCTTTCGCCTCTCTTCCTCCCTTTCCCTTTTTCCCCTTTCATATGCCCCAGGGCATGGAAAAATGCCGTCTCTTCTACGGCGTTATCCAGTCTCTTCTGGACAAGGATGTTCTGGAACCTGTTCCAGTTCAAGACAGAGGTACGGATTTTTACTCAAACCTCTTCATAGTGTCCAAGAAGGATGATGGTTGTCATCCACTTTTGGATTGGATTTGATTTGAAGGTGATTGCTGCTATGGTTCCGGGGGAATTTCTTGCTTCTTAGGACGCGTATTTAAATATCGCCATTCATCCAGAGAGCCGGCAGTATCTCAGATTTGCCTGCGACCAAGGGTATTTTCAGTTCTCAGCTCTTCCTTTTGGGCTGACTACAGCACCTCAGGTCTTCAACTGTGTCCTGGGAGCCTTAGTATCCGTCCTCCACCGAGACGGCATCAGAGTTACTCCATACATGGACGACTTGCTTCTGAAAGCCCCCTCTGTGGAACTTCTTCATCAGCAGGTTCAGGACTGCATTCACGCTCACCCATCATGGGTGGATCATCAACTTGGACAAGTCGGATCTTGTCCTATCCCAGCGTCTGGTCTTCCTGGGCCTTCTATTCAACACTCAGCAGAGCATGGTGTTTCTCACTGAGGAAGTGGCTCACCAGATCACACACAGGGTTTCAGCTGTTCTAGCTCAAGATCCAGTTCCAGCCAAGAAGCTATCCTTTCTGGTGGGGAAATTCATCTCCACCATGGAAGCAGTCCCCTTTACCATGGCTCACACCAGGGAGCTCCAGCGGTTTGTGATCCAGGTATGCAAGGGTCAGCCGGACCTTCTGCGGATGTCAGTATCCCTCCCTGAGTGGAACTGCGTTTGTGGTGTTGGCTCGACCTCTCCAATCTCCTGAAGGGCAAGTCCTTCCTGATATCCTTCTGGACCATGGTGACGACGGACGCCAGCCTCTCCGGCTGGGGAGCGGTCCTGGGTCACCTGGGTGCTCAGGGACGGTGGTCTCCAGAGGAATCTCTTCTTCCCATCAATGTATTGGAACTTCGTGCAATATTTAATGCCCTTCATCACTGGACTCCCCAGCTGGAAGAATGCCCAGTCCGGGTTCAGTCCAATAACGCCACAGCTGTGGCTTACATCAACAAGCAGGGAGGAACAAGAAGTCTCGCCACTTTGTTAGAGATCAAGGCTATTTTGTCCTGGGCAGAACACGTTCCTGCCATATTCGGAGTGCACATTCCAGACATAGACAACGTCATGGCGGACTTCCACAGTCGACACACAGTGGACAGAGGAGAGTGGGAACTGCACCCAGAGGTGTTCACCCTCATTGTTCAGAAGTGGGGTCTTCCTTGCATCGACCTGATGACAAGACACAACCGGAAGGTTCCAGGGTTCTGCTCTCGTTGGAGGGATCCTTTAGCTTTGGCAGTGGATGCCATGTCCATTCCTTGGTTATTTCCTCTGGCTTACATCTTCCCTACCCTTGCTATGTTGCACAGGGTGTTACGGAAATTGAGCCTGGAGCGATGTCCAGTCATTCTGGTTGCTCTGTACTGGCCTCGACAAGTTTGGTTTCCGGAGCTTCTGGATCTGTCAGTGGCGGTGCCATTCCAATTCCCCTCCCGTCCAGATCTTCTCCTCCAGGGCTACCTGTGGAAAGAGGACGTTCATTGTCTAGCTTTGACGGCTTGGAAATTGAATCCTCAATAATGAAGAAATGTTTTTCTTCTGGTGTGGTGGCTACCATGCTTAGTGCTCGCAAGCCAGTTTCCTCAAAGGCCTACCATCGTGTCTGGTCGACCCTTCTATCTTGGTGTGCCGATAGGGACTTTTCTCAGGAATTTGATCTGCCCACGGTCCTGGCCTTCTTGCAGGATGGTGTGGGTAAGGGCCTCATTTTCAGTTCCCTTAATGTTCAGACTTCTGCTCTCTCTGTTTTCTTTCAGAGGTGCATTGCTTTCCTTCCTGATGTCAAGGTGTTTTTCCAGGGCGTGGCTCATACTCGCCCTGTCTTTAAGGCACCTGCTCCTTAGTGGGATCTTAATCTGGTTCTGGGTGTCCTTCAGCTCCCTCCCTTTGAGTCCTTGGCTACTATTCCTCTACACCTTCTGACATGAAAAATGGCCTTTCGCCTGGCGATCATGTCTGTTCGTCATGTCGTGGAGTTGCATGCTCTGTCCTGTAGACCACCATTTTTGGTGTTTCACAAGGACAAGGCGGTGCTTCGCACCTCTCAGGAGTTCCTCCCCAAGGTGGTTTCGGAGTTCCACATCAATCAGGTGATTGTGGTGGCCTCTTTCTGCCCTGACCCCACCTCTGACAAGGAGAGGGATCTCCACTTGTTAGACGTGGTGCGTTGTCTCAAGTTTTATGTACATCTCACTGAGTTTTTCAGGCAATCAGACGCTCCAGTTCGTCATTCCTGAGGGTCCCAGGGCAGGAAAACCTGCATCCAAAGTGACTGACTATTGCTTCTTGGATCAAGTCCACTATTTGTAAGGCTTATGAGCTGTGGAAGAAGCCTGTCCCCTTCAGGGTCACGGCTTATTCTACTCGATCTATTGGGGCCTCTTGGGCTTACAAGAATCAGGCCTCTGCTGATCAGTTATGCAAGGCTGCCACATGGTCGTCTGTGCACACCTTTTCGAAGCACTACCATGTTGATGTGTTGGCATCGGCTGATGCCAGCTTTGGGAGGAACATCCTGGAGGCAGTTTTGCCTGTCTAGGATTTTCTTTGTTTCCTGGTGCTTCCTTCACTTTTGAGCCCCGTTGGCTTTAGTTCAATGTGCTGTGTAACAGTTTGTGGTGTTACCCCTGTTCATTGTCCGTTGACACTTTATTGTTGTTGGGCTCTCTCTGATCTGATGGTTCATATATGCACTGGTGACTTTGGGGGGCCTTGCTCCTGGTCCTTGCCTTCTTCCCGCCTCTGGGAAACTTAATGGTTTGACATCCCAGAGTTACCAGTAACCTGTATTGGACTACAGAGAAAAGAGTATTTTGGTCTTACCTGTTAAATCCTTTTCTCTTAGTCCATACAGGTTACTAGTCTCCCACCCTGTCAAGGGACTATGCTTGGCTCTCCTGTGGCAGACCATGGGGGTCCTCTGGGGTCATGCTCACAAGAGTCTTATTTCCTTCCACTGTCTAGTCAATAGTTAATGTCTCAAATCTTTCTGGAGCTGGTTGACTAGCTGCAGCCAAGGAGGGAAGGTAGGCTCCACCACCTGCAGCCATTTCTAGAATTGTTTCTGCCTACTTAAAGGGGCGAATCACCTACCCAAAGTTATCAGTAACCTGTATGGACTAAGAGAAAAGGATTTAACAGGTAAGACAAAAATCCTCTTATTGAACAATCTTCAACTTTACAGAAATAATGCATAAAAGAAATAACGACAAATTGGAAAGCTAGTACAGAAGCATCTGCAAAGTCAAAGATTATTAGAAACTAGTTGAACAGCCCGTTACACGGGCCACAGTGCCACTGTCACCCAGTCGCGGGGCAGTCGCGCAGTGGAGACTGCCCGCGCCGCGGCTGATACAGAGCTGGACGCTCCTTCGGAGCGCCCAGCTCTGTATCAGCCGCGGCACGGGCAGTCTCTACTGCGCATGACTGCAGCACGCGCAGCAGTGTCTACTGCGCATGTCGTGCGTTACACGCAAATTATTATATAGGATACAACATTACATCAGATAAAGCACATTTCTGAAGTAACAAATTTCTGCATCAGGGTACATAACGCAAAATGGTAATGCTATGCAGAACAAAGTATACTAGCACATGTAGAAATTAGCAAAGATATTCTAGAAAAGGTGGACTAACACCACATGAGCATTTAAACAAAACTTAATTTCCATCTAGCATGAAGAAGAAGCTATAAAGCAGCTAAGGGGAGAGCGTGAGATAATCATGACCTAGTATTAGAGCATACATCCAGTAGCCATGAGAGAGAGAGAGAAAGAAGCACAGCTTACGTTGGCAATAGATGAGCAGTACATGTGTGCTAGAAAGAGAAAAACAGACAAGATGTCAAAAGGAGAGTAGAGGGCTGTGCATGAAAGAGAAAGTAGAAATTAATATAGTGTAGACAGGATAACCTGGTAATATACCTGGCACCCTGTCTGGATACCACACAGGGACTTACAAGTGGTCTGGGGGGGGGGTATGTAGAGAGGCATAAAAGAAAGAAGATTGGACGAAAGTATTGGCTTTAGCTTTCCAAAAACCTGAACCGTAATCGGGTCAGTTACAAAAAAGGTAAGGCATCTAAACTGAAAATGTATGCAGTGTATACAAGGGGATAAGAAACATCATTTCAGTGTCTAGTAGGAGATTTAGTTAATAACCTGAACCTTCCCCTCAGGATCCCCAAAAAAGACCCACTGATTAATGAAATATAGTAACCAAAAAAGGGGAATAGGAAAGGAGACATAAGGAGTCGAGGAAAAAACAGTATCAAACCCGGGACAAATAGTAAAATTGTTCGCATTCATACAATTAAACTACCAGCCCACCCCATGAAGAATCTTCATACATAGGAGTGTTTAAGCTATCATAAGAAACATTGGCGTGGGCACCCCTCAGGAAGCCCCCCCCGTGCTCTCGGGGGCCCACCCCACGGTAAGCCACTACCATCAAGTCCCCCAAGAGACCATCCATCCTCATGCAGGGAGTGCATATTCCACAGAGCGGATGTAAGATAAGGATCCTGGTTTCCAACATGCGAACCCCAACAAAGGCAAAAGAGGCATAACCCACAAAAACTCCACGTCCATAAGTCGCTCCTAGTGACGTGCGGCAGGAACAACAACTTGCATTGCAACCAGCAGGTAAGATACAGCAGGTTGAAGAAGAGACACCTCAAGGGTAGACACAAATCCCAGGGCGAACCTTTCCACTCAGGTCTCCCAAGTTGCAAAATGTATCATAGAAAGCCAAACACCTTGATGAACTGCAGAACATAAAATAACCAATGTGAATAGATCCCAAAAGGCTTCATGTATGTAGGAACGAGCATAGCCATGGTAGGAAGCTGGGCCTTTTCAGATAGAGTGATACTTGAGAGAGGAACACGCAGGACATTTCTCCCACTCTGATATTCCCGGTCGGGAGTGCAGATGATATGATTGAGGTCCGCAGCAGGACGACTCACATCTGTATCAGTGATCAGGGTGGTAAACCCTCTTGACTGCCTTGTTTACCAGAGAAGTCTGGCTCTGATCCAACTCACCAGAACCAGCCCGGACACTCGCCAGTTCCTCCCGGACTGCAGCCCTGATATCATCTAGTAGACTCCTGAGGTCTTTCTTGTTTGCTAGTTGAGTAATCTCCTCATTCGTCAAAAAAGCTTCAGACGCCATCTTAGTCAACCTCTGCGTATAATCCAGAATGCCGTTATTTGAGGCTCTGTATTTGCATTAATGAGGCTCTGAACTCGCTAAAGTCATCCAGGATAGCAAATCTCCCAAATATTAAAATATTAGCAGTAAAAAGTAAGAAAAGCAGCTACGGCCGTAAAACAGAGTCTTAGACCCGGAGCAAGTCCAGATGCGTCCATCTTCCTAGGTAGCTCGCAGTGGCCCCCCCCCCCGTTATTCTTATTTATCTCCTTAAATGATACAACCATGTTAGTGCAAGTGTAACAACTCTGTACATGAACATGCGTAAATGTTTCCAGAATGAGGCTCCACAGCACAAAAATGTTTCCATTTGAAAAATGTGGCGTAAGGTTTAATCTTCCATAAGTAATTGCCTTTAGAGAAAAATAATACTACATTGGTATAGTTTGTCAAAAAGGTTGGTGCCAGGATTACAAAACTTTACCTATCTCAGACAATTATGTATTTATGTTTTCTGAAAACAGAACAACTGGCTTCATGAAATAAGGTACCACTTGCATTTATACCCCAATAAAGCTTGTGCTATAGTAACTGTTTTTATAATATTTTTTTTAGTAAAATGGTAATAGCTATATACATCTGAAAATGATGCCCAATATCACACAAAGTATATGCTGATAACCTAACTTTTGAAATTATTTCTAAAGATATATTTATTCCAGAAAACCAATACTGTCTTTTCATTGGTGGCACTAATCATGTGCAGAGGAAGAGATGAAATATGGGCTTTGTAAGAACCAAAGCACAGCTAACTATACAGTTTTTAATGTGACTTTATTCATGGCCAGTTAATGCATGATGAGCTGCCATGAATATTTATATATTTTTGGTATTCTTTGAAAAAGGAGATATTATTTTTCATTGATTTCACTTACTTTAAAATGGATTCATGGAGTTTGAAATTTAGGATAACAGAGATCCCCAACCTACCACCTCCTAATAGTTCTCATTTCCCTTTTTTATCAAGTGGAATTCTCCATGAACATAGTGACTTCACTAGGTGTTATTGGGGGAGATGTGCTAAAGTGGCGATAACTTCTCCAGTGATATTCCTGTGTTGGTCTGTGAAGCACTAAGCTCTCTTAATGCACAGGCTGGATAGAATAACATAGGAATTGAAGAAATTATATCACTTGGAGAATTATCTCTGCTTTATCACAGCTCTATCACACCTTATTCCTTCTTCCCCATTGTCTTCCAGTGCAGCCTTTTTGTGGGTTTAATGTCTGCCCCATAAATGTCCAGGAGTCTTTAAACGTTTTCAAGGCTGTGGTTGCCTAAAAAAAGTTTTAGCTGTAATAAGTTTTGAATAAAACATCTTTCAGGAGTATATGGTTTATTACCCCTCCATTTTACTCAGGGTGGGGGATAAACCCTACAAATAAGCATAGAAATAGTCGTGTGAAAGAAAGTACACTGGCTTTGAATTCTATGGTTTTACATATCGGGGCATAATAACAATCATCTGTTCCTTAGCAGGTCTAAAAATTAGGTAAATACAACCTCAGATGATCAACAACACATGACCTATTACACCGTGTCTTGATTTGTTTAACAAAAATAAAGACAAAATGGGGACGCCAAGTGTGGAAAACTAAGTACACCTTATGATTAAGGAGCTTGTAGAACCACCATGCAGTAATAACTTGAAGTAATCGTTTTCTGTATGACTTTATCGGTCTCTCACATCATTGTGGAGGAATTTTGGCCAACTCTTCTTTACAACATTGCTTCAGTTCATTGAGGTTTGTGGGCATTTGTTTATGCACAGCATTTCAATCGGGTTGAGGTCTGGACTTTGACTGGGCTATTGCAAAACCTTGATTCTTTCCTTTTTCAGTCATTCTGTTGTTGATTTGCTGGTGTGCTTGGGATCATTGTCCTGTTGCATGACCCAATTTCAGGCAAGTTTTAGCTGTCAGACAGATGGACTCACATTTGACTCTAGAATACTTTGGTATACAGAGGAGTTCCCGGTCGACTCCATGACTACAAGGTTACCAGGTCCTGTTGCTGCAAAACAAGCCCAAATCATCACCCCCTCCACCACCGTTCTTGACAGTTGATATGAGGTTATCACAGTGCCTGTGATTCCTGTCAGTCACAGCTATGACAGATACTGATTTGCTGTGTTGGTTTGGCCCGCCCCCTGGTGACCTTTTTATACCTGGCTAACAAGACTGTCAGGCGCCCTTTCGTGGTGTCTCTGTGCCAGTTATTGTGCTGTGTTCCGGATTCCTGTGTACCGACTTGTCTTGTCTTGACTATTCTCCTGTGTTCCTGCTCGTGTATGACCCGGCTCGTCTGACTACCTCCTCTGGATCCTGACCTGGTTTGGCTGACGTTCCTGCTTGTGTACGACCCGGCTTGTATGACTACCTTCTACGTGCTCCGACCCGGCCTGGCTGACTTCCCGCTCCGAAGAACGACTCCGGCTTTCTACAGTGACCTGTGTTCCAGTTGTCGCCGCCGCGACATTTCTACCTACTGTTCCAGCTTTTGGTGTGACTGCCTTGCCTGGTGTACTCCGATCAGTGCTGTGCTTTTACCGTTGCAGAGTTGGGCGTACCCGTGCCTCCCTCAGACTGCAGAGCCTTGCTTTACCGCTGATAAGCCTCGAGTAAATGTGCTAATTAACCCTAGCAGTGCCGCTGGGTTCCACTCTATCGCTAATCCTGTAAGAGTCTCTTTCTCAGTGAATACTACTGCTGAGCTGGCCGCTCTTCGTCGGCAGCTTCACACATCCTTGCAGAGTATTTACATCCGTTTAGGCCGGTTGGGCGCCTGAGACCCTTTCTCTTGTTCAGTAGCGATCCCGCTTTCCCGAGTGGTGGCAGGCACAGACATCAGCATTCGTATTCCGGTAATCACGCCTGTGGGGGCTGTCGGCTGTAGCGTATGCTTTCCCATTATCCGGTTTAGTTGGAGGAGGCTTGGCAGCTATCGCCTTGAAGGCCGGTTCCAATTACGCCCGTGGGGCCTTATGCACTTGCACTAGTTGAAGCAGTTCCAGTAGGTACGCCCGAGGGGGCTACGGGGACTTTGGTGCTTCTTACTGAACACTGTGGCGGGGCAGTCCAGTATCCAGCCGGTGATAGTCTTGGTCTCCAGCATCAGCCTTATAACACCCAGGGCGTTCCAAACATTCACATCTGAGACTGACTGTTATCAAGGACTTAACCCCTGAGGGGTACACGCTATCCTATTTCTGTGTAATTGTACTTAATGGTCATTTGTGCATTTACCATTATAAATATATATATATTATCTGTATATATTTACCACCACTAGAGGGCGTGTTATTGCCTTATCTTATTTTAATAAAACTGTGTTCTTATTCACCCAATGGTCTGAGTGTCTTAAAAGAAACCGTGACAGAGGTGTTTGGTTTTCGCTGAACGTGGAGCTGTGCATTATGGCCAACCATCTCCACTTTGGTCTCCTCTGTCCAAAGGACATTGTTCCAGAAGTCTTGTGGTTTGTTCAGATGCAACTTTGCAAACCTAAGCCGTGCTGCCATGTTCTTTTTAGACAGAAGAGGCTTTCTCCTGGCAACCCTTCTAAACAAACCATACTTGTTCAGTCTTTTTCTAATTGTACTGTCATTAACTTAACATTTAATGTGCTAACTGAGGCCTGTAGAGTCTGAGATGTAACTCTCTTGGGCTTTTTTGCAGTTTCTCTGAGCATTGCACGGTCTGACCTTGGGGTGAATTTGCTGGGATGTCCACTCCTGGGAAGACTGGCAACTGTCTTGAATGTTTTCCACTTTTGAATAATCTTTCTCACTGTAGAATGATGGACTTTAAATTGTTTGTTTTGAAATGGCATTGTTACCCTTCCCAGATTGATGGGCATCAACAATTGCTTCTCTAAGATCATTGCTGATGTCTTTCGTCCTTGGCATTGTGGTAACACACACCTGAATGCTCCAGACCAGCAAACTGCTAAAACTTTGGCTTTTATAGATGTGGTAACACTTGCTGCTGATCAATTAATCAAGGGCATTTGATTAGCAGCACCTTTCTGCTACTTAGCATCTTATTTCCTATGGAAGCAGTAAGGGTTTTACTTACTAGTATTATCCATAATAAAACTGGTGTTACTAAGAAGTCCTACTTGATCCGACACAAACAGGCAGGCATCAGTGCAGACATTTTTCCTCTGCGCCTGCTCTGTCTGTTCCAGTCTCCTCCAGGATTGGTGAGGAGGAGTTGCATTGTACCTTAAAGTACAGGAAGGGGCTGACAGTGCAGGTGCACAGATACCACTACAGCGAGAAGCCTGCCCATCAGTCTCGGATCAAGTAGGATTTCTTAATAACGCTGAACTTATTCTGGGTAATGCTAGTATTTCTATGCTTATCGCTATATGAATTATTAATTATTGGGGGGAACTTTATTTGGAGTTATAGTTCCACTTTAAAAGCACCCAAACATACATAAATTAAAATATCTAATGCCTCTATTATGAGACCTACCTGCTTTCAAACTGTATTAGCTTGAATGTGGAGACTCAAGAGGACTGGAGCTCCACCAGTCCCCTTTTATAGGTCTTTCCCTCCCACCACTACAAGCTACATGGGGCCTGTATATTAAAATCTCAGATGGGCAATAGCCTGCATTCAGGAGGAGCGCATGTTGAACAGTCATGCTCCAGTAAGTGCTACAGCATTAATAACTTACCACCCCCTCAATCTTTGGCTAGAGTCAAGAGATTGTATGTAAATATTGGCAGTGAATTTTTTTTTTTTTTTGTGTAATGCCACATATACGTTTTTCTCATGTCCTTTAAACTCCTCTGTCCTTCTATCTGTCTTGACCTTTTTATCAATTTGCTTTCAGATGAAGAATGCCAGCTATAACCTTGACCCTTACATACAGGAGTTTGGAATCAAAGTCAAAGATGACATGACTGAAGTCACAGGGCGGGTCCTTCCTGCGCCCATACTTCAGTATGGGGGACGAGTAAGTGTGCAGTTGTATATAGTTTTACTTGCAGGGTTATTAAATAAATAGTAGTAGTACTAGTCTTGTATTTAACCCTTTGAGTGCCAGAGGGGTACGCAACGCATTGCAAAGCAATGCGTTGCGTACCCCTCTGGCACCCAAAGGGTTAAATCCCTCAGAACTACAATCCTTTACTACTACATTTCCTATGATTTTTTTCCTCAACTCTGTATGCTCGCAACATTCTGATTAAACAATGCCCTTCTGGTTCCCTCCCCATTTATCTGCTTACCAGTGTTGGTAGTAAGGTGAACTAATGACAAACTGAGTAACATGTATAATGCAGCATTTATTGTGAAATAAAAACATTTACAGTAACACATTTGTACAACAGAGGGCTCAACTTTGTAGACTTTAGGCTGTATTCAATAAGCTAATAAGGAGCAATTCTAGAGCAAATCAACTGCGCCATAGGAGACAAGTAGATATTCCCCAAATTCCCATTGATTTTAACCCCTTAACGACCGGCCACGCAGGCACGCGGTGGTCACTGAAAGGACCACGGATCATTTTTTAAACTATCGGACTCAGGGCTCCCCAAACGGCGTGCAGCCGCGCGGGGAGCCCTGAAATCCACGACGGTCATAGTACGTCATGGGTCGTTCAGGCACTTTTTACCCATGACGTACCATGGCCATCAAGGGTCGTTAAGGGGTTAAATCAGGCTTTTAATCTATTCAATGCTAGACTGCCTCTCTGACATTAACATAGTTAAGAGCTCCATTTAAGTCAATGGAAATTTTGCATTTGCCCCCTTTGGTGTAATTGGTTTGCACTGTAATTGCTTTAGTATAGATTATTGAATACTAGTTGAAGAGCCCGTTACACGGGCCATAGTGCCACTGCCAGCCGGTCACGGGGCATTCATGCGCAGTAGAGGCTGCCCGCTCCACGGCTGATACAGAGCTGGACGCTCCTTCAGATCAGCCGCGGCACGGGCAGTCTCTACTGCGCATGACTGCATCGTTACACACGTTTTAGCAAATTATTATATAGGATTTGTCTTAATCCTTTAGAAACTGTCTTGGGGGGCGGGTGAGGTGGTTGTTCTAAGCTTTCCTGCAGCTTTGAATGAAACATGATAAATCATTCTGTGGCTGGACATCTAATCCCTGGCTGGTGACGTCTCTTGGAGAAGCTGCAGGTGCAGCAATTTCTTTCAGAAACAATAAGACTAGCTAAAACTGAAAATGAGAGAAACTAATTTTAAAAATACAGCAAGACAAATCCCCAAAACTTCTACAAATATGTAAATGGAAAAAATGTAAAGGTCAGTACTGGGCATCTTGAAACTGAGATAGGTGAATTGATTAGTCTGAATATGGCGATGGCTGACACCTTAAGCAAATAATTTTCTTCTGTATATACAAAGGAAGCAACGACAGGTGTTTGTCAAACAGAGGGAAAAGCAACATTTTTTTCACTGTGTACATGACTTACTTAAGTCCAAAAGAGATTGGGAAAGGTTAAGATGAATTAAACACATGGACCTGATGACATACACTCAAGAATACTTAGGGCCCTTAGTTTAACAGCCATTTTGATCCATTGTGAACACAGGACATGGTTCCTGTGTTTCACAAAGATTAAAAGAAAATTATTTCTCTGTCATCCAATACAGGTTACTGGTAACTTTGGGTAGGCAATCAGCCCATTTTAAGTAGGCAGGAACAATTCTAGAAGTGAATGCAGGGGGTGGACCCTACCTTCCCTGCTTGGCTGCAGCTAGCCAATCAGCTCCAGTAAGATTTGTTCCTTGGTGAAGATGCAGGCAAGAGAAAAGTTCTGCTATAGTTTTAGCTATTTTTTTATTTTTCTGATAGATATGGAATACCACCATTAGGTGGATTACCATAACTGACAATGCCCTTAGATGTGACTAGCTCAGTATCCAGGTGCTTCTGTGGACCTTAAGCCCTGGGGGTAAAAATCTTAGGTTCAAGCTCTTTCCCCAGGAGTTGCCCACTGAGGCTTCTTCTTAATACATGGTGATCTGAAGACAGAAGATCTGCAGGAAAGGTGAGCAACCCTTTGAGTGCTGCAAGTCCACATATTCCACAGTGCCCCTCCGCACAGGAGTTTTCCTTTGGAGTTCCTATTGCACATTCCTGCACTCATTGGGTTAATCTGTATGTCTGTTGGGTGGTTTGGAGCAAGTTTCTGTGGTAACTTAACCCTTTAGCTGCTGGTTCAGCATCTTTTGGGGGGTTTCCCCTACTGGGTTCAGTGTTTATTGGGCCTAGTGACATGTTTTAGTAATGTCTAGTGCACATTCACTTATCAGTTACAGCTTTGCAAAAGTTGTGTTTTGTGCGCTTTTACCGCATAGATGCCATTGCTCCATTCACTTCTATGGGACTGTACAGTTTGGGACATATCTCTGCAACCACTCATCGTAGCAACTTCAGAGATGGCTCGTTTTGTTTGTCTGCCCTTGCTCTATTATCTGATCAACCTTTTGTATATGTTGGGGGGCTCAGGGGGCTTCAGGCACTGTTGGGATACTTTTTCTGGGAAAACTACATTTCCCATGAGAGCTTGCTTTGTGCGCTCGTTTCTGATTGGCTCCCACCGTGGCAGCCATTTTGTGCTTTTCCTGAATGAGTATCCTATGCAGGGCTTGGACTCTCCTTCTCTTATCTGCAGATTAACCCTTCATCTGCCAGATAAGTGCATTTTAGTGATTTCTGGGGTGAAATTTTAATCTTCCACGCTGTATCTGGGTGATTCTTTATACTTTTTAAATGTTTTGACACTGTGAGAATGTCTAATCCGTTAGAGCTTGGGGCCAGGCCAAAGACTAAGGACGCTGGGGTCTCTGTGTCCCCTATTGCGCATTGCTCCTCATGTCATTCAGGGTTACCTAGAGAATTCTCAGGTCCTTTATGCCCAGCATGTTCTGATGTCCCTGAGTCTTCCTTAGGGACCTCCAGCCATGCATTAGAGCCAGTATGGGTGCAAGAGTTCAAGGCTGCTATAGAGACCTCTGGTCTACATTGCAACTCTTTCCATCCCAGTTACAGGGGGTCTTCCATTCATGGCAGAACCCCTCTTCAGTCAAATATTCCCTGTCTAAACCACAGGGAGTACCTGATGTCTCAGATTCCTCTGATGAGGAACTGTTGGTGTATTTGGACGTTGAGGAATGTTCTGCTGTGGGCTCCTCTCAGTTTTTTGGGGACCCCTTTGAGGCTGATCCTGATCCCTTGGCTGAGGGCCTGATCAGAGCCATCCTAACTACCCTAAACATTCCCTTACTTCAGGAGGTTTCTTTGGATCCCTCTGATGTATTTCAGGAGCCTAAGAGGCCCCACACTTGTTTTCCACCTAACCCCACTCTTGACCGCCTTGTGTCTGAGTGGAAGTCTCCAGACCGGAAACCTTCTGTTTCCAAGAAATTTGCCAAGCTTTTCCCCTTCTCTGAGGCGGCGCTTGCTCAGTGGGTTCATCCCCCCCAAGTGGATGCTCCTGTTACCAGGCTATCTAAGTCCACTGCCTTGCCAGTTGCTGATGCATCCACTCTGAAAGACTGGACCGACAAGAAACTTGAGGTCTCCCTCAAGTCCATTTTTGCCACTGCTGGTACTGCCATGCGTCCAGCGTTCACTGCGGCATGGGTGAACCGGGCCATTGCGGTCTGTACTGAACAGCTCACCCTGGCTGCCCGTCAGGGTGCTCCTACTTCGGATACATTACGGCTCCTTGCCAACATTTCTGAGGCCCAGCACTATGTTTCTGCTGCCTTGTTTGATGCCATCCATTTGGTGGTAAGAGTTTCCACCATGTCTGTGGTTGCCAGACAAGCTCTTTGGCTCAAGATCTGGTCTGCTAACACTGCTTCCAAGAAAACTTTGCTCTCATTGCCTTTTCAAAGCACTTCTTTGTTTGGGCCAGATCTTAAGGATCTGATAAGTGAGGCCACACGGGGCAAGAGTACCCTTCTGCCTATTGTCCCCAGGAAGAAGACTCCTATCAAGCGTAATTGGCTTTATCGTCCCTTCCAGACTGAGACCCGATCGAACCAGGCACTTCCCTGAGCTCCGCGTTCTTCCTCCAAGCCCAAACAACAATGGAAGCCCAAAGTCTCCCCCAAGACTAATGCTTCCAAGCCTTTTTCGGCACGACTTGCCAAACCCAGGTCTCCACTCGGCTGTGGGTGGCCATCTGCGTCACTACCACAGAGTCTGGGAGGATTCAGTGGAGGACCCGTGGGTTTTGCAGGTGGTGGCGGAAGGGTACAGGATCCCTTTCGCCTCTCTTCCTCCCTTTCGGTTTTTCCCCTCTCATACGCTCCAGGGTGTAGAAAAACGCTGTCTGTTAAATGGCGCTATCCAGGCCCTTCTGGACAAGGATGTTCTGGAGCCTGTTCCAGTTCGGGACAGAGATATGGGTTTTTACTCAAACCTCTTTGTGGTCTCCAAGAAAGACGGCGGCTGTCGTCCCATTTTGGATTTGAAGGATCTCAATTCCTTTGTGATCAAGACTCACAGGAGTCCCTAAGGATGGTAATTGCTGGTACGTCCCCGGGGGAATTCCTTGCCTTTCTGGATCTTCAGGATGCATATCTACACATCGCCATTCATCCAGAGAGTCGGCAGTACCTCAGATTTGCCTGTGACCAAGGGCACTTTCAGTTTTCAGCTCTTCCCTTTGGTCTGACTACAGCTCCTCAAGTCTTCAACCGTGTCCTGGGAGCCTTAGTATCCATACTCCATCGGGATGATATCAGAGTTACTCCATACATAGATGACCTGCTTCTGAAAGCCCCTTCTGCGGAACTTCTTTATCAGCAGGTTCAGGACTGCATTCATGCTCTCACCCATCACTGGTGGATCATCAAAATGGACAAGTCAGATCTTGTCCCATCCCAGCGTCTGGTCTTCCTAGGTCTTCTCTTCGACACTCAGTAAAGCATGGTGTTTCTCACGGACGAGGTGGCTCACCAGATTGCCCACAGTGTTTCTGCTGTTCTGGCTCGCGATCCAGTTCCAGCCAAGAAGCTGTCCTCTCTAGTGGGGAAGTTCATTTCCACCATAGAAGCGTGTCACGGTATTTGAAGACTCTCAGACTTAAGGTTTTGGTAAAAACGTAACTTTATTGAAAAAGTTAAGGCAATCCCCGTAGGGTTAAACATACATAACAATACAGCAACAACAGAATAGGCTCTACCGGCCTTGCCAATAATACCGGGCAAGGCAACCCAAGTGACAGTAGCAATAACAATAGGCTCTACCGGCCTTGCCTATACCGGGTAAGGCAACCGTGAGGTGACATGTACCGGTTCTACCGGCCTTACCAATAGCGGGCAAGGCAGCCCAAGGGAGACTGAGTATAGGCTCTACTGGCCCTGCCAATACCGGGTAAGGCAACCTTAAAGATGGTAATGACAAAGGTTCTACCGGCCTTACCAATACCGGGCAGGGCAGCCTGAAGGACACTGTTGGTAGGCTCTACCGACCCTGCCAATACCGGGTAAGGCAACCTTAAGGATCGTAACGTGCAAAGGTTCTACCGGTCTTACCAATACCGGGCAGGGCAGCCCAAAGCGTAGACCAGCTATCAGATGACTATGACAGCAGACAGGAATAGGAACAATGGTCTAATCGCAGCAGAAGTCTATTGCCAGCAAGTATCAGACGACTGCATAAGGAAGCAGACAGCGACCTGTCCTCAGAACTAAACAGTTCAGGAGCAAACCAACCTCCTCACGTTGGACCCACAGTAATGAGCGCAACCAGGTTTAATGGAGTAAACCAGCGTCCGCACGCTGGGACCAATAGTATATATCGCCAGCAGGTGAAATGGGGTAAACCAGCGTCCGCACGCTGGGACCAACAGTAATTCTCGCAACCAGGTTTAAGGGAGTAAACCAGCATCCGCACGCTGAGGCCAACTGTAATTCTCGCAACAGGTTTAAGGGAGTAAACCAGCGTCGGCACGCTGAGGCCAACTGTAATTCTCGCAACCAGGTTTAATGGAGTAAACCAGCGTCCGCACACTGGGACCAACAGTAATTCTCGCAACCAGGTTTAATGGAGTAAACCAGCATCTGCATGCTGGGATCAACTGACTAGAGCTGAAACGGAATTGTAACAATGTCGCCGGAGCGACGGAGCAAGAGCTAGAGCCCTGTACTCTAGTGGGGAATCCACCGGAGCAAGACTGATGCGGTGACAGGTGACCGGAACACTGGAACCACTGACGGAGAGCGAAACCGGCAGGAGAGGTGGGCAGGCCAGAGACTCAGGAACTCAGGAGGATTAACTCGCGAGGTGCTGGATCACAGGAACACCGGAACACTGGAACAATAGTGCACTGGAACGCAGGAACAGTAGGCCCAGAAGCCTGACAGCAGGTCAGGACAGGTGAGGTCAGAAACATCACAAAAGGGCAACCTGGGAGTGCCCAACCAGGGTTTAAAAAGGCAGAGTGAGGACGGCTAATAGCAGACAGCCAATGAGTACTTCTCAGCAAGTGATAGACACCAGATAGCACGAATCACGGGCACCGTGATAAAGCGGTCCCATTTGCCGTGTTCCAGGTGTGCAGTGGTCAGCCAGACCTTCTGAAGATGTCAGTGTCCCTCCCTCTTCATGTGGAACGGAGTTTGTCTTGGTGGCTCGACCTCTCCAATCTGCTGAAGGCAAGTCCTTTCTGATATCCTTCTGGACCACTGTGACGATGGATGTCAGCCTCTCCGGCTAGGGAGCAGTCCTGGGTCGCCTGAGTGCTCAAAGTCTGTGGTCTCCGGAGGAGTCTCTCCTTCCCATCAACATGTTGGAGCTTTGGGTGATATTTCATGCTATTGGACACCCCAGCTGGAAGAATGCCCAGTCTGGGTCCAGTCTGACAACACCACGTCCGTGGCTTACATCAACCAGCAGGGCGGAACAAGAAGTCTCGCCGCTTGGTTAGAGGTCAAGGCTATTGTGTCCTGGACAGAAGAACATGTTCCTGCCATATCCGCAGTGCACAGTCCCGGCATAGACAACGTCATGGCAGACTTCCTCAGTCGACACATGGTGGACAGCGGAGAGTGGGAACTGCACCCAGAAGTGGGGTCTTCCTTGCATCAACCTGATGGCAACAAGACACAACTGGCAAGTTCCAATGTTCTGCTCTCGTTGGAGGGATCCTCTAGCTCTAGCGGTTGATGCCATGTCCATTCCTTGGTTATTTCCTCTGGCTTACATCTTTCCTCCCCTCCCCATGTTGCACAGGGTGTTATAGAAATTGGTGCTGGAGCGCTGTCCAGTCATTCTGATTGCTCCGTACTGTCCTTGACAGGCTTGGTTTACAGAGCTTATGGATCTGTCAGTGGCGGAGCCATTCTGACTCCCTTGCCATCCGGATCTTCTTCTACAGGGTTACCTGTGGAAGGAGGATGTTTGTCTAGCTTTGACGGCTTGGAAGTTGAATCCTCAATACTGAAGAGAGGTTTTTCTTCTGGTGTGGTGGCTACTATGCTTAGTGCCCGCAAACCTGTTTCTTCTAAGGCCTACCATCGTGTCTGGTCGACCTTTCTCTCTTAGTGTGCTGATAAGGACCTTCTCAGGATTTTGATCTGTCTACGGTTCTGGCTTTCTTGGAGGACGGTGTGGATAAGGGCCTCAGTTTTAGTTCCCTTAATATTCAGACTTCTGCTCTCTCTGTTTTCTTTCAGAGGCGCATTGCTATTCTTCCTGAGGTCAAGGTTTTCTTCCAGGGCATTGCTCATACTCTTCCTGTTTTCAAGATTCCCGCTCCTCAGTGGGATCTGAACTTCGATTTGGGCGTCCTTCAGCTCCCTCCCTTTTGAGTCCTTGGCTACTATTCCTCTATGCCTGCTGATGGCGATCGTGTCTGTTCGCCGTGTCGCGGAGTTGCATGCCCTGTCTTGTAGACCACCCTTTCTTGGTTTCACAAAGAGAAGGCGGTGCTTTGCATTTCTCAGGAGTTTCTCCCGAAGGTGGTTTCTGAGTTCCACATTAATCAGGAGATTGTGGTGCCTTCTTTCTGCCCTGACCCTACCTCTGACAAGGAGAGGGATCTCCACTTGTTAGATGTGGTGCATTGTCTCAAGTTTTATGTACATCTCACTGAGTCCATTATACAATCTGACGCGCTGTTCGTCCCGGAGGGTCCCAGGGCAGGGAGACCTGCATCCAAAGTGACTATTGCGTCTTGAATCAAGTTCGCTATTTGTAAGCCTTACGAGCTAAGGAAGAAGCCTGTTCCCTTTCGGGTCACGGCTCATTCTACTCTATTGGGGCCTCTTGGGCTTACAAGAATCAGGCCTCTGCTGATCAGTTGTGCAAGGCTGCCACCTGTTCGTCTGTGCACAGCTTTTCGAAGCATTACCGCGTTGATGTACTGGCATTGGCTGATGCCAGCTTTGGGAGGAAAATCTTGGAGGCAGTCTTGCCTGTCTAGGATTTTCTTCGGTTCTTGGTGCTTCCTTCACTTTTGAGCCCCGTTGGCTGTAGTTCAGTGTGCTGTGTAACAGTTGCGGTATTGTTACCCCTGTTCATTGTCCGTTGACACTTCATAGTTTGTTGTGCTGTCTCTGATCTGATGGTTCATATCTGCTCTGGTGACTTTGGGGGCCTTGCGCCTGGTCCTTGCCTTACTTCCCGCCTCTGGTAAACTCAATGGTTGGACATCCCAAAGTTACCAGTATCCTGTAATGAACGACACAGAAAAGAGGATTTTAGTCTTACCTGTTAAATCCTTTTCTCTCCATACAGGTTACTGGTCTCCCACCCTATCAAGGGACCATGCTTTGCTCTCCTGTGGCAGACCATGGGGATCCTTCGGGGGTCATGCTCACAGGAGTCATCTTTCCCTTCCACTATCTAGTCAATAGTTAGTGTCTCAAATCCTTCTGGAGCTGGTTGGCTTGCTGCAGCCAAGGAGGGAAGGTAGGCTCCACCCCCTGCATACAGTTCTAGAATTGTTCCTGCATACAATTAAAGGGGTGGATTGCCTACCCAAAGTTATCAGTAACCTGTATGGATTAAGAGAAAAGGATTTAACTGGTAAGACTAAAATCCTCTCCTCCCCCCCCCTCACCTTCTGTAACCATGAGTGAGTAAAATATCCTCTGACAGGAGGGCCAGGCACTTGTATAAAAAGAGCTTCTGGACTTGGCGGCTCCCTCTCTACTCCACTTTACCCCCTCCATGCCTCCTTGTTTTTAAAAGTGATCTCAAAGGAGATGGTCAGGACAAAGATTCTCTTAGCTTGATAATTTTTTTTTTTTTTTTTTTTTGCTTAGCTTATATGGGGCTGTTCAATCCACCATTATGCAGGATCTTATCCCTATTTCTCCTAGATGAAAATGTACCAGGGAGCAGACACGGGTCTGCTAAAGGATGGTTTTTATACTTTTACTGAGCCGCTCTGCTTTTCACATGGGACCCTGAGGAGCTGAAGTTTATCCCAGTTTTCACGTGTCCTGTGCGTATGCCCAGCTTCAGTTTGAGGTGTATGCTGATTTGACTGTTCTGACACTCTGGTCCCTTAATATTTTAATGCCCCCCCACCCTTGCCTTTATTCTTAAATTTCTTTGTCGTCCAGTGTGAAACGCAGCAATCATGGGGTAAAGTCTACTCCTTCAGGAGGGCAGGGTCTCTGAGGTGGAGATTCCCTCCTCACTTCCATTTTAACCCCCCCCAAGCTTTGTTTTAAGTGACCTTGTGATACGGAGGTAGTTTAGGAACAGCTCCTTTAGTCTGTCTGTCTGTCTCCTTATTGGGTTGTCCAGTCATTTTCCAGATCCACAAACCTGTGGAGGTTGTCTTATTGTTATATGCTTTACATCACTATAGCTTCTTATAAGCTCTCTTCATTCATTGTAATGGGAGCTTGAAAGCCGAAGATTACATGTAAGTTGACCCATTTAGTTCTTTGGTCCTGTAATTTTGTCCCTATTCTCTGGCATCTACTTGTTCATGTGATTTGTTGCCTGACTTGCACTGTCTACATATACTGTGTGTGTTTCTGGCTCCTGTGACCAAGGTGGAAGTGGGTTTAGTGCGTTTTTCTGTAACTTTGCAGGGCAATTTACCCCTGCTCCTTAATACGTGACATTTCCACACATTTTGGACTGTACTGTTAAGGCAGTGGGCTTCTCTATTGATCTGCTCACTTTTCCTCCAATATATTCAACCTTTTTAGGTTTATTCCTTAATTTTAACGAATTTGGGTGTGGCCCCTTTAAGACCAGGTGCCCACATGGGGGCATTTTGGATTCATACTCATACAGTCCAATAAGTACCTTTTACATACTTTTAGGGACCTTTTTCCTGTCTTTCTACTACTTTTAACTTTCTTTTAAACTATGTTGTACTTTGTCAGAATCTAAGACACATGAGCAAGTCCACCCCTAAAGATTCTGGCATCCCCCTAACTACTATAACCCATTGTCCCTCCTGCCAGACTGGGTCACTGGAGAATATTCAAGTGAATTATGGCCCCCTAGTCCACCTACTTGACCTTCATCTGCTGACCAAGAACCAGTTTGGTTTAAATCATTTATTTTCTCTGTCGTCCAATACAGGTTACTTGGAACTTTGGGTAGGCGATCAGCCCCTTTAATAGGCAGGAACAATTCTGAGAAGTGACTGCTGGGTGGAGCCTACCTCCTCTCCTTAGCTTGCAGCTAGCCAATCCCCAACCAGTAAGATTTGTTCCTTGGTCAAGACACAAGCAAGAGAACAGTTCTGCTATAGTTTTAGCTTTTTATTACTTTTCTGTTAGAAATAGAATACCACCATTAGGTGGATTACCATCACTGACAATTCCCATCACCCAAATGTGGATAGCTCAGTTTACCAGGTGATTTTGTGGACCTAAGCCCTGGGGGGAAAATCTTGGCTGTAAGATCTTGCCTCAGGAGTTGCCCACCGAGGTTTCTTCTTGATATATGGTAATCTGAAGACAGAAGATCTGCTGAAAAAGGAGAACACCCTTGGAGTGCCGATGTCCACATTTCCCATGCTTCCCCTCTGCACAGGGGTCTGTATTGTAGTTCCTATTACATACCTATGCACTCATTGGGTTTATTCTGTATGTCTGTGAGGTGTTTGGAGCAAGTTTCTGTGGTAATTTAACCCTTTTGCTGCTGGTTAGCACCTTTTGGGGGGTTTTAGGCACTTTCCCTGTTTGGGTTCAGTGTTTATTAAGTGGTTTTACGTTTGATATTCACTTCGCTAACTTTATTTTCCGCGCCCTTAAGGTGTGCGTTTACTGCCTAGACGCCATTGCTCCATTCACTTCTATGGGACTTTACAGTTTGGGAAGTGTCTCTGCAACAGCTCCACGTAGCTCATGTTGTTGGTTTTCCCTTTCTCTGTCATCCGGTCAATGTTCTGGGTATGTTGGGGGCTTTAGGGGGCTTTGGGCACTGTTGGGGTACTCTCTCTCAGTGAAACTAAGTTTCCCATGAGCGCCCGCTTCGCGTGCTCATTTCCGATTGGCTCCTGTTGCGGCAGCCACGTTGTGTATTCGCAGATTGAGTATCCTATGCAGGGCTTGGACTCTCCGTCTCTCCTCTGCAGCTTAACCCTTTGCTTACCAGATAACACTTATTTTAGTGTTTCTGGGGTGCATTAATTATCATACATGCTTTATTGTGGGTGTTTTGGTACTTTGACCGTTTTGACTCTGTGAGAATGTCTACTCTGTTAGACCTTGGGGCTAAACCTAAGACTAAGGATACTGGGGTGTTTGTGTCCCCCATTGCCCATTACTCCTCATGTCAAGCAGGGTTAGCTAGAAAATACTCAGGTCATGTTTGCCCAGCATGCGCTGCTGCCCCTGAATCCCCTACTGGGGCCTCCAGCCATGCACTAGAGCCAATATGGATGCAAGAGTTTAAGGCTACTAAAAGGGACCTCCAGTCCACCTTACAACTCCTTCCATCCACCTTACAGGGGGTCTTCAATTTGTTGCAGACCCCTGCCCATATCAGATCTTCCCTGCTTAAACTGCCGGGTTTACCTGATGTGTCTGATTCCTTTGAGGAGGAACTATTGGTGGACTCTGAAGATGACTGTTCAGCTGTTCCTTCATCTCTGTTTTTTGGGGACCCCTTCGAGGCAGACCCCATTCCCCCTCTGATGTTTTCCAGGAGCCTGTTAGGCCCCATGCCTGCTTTCCACCTCATCCCACCCTTGACCGCTTGGTGTCAGAGGAGTGGAAATTTCCAGACTAGAAAACTTCTGTGTCTAAGAAGATTGCTAAACTTTATCTGTTTTCTGAAACGACCCTTACTCAGTGGGTTCATCCCCCTAAAGTGGATGGCCCATTTTACAGGCTTTCTAAATAACTGCCTTACCTGTTGCTGACGCCTCTGCTGTTAAAGACTGGACTGACAAGAAGCTTGAGACCTCTCAAAGCTATTTTTCCAAATGCAGGCTCTGCCCTTCTCCCTACCTTTGCAGCTGCATGGGTAAATAGGGCTGTGGCTGTTTGGACTGAACAGCTCAGTTCAGCTGTCCGTCAAGGGGCCCCTACTTCTGACATGTTGCGACTTCTTGCTAACATTTCTGAGGCTCAGCATTATGTCTCTGCTGCCCTGTTTGACTCGTATGGTAGCTAGGGCTTCTACCATGTCTGTGGTAGCCAGACGGGCTCTTCAGCTTAAGATCTGGTCGGCTGACACGGCCTCAAAGAAAGCTCTGCTGTCTTTGCCTTTTCAGGGTTCTTCCTTGTTTGGGCCTTAACTCAAGGATCTCATCAATGAGGCCACTGGAGGGAAGTGTTCTCACCTGCCAATGGTCCTGAGGAAGAAGGCACCTGTCAAAAGGCATTGGCTTTTTCGTTCCTTTCAGGCAGATTCGTGCCAAGCGACCCAGACGGTCCCTCAGACTCCGCACTCCTCATCCAAGCCTAAGCATCAATGGAGATCCAAGTCCTCCACAAAGTCCAAGGCTTCCAAACTTTCTTCTGCATGACTCCCCAAACCCGGGTCCCCACCTGCAGGTAGGTGGCCGCCTACACCACTACCTCTAAGCTTGGCTGGCATCTGTGGCAGACCCATGGGTTTTACAAGTGGTGGCCTCGGGATACAGGATTCCCTTCACCTCTCTTCCGCCTCCAAGGACATTTGTTGTTCTCCCTTGGGAGCTGAAAAAGACGCCTTTTCAAGGATGCTGTACAGGCCCTTCTGGACAAGGCGGTCCTGGAGCCAGTTCCCCCTCAGGAGAGGTGCTTGGGATTCTACTCCAACCTCTTTGTGGTTTCCAAGAAGGATGGGGGCTGTTATCCCATTTTGGATCTGAAAGATCTCAACTCCTTTGTGGTCAGGTCCCAGTACCGCCAGGAGTCTCTGCGCACCGTGATGGCAGCCAGGTTTCCTGGGAAATTTCTGGCGCCTCTGGATCTTCAAGATTCCTATCTGCACATCACCATTCATCCAGAGAGTCGGCAGTATCTCCGCTTTGCCTGAGACCGAGGGCACTTCCAGTTCTCTGCCTTCCCCTTTGGCCTGACCATGGCTCCTCAAGTCTTCAACAGGGTCCTAGGAGTTTTGATCTCCGTCCTACATCAGATCAGGTTGACTCCATATATGGATGACCTCCTTCTGAAGTCCTCGTCTCCGGAGCTCCTTCACCAGCAGGTGCAGGAGTGCATTCATGCTCTCTCCCATCATGGGTGGATCATCAATTTGGACAAGTCAGAACTTGTTCCTTCTCAGAAGAATGTCTTTTTGGGTCTCCTCTTCGACACTCAGAGGGGGATGGTGTTTCTGACAGACGAAGTGGCTCATCAGATAGCACTAAAGGTCCAAGCTATCCTTTCTCCGGATCCAGTTCCAGCCAAGAAGTTGTCATCCTTGGTGGAGAAGTTAATTTCCACCACGGTAGCAGTTCCGTTTTTGCCATGGCTCACACCTGCAAGGGCCGTCCAGATCTCCTGGAAAGATCCCTGTCTCTCCCTCTTCAAGAGGGTCAGAGTCTCTCGTGGTGGCTCAAACTGAACAATCTACTGAAAGGTCAACCCTTCCTGGTGCCCTTCTGGACCACAGCAACGACGGATGCCAGCCTCTCCGTATGGGGAATGGTGTTGGGGCACTTGAGTGTTCAGTGCAAGTGGTCTCAGGAGGAATCTCTCCTTCCCATCAATGTCTTGGAGCTTCGGGCGATATTTCATGCCCTACATCACTGGACACAACAACTGGAGGATTGCCCGGTAAGGGTGCAGTCGGACAGTGCCACAGCAGTAGCCTACATCAGCAAGCAAGGGGGCACCAGAAGTCTCACAGCTTGGCTAGAGGTCAAGGCTATTTTGTCTTGGGCAGAGGAGCATGTCCCTGTAATTTCCGCAGTTCATATTCCTGGCGTGGACAACGTTCTGGAAGACTTCCTCAGTCGATACACAGTGGAAAACGGGGAGTGGGAGCTGCATCCAGAGGTGTTCAACCTCATCATCCAGCGGTGGGGTTTTAACCCGGTCTTGGGAGCGCTCCAGCGTCCTCACTTTGAGTCTTTGGCTACCATTCCTCTACGTCTGCTGATGTGGAGGAGGGCCTTTCTCCTGGCGATTTTCTGCTCGCCGAGTTGCGGAGCTGCATGCCCTGTCTTGTAAACCACCCTTTCTGGTTTTTCAGAAGGACAAGGGTGGTGCTTCTCTCCTCACAAGAGTTTCTCACGAAGGTTGTGTCCAAGTTCCACATCAATCAGGAGTTTGTTGTTCCTTCCTTCTGTCCTAACCCTACTTCGGACAAAGAGAGGGATCTTCATCTGTTGGATGTTGTTCGTTGTCTCAAGTTCTGTGTGCATCACACTGAGTCCTTGAGGCAGTCTGACACTCTTTTTGTCATTCCTGAGGGTCCTAGGGCAGGGAAGCCTGCTTCTAAGGTTACCATTGCTTCTTGCATCAAGTCCACGATTCGTAAGGCTTACGAACTTCGGAAGAAGCCTGTTCTCTTCAGGGTCGTGGCTCATTCTGCGTGGACTATTGGGTCTTCTTGGGTCTACAAGAAGCAGGCCTCAGCTGATCAGTTGTGCAAGGCGGCCACTTTGGTCATTTGTGTACACCTTTTCTAAATACTATTGTGTGGATGTGCTGTGCCAGTTTTGGGAGGAAGATCCTGGAGGCAGCTTTGCTTTTCTAGGATTTCTTTAGTCTCTCAGTACTCTTTCACTTTTGAGCCCTGTTGGCTCTAGTTCAGTGTGCTGTGCAACAGTTTATGGGGTTTGTTTTTACCCCTGTTAAGTGTCCGTTGACACTTTGCAGTTAGTGTTGAGCTATTTATGATCTGTAGGTTCACTGGTGCTCTGGTGACTTTGGGGGCCTGTGCCTGGTCCTTTCCTTTCTTCCCACCCTGGGGAACTTAATGGTTGGACATCCCAAAGTTACCAGTAACCTGTATTGGAGGACAGAGAAATAGTATTTTATTCTTACCTGTTAAATCCTTTTCTCTTAGTCCATACAGGTTACTGGTAACTTTGGGTAGGTGATCAGCCCCTTTTAATAGGCAGGAACAATTCTGAAAAGAGACTGCTGGGTGGAGCCTACGTCCTCTCCTTAGCTTGCAGCTAGCCAATCCCCAACCAGTAAGATTTGCAGACTAACTATTGACTAGGAAGTAAGAAGGTAAAGGAAGACTCCTGTGAGCATGAACCCAAAAGGACCCCCACGTGCTGCCACAGGAGTGCCAAACATGGTCCCTTTTTAGGATGGGAGACCAGTAACCTGTATGGACTAAGAGAAAATGATTTAACAGGTAAGACTAAAATCCTGTTTTTTTTTTTCAGTAGTTTCTGTCCCCTCATCTGTTCAAGGGTTACTCAGCTCTTGGTCTGTTTGACACCCTGCACTTCCCAGCATTCTCTTGAGCAGGGTATTTCTGGGTGACTCACCTCACTGGGTATTCTTCTGCTGAGGAAGGGGACACTGAAGATATTGACTTAGAATTGTCTCTTTCCTTGTGGGATTATTAAAAGGAGGGCTCTAGTTCCTCATTAGAGGGGCTTATTCAAGCTGTTCTAGAGCCGCTGCATGTCTCTGAGGCCTCAGATTCCAGTTCCTCTTCCCTGGACTTTAAGAGACGCAAGAAGGAGGCCCCAGTGTTTACTCCTCATTCCTTGGATCTGGTTATCCTGGAGGAATGGAAGATGTCTGACAGCAGACTGCTCCTTAATTGGCGCATTTCTACTCTGTATATCCTAGTGGACTACCCCTCCTGCGGTTAACCCCCCCTGATTTCTTTTCTTCTCAAAAATAAATCGCTGGGTCATGCAGCGACCCTTAACCCCTCAAGGACCAGTGATTCTGGGGTTTGATTCTTCTTAAAGACCATGTAGATGACGTTCAGCAAACCCACATGTGCTGACTCGCAGAATGGGGGTCTGATAGTGACCGCTCTGGTTTTGGAGCAGTCAATTTTAGACCCTGGTAGTGCTTACAGCACTCCCACAGGAGCCCTGTGAGCACAAAATATGTGATGTGCCAGCACCACCATCAGTCCTTTTAGGGGTTAAGGATCAGGTAGACAAACGTGTAGGTTTCTTTCTGAGTGCTAATTTTGCTAGGGCCATGACTTTCTGGAGTTTTAAATGTCAACCAAGGGGACTCTGTTAAAAATGACCTTTTGGCTTTGCTAGCCAAAGTCCTTGAAACTAATGCTTCTGTTGCTGAAGCAGCCTTTGATGCCGTGAGATTTTCAAGGACTCTGCTATTTCAGTAGCCAAGCGTGTCACATTTTGGCTTAAGATATAATTGGCTGACCAATACTCTACTAAGTCTCTGGTTCCTATTTTTTAGCTAAACCATTGTTTGGCCCTTAACTGGAAAAGGCTACCAGACATTCCACTAGGGACAAACGTATTTTGCTACCTAGTGTCATGCCTAAGCAGGATTTTTTTTTTCCCCAGAAGAAGCATGTTATTTGTTATCCAGCCAGTTTGGGTACTCACTTAGGGCACCAATTCCCCAAACCGCAAAGGCACCTCCTCCCTCGAAACCCAATCAGGCTTGTGCAGGCAAGAAAACTGCTCAGAAGCCAAAAGTTGTGGATCCCTGTTCCTTCTCAGGAATGCTTAACCATATTTTATTAAAATCTCTTCCAGATCCCCAAAAAAGATGAAGGATACTTCAGGATACTGTAGTCTTTGCACCCTGTTATGGCAGCTAGGTGCCCAAGGGTTTTTCTAGCCTCCCTAGGCTTGAAGGACTCTTATCTACACCTGAAGATCCATCTGAATCGGCAGCAATTCCTGTAGTTTGCATTCCAGAGCAATCGCTTCCGGTTCACAGCTCTTCCATTTGGTCTAATGTCAATCCTGAGAGTCTTCACAAAGGTCATGTCCGCTTTCGAGGCTCACATCCATACTCGGGGAATTTCCTTGACTCCGTACCTAGATTACTTCTGAAGGAACCTTGAATAAAATGTAATCTTGCTTACTCTGGAATGCTTCTCTGTTCTGGAGCAGAGCAATTGGGTATTAAATCTTCTCTGGTTCCATCCCATTTCTTTCACTTTCTCAGCATGAAAATAGATACCCTCTGTTTCTGACAGATGACAGTATTCAGTATTCTCTTCAGATGTCCTAGGCGATACCTTGCCATCCACTGTGGTGAGGGAGTACATGAAGGTATTGGCTTACCTGGTCTCTGCTTTGGAGGCAGTTCCATTTGCTCAGTTCCACACATGGGAATAGTAACTAGACAGTTTTAGGAATTGGTCCAGGCATCAGTCTCTGTGTCCTGTGTCATGTCTAAGTCCATTCTGACAAAGGAGGACCTTCACTGGTGGCTTCAGAGGTCCTGTCTGAAACTGGGACATCTGTTTGTCATTCTTAATTGGGTCATCATCACCATGGATGCAGGCCTGTTGGGCTGGGGTACTACACTGGGTCCCCTGATGGCCTGGGGCCTCTGGACCATGGAGGAGAGCCTTCTGACTATCCGTGTACTAGAGCTGCGGGCAATTTGCCTCACACTACATCATTTAACTCCTCCCCTGTAGGAGGCTCCTGTGTGCTCTTGACAATGCAACAGCCACGGATTATATCCGCTGCCAAGGAGGGACCAGAAGCATGACCACTTGGGCAGAGTTCCGGAGGATTCTCTTTTGGGCTGAGGCCCATGTGCCAACCCTATCCACAGGTCACATTTCAAGGGTAGAAAATGTGGGGGCAGACTTTCTAAATTGTCATCACTTGGATTCTGGAAACTGGGTGCTCAATAAGAGCAGAGCCAATTTTTTGGGCTCCCAATGGTGGATCTCATGGTCGCTCATTTAAACTGCAAGATTCCTTAGTATTGCACCAGCTTATGGGATGCTTTGGCTCTAGCTGTGGATATGATGACCATCCCATGGAATTTTCTTCTGGCGTATATGTTCCCTCCAACTCCCCTGATTCTCAGGCTGCTGAGGAAAGTCAGAATGGAGTGGGCTCTCTTCATCCTAATTGCTTTGTTGCGGGACCCTTCGGGCCTCATTTTCAGATCTTCCTAATCTGTCCATGGCTGAGCTTTTTCAGGGTGGTTTTATAAACATCTGTGGGCTTTCTGCCCTTGGTTGTTTTGCATTTACACATCAACCAGGAAATTATTTTTTCTTCTTTCTGTCCTGCTCTTTCTAACAGACAGACAAGGAGCAGGAACTTCATCTGTTGGATCTGGTCAAGTGTTTGAAGTACTGTTTTAATCTCACGCAGCCTTTTTTTTGGAAATCTGATTCGCTGTTTGCAGTTCCTGAGGGCCCGCATCTAAGCTTACCGTAGCTTCCTGGTTTAAGGTTGCTGTTCCCTAGGGATATGTTATCAGGAACAAACCTGTAACCTTTCGGGTCACTGCATATTCCACCAGGTCTGTGGACGTGTCTTGGGCATACATGAATCAGACCACTGCTGAGCAGTTGTGCAAGGCGTCAGTATGGTTATCTCTGCACACTTTTGTCAGACACTACTGTGTTAATGTTCTGGCTTCACCTGAAGCCAGTTTTTGCCAGAAGGTCTTGCAGACAGTGGTACCTGTATAGATGTCGTCCTTGCTTTTTCTAAGATGAGAACGGTGTTTGTTTCTGGTTAGTTTTCCTGTTACTTGGTTTACAAGTTCAGTCTCCATTAACATCTGAGGTTCACGTTGTACCAGTTTAGTCTTGGGTATACTGGTCTGTAATGGAGGTTTTTTTCTTTTTTCCCTCCCTGGAATCCTGGAGGATTGCTTTGGTATATCCCCATGATTCCTATATTCCACACTGGACTGAAGGGAAACGATAGTTTTAGTGAATTTTACATCCTTTTCTCTCCGTTCATGTGGACTTTTTCCTCAAATTCTGTTCTGTATTCTCTTTGGTGATCTCATGGCTATGTCTGAGTATATGGCACACATGGGAAAGCCTAAGACCACCAGGACTTCCAGGGCTTCTTTATTAATCCATTGTTCCTCATGTCAGACTGGTTTTCCTAGGGATTTGACTGGTAATTATGTCCCTCTTGTTCTATGCCCCTACCGCAAACTCCTTGCCCCTTTTCTCTTTTCAGGAGCCTGCTTGGGTTAAAAATTCTATTTCTACTATGAGTGATATTCCTTCCTGTGCTAGGGGACTCACTGAGTCCTGTAACCAGTACCTCCCCAAAAAAAAAATAATTTTAGTAATTTTGTAGATGGTGATTTTCCCCTGGAAGGGGGGGATTGAGCTATAGAGGAAGGGGAAACCAGTGAGGGTGACATTGATTCCTCATTTACTTCTGGGGATTCATTTGATGAAGACCCTGGGTTACCTTGTGAAGGCAGTTTTGGAGACCCTTAAGTTCTCTGAGGCCTATGAGTCAACTTTTTCATCCCCAGATAACTTTGAGGCACAAGAGGGACTCCCTTTTCCCTCATCATAATTGTGTGCACCAGGTGATTCTTGAACAATGGAAGTCTCTTGAAAGAAACTATTTATCTCCAGGCAACTTTGTGTTTATATAATTTGTCTCCTGCTTCTCTAGAGAAATTAGCTACCCCCTCCCCCAGCAATTGCCCCTCCCATTTCTCACCTTTTAAGCATACAGCTTTGCTATTTGCAGAAGAAGCAGTTCTTAAGGACTAAGTGGATAAATGCCTAGATTCCCTTCTTAAGTTGAGTTTTTCAGCCTTGGATGCTGCCTTACGCCTAACTTTTACTACTGTTTGGTTGACCAGGGCCATGGCTGTTTGGGGGTAGCAACAGCTAGGAGCACTCTATGCAGGAGTGCCTAAAGAGGACATAGCTCATGCCGTTTCTAAGATCCTTGAGGCTAAGGCATGTCTTACTGAGACTTCATTAGATTATACCAGGTTAATTGGGAAGTTATTGGCATGCTCTGTTGCACAATGACATACCCTTTGGATAACAATTCGGTCACAGGTCAGTCCTCCAAGTAGTCTTTAGTCTCTCCCATTTGTGGGAAAAAGTTAGCCATCTCCAATTCTGGAGAAAATATTAGCCATGCTACTGGGGGCAAGAGCTTTCTGCTACCTCAGTTTATCTCCCTTCCATGGAAGGTGCATGGTTTTCTTATATCTGGCAGTATGCATATGTGCTTAGAGCATCAAATCCTACGCACATGTTCCTCAAAATCCAAACAAACTTGGGAAGGTAGTCTACCCAAAATTTCCAGCTGACAAGGCTACCTCTGCATGACTCTCAGGGGTCCAATCTGCCACAGGAAACTTGTGGTTGTTTACATCTCTCAAGGTATGTGGGCTTTCTCAGTGGCTGAGCAGTGAGTGTTAATGATGGTCTCAGACTGTATAGATTTCAAATCACTTCTTTCTCATTACTACCTTATGTCCAGAGTCCCTTGCGATCTGGTGTGGGGCCTTTTGTTCTTAGAAGTTGCTTCTTTGCTAGTGCACGTGCAAGTTATGGCACCTGTTCCTCTTTGGGATGATTCATGGGATTCTACTCCAATCTTTATTGGATAACTGGCTTTGGATGCAAGCTTTCAAGACAACTAGGTCTTTTCTTCACGCATAATAGGAATGAAGGCTGAATGCACAATAGATGCCTTTAAAACTCATGCATATAACTTTAACATCTAAACCCTTGACTGCCCGAGAGGCATCCACCACACTGAACACAATGCATTGGATACCTCCGCGGCACCCAAAGGGTCAAAATCCACTAGCAGAACATTCCCTTCAGCCTCAGTTTACTTCTAAGTATCACAGCTAAAGCGCAGTACCATGTTAGCCATAGAAAATGCAGGAGATTAGCAGAGTAAAAGTGGTACCTTTTTGTTGGCTGGCTGTGTATGTAGACTTACAGGACAGCTGGGTCTCTTCTTCAGGCATGTTGGGACTGAGGGCTGAAAGCACGGAGCATGACTTTGGAGCTTATGCATGTGGTTGTTATATCTATCCCCTTGACTGTAGGAGAGGCATCAGCTGTGCTGTGGCACAGTGTATTGGATGCCTCTGTTGCAATCATGGGGTCGAATTCCACAAGCGGAGTGTTTTAGTATGTGATGGCTATGGATTGTACTCTGGGCTCTGTTGCAGCTCTGTGAGGTGGTTTAGAGGATACAGACTGTATTGATTGCCTTTTTTGCTCTCCAGTGCAGTTGACCAGAGATGGCTAGGTCTAAAGAATGTAAGACACAGAGACAGAAAGATCTGGGAGTATAAACTGATAACTAAGTTTAACATTCTAAACTATGGCTTGAACCGCGAAGAAGTATTTGTCACATTATCCTACAACATAAAAATTATTTTTGGTCCCTTTGGATACCAGGGGGGCTGCACATCTCATTGTAAGAGATGATGGGTTGTGCACCCCTCTGTTGTTTGTAGGGTTAACCGATACATTCTTTAGACATGGCCATCTCTGTTCAATTTCACTGGAGCGTGGGAGGGGTGGTTGATCTTGTTTGCATTTTCTGGTCCACTAAGGAGCTGCAGCAGAGCCTAGTGTATGGTTTGTGGTCCACACTTATAAATATGTTCTGCTAGGGGAATTTGACCATTTGGGTGCCACAGAGGTATCCAGAGCATTGTGTTGCAGTGTGGTGGATGCCTGTCTGGCAGTTAAGGGTTAGATGTTACAATTATGTTGTTAACACCTCCTCTAGAATATGGTTTCTGGCACTATTTCTTAGAGAGATTATTGAACTGTAAAAAGTACAAAGACACTTAACAAAACTGTTAAGTAGATTGGAAGATTTTAGCTAGTGGTACTAGCCAAACTGGATTTGTTTACATTAAAGGGGATTGTAGAAGAGGCGTCTAAGGGGGGAGACTATTACAAATATACTTAAGGCTAATACATAGTAAAGGGTTCCTTTCACATAGTAAAAGGAGCCCTTTAGTACAAGAGTTGAACAAAAAAACTTTGTTGCATCCATTTAGACTACAGGGATTTTTTTTACAGTAAAGGCAGTCAGGATGTGGATTTTATTGCCCATGGAGCCTGTGTTGGCAGATTATGTAGAAACTTAAAAATCTAGTAAGTATATCATATATATATATAATATATAATAATATAGAGAGAGATATATATATATATATATATTATATATATATATATATATATATATATATATATATATATATATATATATATATATATATATATATATATAATATATATATAGAGAGAGAGAGAGAGAGACAGACAGCTAGATATATATATATATATATATATATATATATATATAAAGTTTAAGCTTAGGACAATGTAGAAAATTATGACATTTGGTTACAGTTAATTTAGGTTGCTGATCTGGGGGATACCTGCCTTTCGTAGACAGGAAAGACTTATATATATATATATATATATATATATATATATATATATATATATATATATTAAAAATGTACTCAGCCTGGATGTTCCAAGGATGCAGCACGAGACAGCACTCTATCAGGTTGATGAATATGTAAGTTACTTTATTACAACATCTTAAAATGGCCAAACGTTTTCGGTCCTCTCTGGGACCTTCGTCAGGGCATATTGGTTCAGTGGGGTGCATTGGACTTGTCTTATTTCAGCCTCATCAACTATGTTACTATACAGTTGATGACCACACATAAGGCACTTTTGTTGAAAGGTTAAAAATATCTCTTTTGACACATGCATGTTATTTATAGTGACCTTTGATCTCTAAAAATGGTAAGTATTAAACAGGTTGTAGTTTAAACAGTAGGGGGTCTAAATGGAATGTTCCATGATAAATTTCACCTCTCACAGAACCGTGCAATTGCAACACCAAACCAGGGTGTGTGGGACATGAGAGGGAAGCAGTTCTACAATGGCATCGAGATTAAAGTCTGGGCCATCGCCTGTTTCGCTCCACAGAAGCAATGCAGGGAGGAGGTGCTCAAGTGAGTACAAAAAATGGATGGATATCACACATGCTGGGTTTCTTCAGAGCAGAGTTCCCCAAATCTGTTTATTATCCCTATAACCACAGGTCGGTATTTAAGGGGCAGTAATATTGGAAATAAAGGCTTTTATATATATATATATATATATATATATATATATATATATATATATATATATATATATATATGAAATTATATTTTTTAAATATCACTGCTATATATTCCGAGCGTCATAGAACTGTAGCTATGTAAAAACTGCATGTATTGTATTAAAGAAGTTGGTTACAATTCACCACTTTAGCACGCTGGGCTGTATCGTACATATTGCCCAAGAGTTAAGTTTGTAACAAATATAACAAGTAAGATTGTGGTTTACCTTGATGCAGCTGCATTTTGGAAGCCCAGGCTATCCTGTGTTGCCACCATGGAAGGCAAACCGTTTTATCAGAGACCATTTTACTGGTGCATTTGGCATATATGGCATGATATTTTACATACCCAAAGGAGAACTAAACTTTTTCTCATGCATCCAATGGGGGACACTGGAACAATGAATAAATTTCCTTCCACCAGGAAGCAAGCACTTGAATCTCAAGAACTCTACTCCTTCCACTCTCCGTCCCTAGTCTACCCCCCTAGGCTCTGCCCACTATTCAGTGCTATCAAGGAGGCACAATGTGTGTTATGTGGGACTACAATTTGTTTTAGTTTATTTCTTGTTTCCAGATAGACAGGTAATTCACACCCTCTAGGCTTGTGGTCTCTACATTACTAATACTGGCTCTCATCCCCATTCCATCTCATTTTAATAGGTGAGGATGGGGTTTGGATTGAGCACATATTCTTCCTCAGCAGGAAAAAGATCACCTGTTCAATCTCCAGCAGTGGGATGCAGGACACCTGCACATAAGTATCCTTTTATTTTATATATCTGTTTTTTGTGTTGTACTGCTGTGCCTATGTAAGGGTATGACTGTACTGGCATTAAAGTGATCTTTTATCCAATGTTTAGCTCAGACTGAAAGGGATATCGGTGAGCAACTTAAATATGGGCCACATTTAAAGATTACTGCTTTTATTATGGGAATAAATTGGTGTAATTTTTTTTTCCTGTCAGGACAGGAGATGACGCTTTTGTCTGTTAATACAGAGAATGGGACAATTACATTTTTGTTTTTTAATAAAACACTGTAGTCCCTGTGGCCTCTTCCTCTGGTTCAAGTTAATCTACAAGCAGCCTGTAATTATCATAGATGGCCTGCTATGTTAGAGGAAAATATGGGACCACAAACTACAGGGTGTTGCCAGTTTAACTTCATATATGAGACACTTTACAACATGAAATTATGGAGGTGTCATGTGTGTGTTAGCTAGCCGCCACAGACCTGTACTGGTTACTTGGCTCTTTTCCTTGAGTCAGTGATGATTCCAGGTCTGGGACAGGTGGAATACTCTGCTATTTTTCTTTATGTACTCTATTCAGCATTTTACTTTATCTTGTGAGGTCCATCTTGGGAGTTCTCCCCCTTTAATATGTTACTGGACTGCAAGTATTAAAGGGACTGGTGTGATATCCATTTCAGACAGTGGTCCACAGTTTTATTTGTTCTAAAACAAGGGGTCAAAAGGAGATATATTTACTGCTATGGAAGAAAAATAGGGGTAATGGACTTGTAGCTCAGAATTATATATTTGTAACCGTGTTCTCTTATATGGACTTTACTTTTCAATCCTACCCCTGAGACCCCCCTGTGAGCCAAATGCCTTATGTTGCAATTCAGCATTTAATTATTCCTGTATTTCTACTCTTCACAGTTGTCAGGAAAAACTTTATTCCCTTTTCCCCTTAAGAAGGGGTATTTATCTGTCACAATGCTAGGAAAGTGATACACCTAGGGTGTTATCCATATCTTGTGTTATATTCCTTGTGTCATTTATTCTATAGTGACAGCCAGGTTTAGCCACCATGTAATCTGACTGTATTTTTCTAACCACTTAGAGGAGGTATTCTTATGTCAGCAAGTACATATTTATTTTTTTAATACTATTTTCTCTCTCCTACCAGAGCATAACAAAAGTCTCTGATTGTATACCCACTGTCCCTTGGGAAAGGGTATGTTTATATTTGCTATCTAGGGGAAAAAAACCTTAACTTGTACAGAACCACTGTAGTCACATTTTTTTATACATGATGATATACATCCGTGTCCTAAATAAATGTTATAAGGTTATCTTCACAACAGCTAACATAAGTATTTACACATGCATATACATGTGTTATATAAATATTTGCACTGTGATCTGTTATACATATTTTATGTTATACAATCCTGTAACCATGTACGTGTGCCTTATGTTTTTTTGTAGGGTTCCTTTGCCTTACACCTGTATAGTTATCATGGTTATGTATTACATAGTTTTCAAACTATGTTATTTTTACTTATGGCACTTTTGTGTCACACAAGTCCTATATATGCCTTATGCACTCATGATACTATTGACCTGATCTCATTGATACCAATATAAAGTTATCCACATGACTTATTTTCCCATATGATACGTGTGCTGTATTTTTTACAGTATTTTTGACACTGTTGGGTTTCTCAGATATATCTAATATTGAAAATAGCACTCTAGGTTTATTGTTTAGTTTTGAACACTTTACTTAATTGTACACGTGTTCTATCTTTCAGTAGTTAAACTGTTCTTTACTACTACTTTTTCTGCTTTGGAGATCTTGTTGAGACCCACATTTGAGCTGTTTAGAAACCAACACACTTGGAGAAGTGGCTCAAATTCCTCTCCTGCTTGCAAGCAGCACAGACTTGTAATTGTGAAGCTGTTATTTTAGTTGCAGCTGGTTTCTGCTAACTCTGTAGTTGTCTTCCCTTCATCTTGGGTTGGACGTGCTGTGACAAACTTGGAGATCTTATGGTTTCTGTGGGAGGTAAAGTTCCTTCTCTCCACAGGATGAAACCCAACCTTTCAGCTTTCTAAGAATGGCCCTTCTTTTTTGTGTATCCGGGGTATGCTTCTGCAGTCTCTCATCTTATTCATAATCTTCAGCTATCAGATGTTTTCCCTGAAGGTCAATCTACATCAGAATTGAGCACAACTTGATACTGTTAAGCAGTCTTCTTAAAATTTCTGAATTGAAGATGGGATTCCATCAGATCTGTTTTACCTGGTTTGGAACTTCAAAAGTTCCTCACTACTCTGGTCATAAAGATCAGTTCCTTGAACATCCTTGTCTGGCCAAATGACTAACTGCATCTAAGATTCCCCTTTTAGAATCACCATTACCAACCTACACTACCACACAGAATGGCTACAGTGCCCAAGGGTCTTTATGGAACTTGTGTCTCCATCATCAGCCTTTCTTCTCACAAGACGGATCAATGTAACACCTCAGGACAATCCTTTGGTAGAAGCTTAGATACCCCACACTTCTCACTTTGGTGACAGGTGAAGCAAAATCCTATAGGCCATGACTGGATAATCATTCTGGAGAAATCAAACACTACACCCAGTTGTAGAATGAGTTCTCTTGGTCCAGAGTTCAAAACCTCCTTTCAGAAGGTTTTCCTGAAAGTTTCAGGCCTCCTTTTATAAAGTGGGTGTAATAGCCAAGTCTGAGATTGATGACTTGGATACCAAGGTATGCACTATAGAAGCAGTACCATTTGCCACTGTAGCTGATTACATGATCCACAAAGGAGGTACTAAGAGCTAGAGGGCTTGGCTAGAGTTTGAGAGCATTTTTCACTTGGCAGACGAATCCACTTGGCAGAAGGGTATAAATGGCAAGCAGTGGATGGAACAGAAGGAGATCCCTGTGAAAGGAAATTAATATCTATTGGTACAATCTCAGATTCCAGGGGACAAACAAAAATGTATTAAAGTCAAACTTCTGTTCTGTGCAGTGATGTAATGTGTAAAGAAAAGTAAAGTATTAGTCTCATTTGGAATGTCCTTATGAGTGACTATCACCACTCTTTTGATAATATTCACAAGCTATCCAATTAGTTGTTTCAACTCAATACCTCAAGGATTCTGGACCATAAATGTACACTAGATAGAAAGGAGATGAACAATCCTTTCAATGTAAAGTGCACATGACAAAATAAATTAAGCGTATCTGCACTTAGTTACTCTTCTTGTGCTCCTTAAGGTCTGTGGATATAGGGGACTGACTCCAGAATATGTGTCTATATGTACTAACAATCAAAAGTCATTAAACAATTTATTAAGAAAATAAATAAAAATATAATCAAAACATATGAACATGAATAAAGTATTAAAATATGTATTTGGATAGCAGACTACTCCCTCAAACACCTGGTATAAAGCCACGAATCAAACGAGAAAGCCCAGCTTATGTGTGTGCTCTAGAGCACTTAATATTGTGTCTATATACATGTATATGTATGCTTATGCGCTTGTGTTTTCTTGTCGGGGCATGTATGTCTTGAAACAAGGGAGATTATATTATTTACATTGTAAGCCTAATGGTTTTAAAAGAACATGGATGCCAGCTGGGCATGTGTATGTGGGTGTGCATATATATTCACATACATACATATATACCCATCAGGCTTACTTGTATTATTCTTTTTATTATCATCTGCAAACAAAAGAACGTAGCTATTTCAGGAAGAGCGTAAAAGGTTAAAATATTTCTCTGAATGATTGCAATTCAGCTAAAGTGAGCCAGTGAGGATTGGGATTCTGGGTTGTTTAGGAAGAGTATATAATAAAAGACATACATGTCAAACAAATGATGCCCCTGAGGAAGTGTAGAATTTGCACAAAACTCGTTGGGCAATATATATCCACCGACCTTAAGCAGAACTAGAAAAGCAGATAAGCTTAATTTATATTGTCATGTGCACCTTACATTGAGAGGATTTTTTTGTATCTCATCTTTCGTTTGTGTGTTTGTGGTCCAAAATCTTTGAGTTGTGTTGAGTTGAAGCAATGAACTGGATAGCTTGGGAATATTATCAGAAGAGTTGTGACAGTCACTCGTGAGGACATTCTATATGTGACTAATACTTTACATCTCTTTAATTTGATATATTCATATTTGTATTTGTTATGTATATGCATACAGGGATATGTACATAGATTTGCTTTGCTGGTGTCAGTTGAAGCAACTACAGTGCCTTTTCTTTTGGTTACAGATATATATCCTATGCCCAAAGCAAGGAAATCTTTCTACTAAAATTTATCATAGAAGCAGGGCTTTTATTCATTTTTTTTTTTGCTATGCACAATTGTTATTGCCTACAATTCAATTTCTCGCATTTTAATATGGTCTTATACATTATATTCGCTAAAATGATATAGCGCTTCTCTCTCTCAAGGCTCAAATTGTTGCTGTTTTAGTTCTTTTTCTAAGAAACTTACAGATATTTAGACCTTCCCTTAAAGGGATAGTAATGTTTCATAATAAAAGCAGCTCCAATTAATCATCATAGTATTTGGACTTTGGAGAGTGTTATTTCAATTCTGTCAGAGTTGTAGTTCAAGAGTAATTCAATGACAAAGTCTCCCCTCCTGCCCATTTTACTGATGTAACACTGCTCAGCCATATCAGAAGGGAGGTGCCCAGGTAGACTGCAGAGAGGAACAATCTTCAATTAAGAGAAGGGAAAAACCTGAAAAATTTGTCAAGGGGGGCAGGGTTTTCATTCTTTTCATAGAAAGAAGATTGTCCCCTGCTGTTATCTGTCTGGTCTTACAACCAGATTCCACATCTGAGAAGAGATGGCTTACACTAGGTAAAAGGGGTGGGAGGGGAAACTTTGCTTGTGAATATCTCTCAAACCATAAAGGTTTGAGAGATAAGACTGATATCATTCTTAATGTTTTTTAATGCCTACAAAATAATATAAAGATAAAACGAAGTATTACTATCCCTTTAAGGAATGGCACAAGTAAGGCATCCAGCTTCATCATGGATCTTGATCTTCGTATTAGAGGTGCTACATTCTGCACCTATTGAACCATACTCTTCAGCATCTGAAGCCCCTGTTTTGCAAGGCAGTGTTTTCAAGTATTTATTTATTTATTTATTTATTTTTTTCCCCAAGTATTTTTGCTTCAAGAAGAGTTTGAACTAAGCCAACTTCAATTTTCATCCTCTTTCCTAATGTTCTATCTAGATAATATGGTCTTAGGAACAATGCTGAGTCATCCATCCAATGTAGCTTTCTTATTCTGCATCAACCAAGAGCCGGTGTTGCATTTGGTGTGTTCTATTCCATCACATAATTAAAGCAGACCTATCACTGTGGGAACGGTTTTGAAAAGTTACTTCACAATATGTGTTTTAGAATTTTTCCAAGATGCACATTTTTCTTTTAAGAGATCTTATCTTTCCAAGTCCTCCCCTTAGTGCGAGCTTCAAATTGAAAGACTTTGCATGATAATTTCTTCTTATCAATTTCTAACATTCAGCTGGTGGAAACACGTAGGTTTTAGCAGCCTAAAGACTTGGAAAGAGGTGATTTTTCTGGACATTTGAGTAATCCATTGTGCAGGCTTTATCTCGCCGATTCAGAGAACAAACCTATACGGAGGTTAGATTCCCCAACTAAATAAATCAAAATATTGCTAAAACTATTAACCTGTTCGGAAAACAAAAATCACAAGTTATAGGCCATTTAAATGTATCCCAAAGCTGTGTAGGGAGCCGTTCCACTTTAAGTGAGAAAACCACATATATTGGATGTAAAGAGATGCCTGAAATACTATTTCTGATCATCTGTTTTCTACTTCTGGAAATTTCTAAAGGGGACAGGCCGTTTATGAACACTACCTGTTCTTTGGGGATTAAATGGCCTGTGAACCTATGTCCTGTTCTATCAGGTCTGTCACTACTTTGTGGATCTTATTCAAATCAGCTAATTAGTCACAAGGATGATTTCCTCACCCCCTTTTTGATGCAAGTTGAATCATTTACATCCCCTTGGTCGCTGCACATGAGCCCTCTCAGGGTGCTCAAGTGGAAGAAGTTCCCAGGTATGGTGGGCAGAGCCCAGGGGAGGTAACTAGGGTCATGTGTTAGGATCGGAGTTCTTGAGATTAACACTTTAAGTGCCTGCCTTCTAGTGGAGGGAGGTTTATGCACAGTATCACTGTCTCCCAAAGGACTAGGAGAAAAAGAGTGTTTTAATGTTATCAGACTTGCCCTGCTGAGTAACAAAAAGGTGCTTTCACAGCTAGGAGGTTTTTAATTCAAATGTTATTACAGCTCAGGCTTTCATTTGATTTTAGTTAATTAAACTGTTAACAGTAACAGCTAATATGAAAAATGTTTTGTGGTATTTTGCATTAGAATGCACTGTGTGGGAGAATGAGAGTCAAGTAATTGGAACAGCACCACCTGGTGACCACAGTAGAAAATTGCTGTAAACTTTTGTGAAACCTCTCCCTGCAATGGGAATAACCTTTTTACTCCACAAGAAAGCCATATATTCTAAACGGGAGCACCTGGTAAAGCAGAATGTGTCTCTTTTGCACAAATAACAGTTTTAGTAGGTTGCACTGACAACTCATCCTCTTGCTTCAGTTCTTTAACTCCAATTGGCAGCTGCTGAGTGACTTGGGAGGAAATGCATTAGGGTGTGATAAGGAAGTGATAAAGCGGAGATGACTTATCCAGTGATATCACATCTACAATTCTTATGTTGTTCTGTTTAGTCTATGCACTAAGAATTTTCAAGTGGGAGAGATCTTAGTATGTCTGCTCCATAGAAAAACTGTAAAGGGAGGTCACTGGAGAAACCCGCTCCAGGAACATCCACAGAAATCTTTAAGGGGGGGGGGGGTCAAAGACATATTATGACCCCCAGGTTAGCCTGCTTAGCTCATATATTTATATGGAGGGGGCAAATGTGTGTATGTGCCCCCCTCCCTCGGACGCACATGGTCATCTCCACTTTCTCACCTCCTTATCTCACCTTATTGCTTAACCCCCCCCCCAGTAGCAATCAACCATTAGTCTTCCCTGTTCCAGTGGCTCTACAGCCAAATGTAAATTATATTCTCCCTTAAGTCACGTTTCCTTGAGCCACAGTAAGGAAGAGTTGGGTGAATGGTGACAGAAATCATAATGCATGTAGTGTTCTTTGTTAAAAAAGTAAGAGGTAAGATTTTGATAGACAGATGGCATATCACACACTAAAACGCACAAAGCCTCGTCTAGTCTATAAACGTCATATAGATACTTTATGGTTGTAAGAAGAAACCAGATGCCCATGGGAGACCAATGCACATTTTTCATTGAATTAAATAGGGCTATTTAATTTTATGTGTCCCCTATGGGCAGTTTGTTTTCTCCAGTTCTTCTTGGTACAACAGCTTAATTGTCTTCCAAATTTCAGAAATTTCACAGACCAACTGCGGAAGATCTCAAAGGATGCAGGAATGCCCATTCAGGGCCAGCCATGCTTCTGTAAATATGCACAGGGTGCAGACAGTGTGGAGCCCATGTTCAGGCACCTCAAAAATACATATTCTGGTCTCCAACTCATTATTGTCATCCTCCCAGGAAAAACACCTGTGTATGGTAAGATAACTCCAAAAAAAATTGATCTGCCATCTAAACCATATTATTTTAGTCATTTCAGTGCCAAGGAGTGGCCAAAGCTTGCTACATATACACTAAATGGATCAATACTTGTAAAGTCATTGTTGGAGAAAGAGAGAGAGAATTTGTGCTTATTTGAAGACAATAGACTTTACAACATACATAGTCTGATTTAATTTATAACCAAACAGATACAATTGGTAGTGCTAGAGTAGGGAGAAAAAAATTGCTATCCAGCAGCCAGGAAAAGACTACTCCATAGCGTCCAAAAAATGAAATACAATACCTAAACCAATCTTGAGGTTAGCTTGCAAATCAGGATGCCAAGCTCAGAAGTATTCCCACAAACAGTTTCATGTCCCTACTATTCATAAACTTCCCTCCTTCCAAGTATCACGTTTTCCTTTGTCCACCTTCCCTCCCATTAGCCTTCTCTTCTCTTGACCTACTATTTCTGCCATCTCCTGTGTCACCTGTCGCAATCGCCTTGTCCCCTTTTTGCTCTGCCTCCCACTATCAGCTCCTTTTCCCTTCTCTACTCTCCGTTCCATCTTGTCCTCCTTCTCTGCTATCCATGATTAGTCCTTTTACCTCCCCCCCCCCCTACACACGCCCATCGCATTTGACACATCATCTTTTTTGCCCTTTTGCCCGATTTGCAAAATTTCAAAAGCTATACACAAGATGCTATATGCAGAACGCTGTAGCCAAACACTGTATGCAATAGGAAAAACTCTATACTCTGTAGGCAAAACACTATATGCAATAAGCAAACTGCTATATACAATAGGGAAAACGCTATACGTAACATACAATGGGCAAAACACAATACACACAATGCTATTAGGCAATAGGCAATACTCAATCTAATATATGCAAAAGGCTATACACAACATATAAGCTTTCGCCCGCCCTCACTCTCTCCTGCCCACGTTCTTATGCATGTACGCACGCACGCACACACACACACACACTGACATTCTCACACGCAATATATACAAATACTCCCAAGATACTCTACCAGCCCTAATAACCCCTAATGGATTACTAAATCCCAGAAATTCCTTTCTCAATATCATATATGCACTTGGGTATATCTTGACATATATTTTTGTATTTCCACTCCACCATTATTTTATAGATGCAAAGTAATAATCATTAAATGAAACAATCACTATGATCCAAAGGCACAGCCAAAGCCCAATATATTTATGCACCACTATTGATGTTCTATAAGTTTCTCCCATTTTTTGTGTAAGAAATGTATAACAAATGGGTTTTACAGTGGCAACAATCTGAATTAATGGACGGATATCTTGACCACGGGTATATTAAGCAAGCAGTACCATAATATTATTTTTAAATATTCTCACTATGGCTATATAGACACTTCAGAGACTGCCAGCGTGACACAAATTGTCTCATCTCAATAAGAAGGCTCAAGGTGTATGGCCTTGCAAGCTGCTTCTACACTAGTTTGTCTCATTTAGCTTATGATTACTGTGTGGCTTTCTTTCAATTTCCCATCAGGATTCAGTCTTTCTCTCTTCCTCAGTCCTCTTCATGTTGAGCTGTTTGGCGACAGATGAGCCTTGAAGTTTTATGTGCTCCAATTTCATTCTTCAGTGGTGTATTCCAGGTTCTGCTATATGTATGGAATATGGATGAGAATGAGATGATATTCTACCATATTTCAGAATCAATCTATTTCTTTCCTCAATATATCAGTGACTTTTTGCTGAGGAAGGAATCGGATCAAATCTAAAACTGGCTGGAATGTGATCTTCTCATCCATACACATACATATGGTAGAACCAGGAGTACACCAGATCACGCAACCCTGTGGCACTCAAAGGGTTAACACTTTTGAGTGCCTTTGCAATGTGTTGCGTAGCCCTCTGCCACTCAAAGGTTTAATGGTAAAGGTGAAGTATACCCTATATAAGACTGAAGATCTTTCTAGTATGTAACGTTGAAACAGTCCTTCACCAACACCAGAATATAGGAAAATTACTCACAATTTTCAGAGGCTAGAACCTACCTGTCAGTATAAACTCCTACACTGGCTCTCACCCCAGTATGGTGTACTTGTTCCGTCATCTGGGTAGATCATTGCTCATTAACACTCCATCAGGGAAAATGCATGGGGAATCAGCCACTCAAATAGAGGGTTATAACATACCCAATATAATTCTGGATGAACCTTAATTATTCTTTCAATTTCCCTTTCACATTGAGTGCAGAGCTACCAAGAGCCAGTGACTCTTCCAAAAGATTAATTCAATCAGCAATTTATTAAAAATATAATTGTAAAGGAAATAACCATCTGGTCAAAGAATATAAATTACCAAGCACAATGTACTCATAAAATGGCCTAATTTTGTTTCGTGACGATAAGGTCACTTCATCAGAGGCCCACATGAAAGAATATGTTTAAGAATGCCAACCTTTAGATTTTCATGAGTAAATTGTGCTGGGGTGAGAGCCAGTGCTGGCGTTTAGACTGAGAGGCAGGTTCTAGCCTCTGAAAATTGTGAGTAATTTTCATATCTTCTGGTGTTGATGAAGAAACGTTTCAATGGTTTTTGTGTCTAGTTCATATTTGAGTGGGAACCCATGGGGAGTGTGCAGCATTGATGTATACATGTTGCCAGAGCCCCCTGTGTCTTCCTGCCTCTATGAATCAGAGGGGTATATTTTTACTCGTGCATCTAGTTTATGTGCAAATATATAATCAAAGGTGATAGTTGGTACCATGTTAGCAGTAGAAATACAGGAGGCAGATATAGTCAGGTTGATACCATATTGGCTAACTAAGCAGATATAGGATGCCAGCTATAAAGACCTCTTAGGTCTCTTCCTCAGGCAGGTATAACATTCCTGAGGAAGAGACTGAAGAGGTCTTGAAAGCTTGCATCCTAAATCTGCTTAGTTAGCCAATGAATATATCAACTTGACTATATTTGCCTCCTGTATTCTGTATTGCTACAGCTAACACGGTACAAATGCTCATCAACATGGAAGATACCTCAGACCTAAGAGGGCTTGAAAGCTTGCATCCTAAATATAATTAGTTGGCCAATAAAGGTATCAACTTGACTATATTTGCCTCCAAAAAATATAATTGCATGCTAGGTTGCACATGTATAGTAAATCTGTTTCATGAACTGGATGCTTAAAGGGGATCTCTCACCTAAATACGTGTAATGCTCATTAGTTAGAGCATTTATCTAAAACACTGAAAATATTGTTCACTGTATTAAAAAAGTAGTTACATGCGCAAAAATTAAAGTTTAAAAAGTGTCTGGCAGCCTACTTCCGGCTTGCCGAACTTTGCCGACCAGAGACAGCTCCCGTCCCACTACCCATCATCCTCACATGACGGAGGCTGTCTGTCACTAAAGTGGAGCGATCGCATTGGCAGAGATCGATATCTAGCCAATGCGACCGCTCCACTTTAGTGACAGACAGCCTCCGTCATGCGAGGATGATGGGTAGTGGGACGGGAGCTGTCTCTGGTCGGCAAAGTTCGGCAAGCCGGAAGTAGGCTGCCGGACACTTTTTAAACTTTAATTTTTGCGCATGTAACTACTTTTTTTAATACAGTGAACAATATTTTCAGTGTTTTAGATAAATGCTCTAACTAATGAGCATTACATGTGTTTAGGTGAGAGATCCCCTTTAAAAGGTCCTTGATTCACAGGGGCATGACTAAGGGCTTCTAGTGGCATTGAGGACACAACTGGCACTGTGGGACTAGAAAGATAACCGAGGAGATGGAGCAACCCCTCATTAATCCATACCTATAGCATAGACGTTGGGCTGGTCACCCACATTTCTTGCATAGTTTATACTTCTACTTTACAGTTAAAGGAAATGCACTTTTATACTACAGCAGTGTAAAGGTTATTTTTAATATAATAAGGCTGTGCTAGCAAAATAAATACCTGTGTAGCAAAAAACCATTTTGAGAACTATGTAGAAAATCCAATTGCCATTTTGAAGCCAGGAATGAAAATGTCATATTTATTAATTATTTACTGTGTAAAGCCTTTATTTTTCAATGTTGTGCACATAACTCATGCAGATGGTTAAAGGGATAGTAATGTTTCATAATAAAAGCAGCTCTAATTAATCATCATAGAATTTGGACTTTGGAGAGTGTTGTTTCAATACTGTCAGAGTTATAGTTCAAGAGTAATTCAAAGATAGTGTCCCCCTCCTGCCCCTTTTACTGATGTAACACTGCTCAGCCAGACAGAAGGGAGGTGCCCAGGTAGACTGCAGAGAGGGACAATCTTCAATTAAGATAATGGAAAAAGCTGAAAAGCTTATCAAGGGGGGCAGGGCTTTCATTGTTCTGATAGGAAGAAGATTGTCCGTTGCTGTTATCTGTCTGGTCTATAGACTGCATTCCACATCTGAGAAGAGATGGCTTACACTAGGTAAAAGGGGCGGGAGGGTGAAACTTTGCTTGTGAATATCTCTCAAACCATAAAGGTTTGAGAGATGAGACATATCGTTCTTCATGTTTTTTTTTTTTTTTTTTTTTTTTTTTTTAATGCCTACAAAATAAAATAAAGATAAAACAAAGTATTACTATCCCTTTAAATCCATGTTCTACTAGATTACCAATAATGAGGAGGAATAAACTAGACCAGTGGTTTCATTTGTTTTCTTTGGTGTAACCCTATATTTTCTAATTAAACTTCCTTGGAATGCTGACAATCAAATGTGTTAACCCCTTGGGTGCGATTGTTTGAAAGCTCCAGATAGTTCTAGATTTAGCTAATGTGTCTTTTCCAAAATGTAAAAAGCAGCTACTTTGCCACGTCTAATCCTTGCACTATTTATGTAATAACTGCATTCTTATATTCACATTTAACTATCTCCTTTTACTACATTTCTTCAAATTGTGATTGCCCCCATTTCATGTACACTACTGTTAGTGTCAGTTGCTTCTTTTTGGTACAAAAGAATAGACATGATAACAGGGCTTATTTTTCTTGGTATGTGTTGATGACAGTTGACGTTGATTTTGTTTCCAGCGGAAGTGAAACGTGTCGGGGACACTCTTCTTGGCATGGCCACTCAATGTGTTCAGGTGAAGAATGTGGTCAAGACTTCTCCCCAGACTCTGAGCAATCTCTGCCTAAAGATCAATGTCAAGCTGGGAGGAATCAACAATATCTTAGTACCTCATCAACGGTATGTCCATCTACTGGTGTACAGACAGGCAATACAGCACACCAATTAATTTTTGGAACCTAATTGGTCAATATAGAGAATAAATTGAAGATCTTGCTTGTGGTTATTTTGCTTTTGCTCTGAAGTGGAAACTGTAGGACTTATAGATTAAGAAAATATGGAGCCATTCTGTGGTAAGTACAAGGAGGCAAATATAAATCTCTCTCTCTCTAATATGTAATACTTTTTTATAATATATATAGTTTTCTCTTACATCCTGTGTGGAACAGTGGAACCATGGGCAAAGTCTTCTCCTTCAGAAGGGCAAGATACTTGCAAAAATAGCACTCTGAGGTGGAGACTCCCATCCTGCTCCAATTCTCCTGCCCAGACCTGCTTAGTGTTAAATGTGTACTTCCAGGAGGAGTCTTAAAGGGATAGTAATACTTCGTTTTATCTTTATTTTATTTTGTAGGCATTAAAAAAAACATGAAGAACGATATAAGTCTTATATCTCAAACCTTTATGGTTTAAGAGATATTCACAAGCAAAGTTTCCCCCCCCTGTTCAGACAGATCAGAAGGGAGGTGCCCAGGAAGACTGCACAGAAGGACAATCTTCAATTAAGAGAAGGGAAAAAGCTGAAAAACTTGTCAAGGGGGGGAAGGGCTTTCATTCTTTTCATATAAAGAAGATTGTCCCCTGCTGTTATCTGTCTGGTCTTACAACCAGATTCACATCTGAGAAGAGATGACTTACACTAGGAAAAAGGGGCGGGAGGGGGAAACTTTGCTTGTGAATATCTCTTAAACCATGAAGGTTTGAGAGATAAGACTTGTATCATTCTTCATGTTTTTTTAATGCCTACAAAATAAAATAAAGTTAAAACGAAAGTATTACTATCCCTTTAATTAGACTTCCTTTTTTATTTTGCTGCAGTAGGATATGGGGCTGTATAATCCCCAATAGGCAGACTTCTATTCCTTTGCGAGGATTAACCAGTGCGCAGAATTTTTAGGACCAGTTCTGTGGAGGATAACTCATGTTCATAGTTTTCCTCTTAGTTTCCATGCAGTTTTGCTATTTATAATTCGAGACTGAAGAGAGTATTCTACTTAGTTCGCAGGTACTGTGGTGAGAACGTCCCTATTCTTTTATTTGGCAGCTACATTTTACATGGTTTGATTGCCTGCAGTTCACTGCATTGCTGACTTTCTTAGAAGCAACACATTCATATCCTATGTATCACTTCTATGTTCCTGCTGTAGCACTAGCGGTGCTTTAACCCCTGCAATGCCCGTCTATAGGCATTCTTTGCTCTACGGGACTTTTTTTTTTCCTTTGGTGTGCAGTTTCTTCTAGGCAGTGGTACTGCTGTACTTATTTCATCATTTTTAGCAACTTTTGGTAATTTTTATTTGCATTTTCACTTTTTTTGGGTCACGGTGCCTTTAAGAACATGCAGAGGCCATACTGCTTGGAAGATAGAATGCAATTCTGGAACTTTTCTTGCCTCTGCACTTGTTTAAGAGGCAGTAAAAGGCTTAAAGGGTGTTTGTAAACTTTACTACCAATACCGGAGCCTCCGGGGGATGCAGATTAGCCCAAGCTAGAGAACCACTGCTCCATTTTTATTGCTGAAAACTACATTTCCCAGCGGCCTGCTCTTCCTGTGCTTCTTGGTAGGGGAATAGGTGGTTCTTGATGGACTCTCTTCCTCTTTGAATTCTGTTGGCTATGATGAGGCTGGTTTCTCCCCTCTGCTTGCCACATCAGCCCCTTGAAATCAAATAAGTACTTTTAAAGCTTTTTGAGCACTTTTATTCTTTCATTCTGTTGTTTGTATTTTATAATTCATGGGTCTTGTTATATCTCATGGGGGACACAGTCAAGTCCATTGCTACTAAGGATTCATGGGTCTCTCTAACTTCTTTGAGCCATTGCTGCTCATGTCAGATTTAGCATCCTAGGGAATTTTCTGGTACTCCGTCTCTCTCTTGCTCAAGGGCTGTTTTCTCAATCTTCAGGACCCTCAACTCTTGAACAGGAACCTGCAATGGGTTAAGGCCCTTATTTCCTCAGTTATTTATATCCCTTCATTTATCAAGGGGGTCTTGGATTCCTGCTCCATGGAAACCCTGCACTCCCCAAACAGTACTTCAGTGATGTTGCAGCAGGGGCTTCCCCTGTTATTGGGGTCTTCTCTCCAGTAGAAGGGTAATTTGATGCAGATGACTTAGATCTGTCCTTCTTGGTTGGGGCCTCTTATGAGGAAGACCCCTGCTCCTCCACTGAGGGTCTTATTATTGCTGTCCTAGACACTCTTAAGGTATTGGAGGCATCTGATTTTAGTTATTTTTCCCGAGATGGTTCCTCTTTAACACTATCATCTTCATAAAATTGCCCCCAATACATTACTAATATAGTAATAGGCAAAGGCATACTTGTATTATGCAGAATAAGACCACATTATTGAAGATAACCAGCTTCTTCTGCTGGCATCCAGGGCACAGAGCTTACAAGAGAAGCTCTGTGTGTCTGTGCAGTCAGCAACTTCAATTACCTTAAGGTAACCAGGAAACATCACCACCAATCCTGGCAGTGCACGAGACAGACAGTGCAGACTCAGAGGTAACTTTCTTGTAAGATGTCTGTGCTGTTGTCTGCCGATGGCTGCAAAAGAAGCTGGGTTACTTCAGTAATGTGGTCTTATTCAGCATAATACAAGTATGCATTTGCCAATCTCTGTATTAGTAATGTATTGGGGGCAATATTATGAAGATGTTAGTTCCGCTTTAACAGATGCAAGAAAGAGGTTGTAATTTTTTTTCTCCTCCCCAATCCTTGGATTAAATTTCCTACAGAAGAATGAAAAACGCCTGATAGCAGGTGCTTTCTTAGCCGGTGTATAACTTATACCCTTTTTCTGCTGAGGCCACTTCCCCTGCAGTTGATATCCCAATGTTTTTGTCTTGCCAAGAATACTGCTTTGCCACTGGTTGATGCTGCGGTTCTCAAGGATCAGGAGGACAAGATCATGGATTCCTTTTTGGAGGTGAATTTTGCAGCCTTAGACCTTTTTGCTGCTTTAAGCTCTACTTTTACCATTGCATGGGTCACTGGAACTATGGCTGCCTGGGGGGACCAAGATGACGCACCCAATGTGGGCCTAGTGGTCCTCATCTCTAAGATCCTAGCTAATACTTATCTACCTGACATGGTCTTTGGTGTTGCTAAGCTTACTGGAAAGGCCACTGCTTTATCTCTGGTCGCCAGTCTCTCTTTGTGGCTGAAGATATGCTGACCAGTGCTCCCAAGAGAAAACTTGGTATCTTTTCCATTTGTGGGTAAACAGCTGTTTGGGCCTGAATTGGACAAGGTTATCAATTATGCCACTGGAGGCAAGAGTACCTTGTTGCTTCAGTTTGCTCCTAAACTTTTTTTTCCACAGAAGACTTGTTTTTCGTTACTTCGTGCATGATGGGTATGCTCCCAGGGCGCCACTTTTGTCAGTAACCCAGGTGCTTCTCTCTCCAAAACCAAAGTATGCCTGGGTGGTCAAAAAGCCTGTGCAGAATCCCAAAACTGACTTCCCTCTGCATGACTCTTGGGGGCCTGGTCCATCACATGCTTTAGGAGGTCATCTCCATGGTCCATCTCTAGTATCTGGATCCTGGAAATTGGGAGCTAAATCAGAGTGTATTTGACTCCATGTTTCACCTATGGATGCTTCCTGCAAAGGGCCTAATGGCCTTTTGGCTGCACCGCAGGGTCTCCGTTCTGTATCCGGTCTCGGGATCCTCTAGCTCTTTCTGTAGATGTGAGTCATTCCATGGTACTTTCCTCTCCTCTGGTGCATGTGTTCCCTCTTGTTACCTTGATTCCCAGGGTGCTGAGGAAAATCAGAATGGACCAAGCTCATGTCATTCTGTCGGGCCTGGTTTTCGTATCTTCTCAATCTCATTTTGGCAGAGCAGTTTTGAATTCCTCCGCTTCTGGATCTTTTGTTGCGGGGTCCACCATGCCATCCACACATGGAGTGGTTTGCTTTGATGGCTTGGCTCTTGATGCCAGCATTTTGACAAAGAAGAGTTTTTCTGACTCTCACTGCTACCATGCTACAGGCACAAAAGACCGTTTTTTTCCAAGGCAAATCTCAGGATATGGTCCCTGTTCTGTAAGTCAGGGCTCAAAATTTCCACTGGGCTCCTCACATTTGGCGAAGAGAAATAGAGTTAAGGGCGAGTGGAAATTGAAGCCCTGTATGTAAGGTTCAGTTTTCTCGCATTTACCATGAAAAAATGGTGACCTGAGAATCTTGCATGGCATGAAAGTGCAGGATTATCAGGTCCCTCTATGGAACATTGCAATTGATGCCCAGATCTGTGATTATTACAGTAGGACTGCGGGACCATGGCTTGCCCATGCCTGCTCCTTTGTCAGCCTGACCCTTCGCCCCTCCCATGATCTCATGCTTTCTGCTGAGCAATGTCTTCAGTCTCACGTAATTAATGCTATGGCAGCTTTTTATCCAGCAGGTGTCCCGAGTTTGTGTAAACAGACATCTCCGCTATCTACATAGCTTTGCTTTCAATCTACAAGTAGTAGAATTCCTTTTCACCCACATACACAGACCAGGCTGCCTTTTACTTTTACATCTTACCTGACAGTTATACAAGGAGATGAACCAATAGGTGTGCACAATAGACAGTGCTCTGCACTTCCTGATACTCTATATCGGTTCATCTGTCAGGCAAGAAATAAAAGTGCACAGCATTGAGAATATGCAACAGAAATGAACAGGGGAGAAAAATCTGTTTAAGATACATGTACAGAGGGGTTCAGGTCAGAGCTGTCTATCAGTTAGCACAGAGCTGTCTTATTGCCTCTCTTCTGTGACTGTGAGATCTTCCTGTCCTCTCTTCACGCAGTGCAAGGTGGCAGTAGTAGGGATTAACCCTTTGAGTGCCAGCGGGGACGGAATGCATTCTGTACCCCTCTGGCACTCAAAAGGTTAAAAAATGGGGAGGGAGAGGAGTTCAGACTGACTGTGTGCATATCTGTGTATGGTTAGGTTACCTTGTATGTGTAGGAGAGATGTGAGTGGGACAGAACACTGTTGTGTGTGTGCGCTCTGGGGTTTAACCTTTTGAGTGCTGGAAGTGTACCAATGCATTAGATACCTCTCTGGCCCTAAAAGGGTTAACTTGTTGCAGGTGTAGGAGGCCTGGTGGGAGGAAGTAATATACATTTTTGTTGGTGGGGGAAGGAAGAGCCTGGTTAGAAGAGAGGTGGGGTGGAGGATAGAAAGCCAGTGGAAGGGAAGATGGACACACTTTGGAGTCTTTACCTTTGATGGAACACCCTGGCCCCTTACCCTGAATATGTGGCTTTCTGTCTCTCAGATGCATGACACGAACACAATTTATGTGAGAGGGCAGCAAGAAAGACCTAGTCAGCCAGCTGTGTTACTTTTTTCTTTAATGTATTGTAATGAGGCTTTTGTTCTGCTTTAATGGTAGTGACTAGTCAACCTTCGTTTTAACCCTTTGAGCGCCAGAGGGTTACAAAACTCATTGCTTTGCATACCCCTCTGGCAATTAAAGGGTTAAGGCCTCATATACAAAGAAAATGATTAGTTGTGGAGTAAACAAATTGCAACATAAGATCTAAATAAATTGACCCAAATGTCCACTGTTTTAAATGGGACTTTTTAACCCCCTTTAATGCTAGAGAGGTCACCAACACACTGCTTCGCAATGCCTTGGAGTCCTCTCTAGCCTTCATGGAATTAAAAGCCCAGTTCAAATCAATGAGAATTTTCATTTGTTCCCTATGTTGCTATATCGCCCCAGTGACCCTCTTTAGGATATATTAGGGGTCTATACCTCCCAAGTGTCCCTCTCTAGGAGATATTAGGGGTCAATACCTCCCAAGTGTCCTTATTTATGTGATATTAGGGTGCCATACCTCCCAAGTGTCCCTCTTTAGGAGATATTAGGGGTCTATACCTCCCAAGTGTCCCTCTATAGGAGGTATTAGGGGTCTATACCTACCAAGTGTCCCTCTTTAGGAGATATTAGGGGTTTATACCTACCAAGTGTCCCTCTTTAGGAGATATTAGGGGTCTATACCTACCAAGTGTCCCTCTTTAGGAGATATTAGGGGTCTATACCTCCCAAGTGTCCCTCTATAGGAGATATTAGGGGTCTATACCTACCAAGTGTCCCTCTATAGGAGATATTAGGGGTCTATACCTACCAAGTGTCCCTCTTTAGGAGATATTAGGGGTCTATACCTACCAAGTGTCCCTCTTTAGGAGATATTAGGGGTCTATACCTACCACGTGTCCCTCTTTAGGAGATATTAGGGCTCCATACCTCCCAAGTGTCCTTATTTATGTGATATTAGGGTGCCATACCTCCCAAGTGTCCCTCTTTAGGAGATATTAGGGGTCTATACCTCCCAAGTGTCCTTATTTATGTGATATTGGGGTGCCATACCTCCCAAGTGTCCCTCTTTAGGAGATATTAGGGGTCCATACCTCCCAAGTGTCCTTATTTATGTGATATTGGGGTGCCATACCTCCCAAGTGTCCCTCTTTAGGAGATATTAGGGGTCCATACCTCCCAAGTGTCCTTATTTATGTGATATTAGGGTGCCATACATCCCAAGTGTCCCTCTTTAGGAGATATTAGGGGTCCATACCTCCCAAGTGTCCTTATTTATGTGATATTAGGGTGCCATACATCCCAAGTGTCCCTCTTTAGGAGATATTAGGGGTCTATACCTCCCAAGTGTCCTTATTTATGTGATATTAGGGTGCCATACATCCCAAGTGTCCCTCTTTAGGAGATATTAGGGGTCTATACCTCCCAAGTGTCCCTCTTTAGGAGATATTAGGGCTCCATACCTCCCAAGTGTCCTTATTTATGTGATATTAGGGTGCCATACCTCCCAAGTGTCCCTCTTTAGGAGATATTAGGGGTCTATACCTACCACGTGTCCCTCTTTAGGAGATATTAGGGTGCCATACCTCCCAAGTGTCCTTATTTATGTGATATTAGGGTGCCATACCTCCCAAGTGTCCCTCTTTAGGAGATATTAGGGGTCTATACCTCCCAAGTGTCCTTATTTATGTGATATTGGGGTGCCATACCTCCCAAGTGTCCCTCTTTAGGAGATATTAGGGCTCCATACCTCCCAAGTGTCCTTATTTATGTGATATTAGGGTGCCATACCTCCCAAGTGTCCCTCTTTAGGAGATATTAGGGCTCCATACCTCCCAAGTGTCCTTATTTATGTGATATTAGGGTGCCATACCTCCCAAGTGTCCCTCTTTAGGAGATATTAGGGGTCTATACCTACCACGTGTCCCTCTTTAGGAGATATTAGGGCTCCATACCTCCCAAGTGTCCTTATTTATGTGATATTAGGGTGCCATACCTCCCAAGTGTCCCTCTTTAGGAGATATTAGGGGTCCATAAAAGCGGGTATATGGGTGGGGCCAGGCATGGAAACTGGTGGCGAGTAACTTTTCAGGCCTGGCTAGAAGCTCAGGACTTGAAATTTTGAGCCCTGCTGTAAGTGGTATAAGGATTGAGGGGGTCACAGCCGTGACGACTTCTACTCCAGATATATTGCTTTTTCTTCAGGAAGGCCTTAATAAAGGGCTTAGTTTTAGCTCTATAAGTTTCAGATTTCAGCTCTTTCTGTCCTATTCCAGAAGCATTTTGCTTTACATCCTGTTGTGCAAACTTTCGTCAGTGGTGGTGTGGCTCATGCCTACTGTCTCTCTACCCCAGTCTGCTGTGACATTTGAACCTGAGAAGGGGGAGGGGTGGAGGGGGGAATATAGGATGGGGGGGCAGAGACTATAGATGTTGCATGGGATAGGGAGCTGGGAAGGCAGGTGGCTTCTGGAGTCCAAAACCCAGGACTTAACTAAGACGATGTACATTTGGAGATGCGATCCATAACGTGCACTGGGCAAGGTATAGATCATATGTTCTGTGAGCCCTAGCCCACATCTCCTCCATGAATCTCACTGTTTCCACTCTGTGGAACCAGGTCTCCACAGGCAATAGGGCCTCTACTTTTCCAGTGCAATGGAATGTTCTGTTGTGTGGATAAGAGAATTGTCGTTAGCTCTCCCGTCCTTAATGGTGGAATGAGATCTATTAACAATATTAAGGTAGAGGGGATAAAGGTACCAGTGTACCAGTTGTGAGAATGAGAGCAGTAATCTGACGCCAGTAGTCCTGGGCGTACTTGCATGACAACCATAGGTGGAAGGAAGAGCCTGTTCTTTCCTTTCAGCGCCAACACAGATCACTGATTGATTGGTTTGTGTGAGCAAGCCTATGACATGCCACGTGCCATCTGGAGATGAATTTAAAATTATTTTCATTTGATGCTGAATCCTTGGCTAATTTAAAGGAGTTCCTGAATATAATCTTCCAATTGGAAGGGGAAAGCTGGAATCCCATATCCTTTTCCCAAGCCAAAGTGTACCCCGGGATGGGAGATCTGTCAGAATGCATCAATAAAGCATACATTCTAGAGTGGGCTTTTATGACTAATGCACTACCAGTTAACAGCTTTTCTTCTTGAGAAAGAGGCCTAAGCAGTGCTGTCTTGGGTACCTTGTCAAGTAGATAGTGACGAACTTGGCAAAATCTCCATTATTCTACGTCGGAGAAGAAAAATGGTTTACTCTCCTGGAATAGCATCAGAGGTGAACCTTCCAAAAGTTCCATGAAGGCAATGGCATGAGGAAGGGTCTAGTGTGTGAAGCTTGAATCAGGGCAACCCGGTGTTACCCCCCACCGATAGCAATGGGGAGGAATAGGGAGATAAACGGAAGGCCGTATTCAACGAATGCCACATAGCGAGGATGTCTCCTAATATTGGATGCCTGCTTAGCACTCTGAGTGGAAGGTGGGTTTGTGAACATAGGAGGGAACGCTTGTAAAGGGACAGCTAACCAGTCTGATGGAACAGCCGATCTAGGCCTTGATTCTATTCCAATGCTAAATAGGGAGATAAACGGAAGGTCGTATTCAACGAATGCCACATAGCGAGGATGTCTCCTAATATTGGATGCCTGCTTAGCACTCTGAGTGGAAGGTGGGTTTGTGAACATAGGAGGGAACGCTTGTAAAGGGACAGCTAACCAGTCTGATGGAACAGCCGATCTAGGCCTTGATTCTATTCCAATGCTAAAACCGGCGTTACAAAAACAAAAAAAACAAAAAAAAAAAAAACAAGCAACGTGTATTTTGCAAACGTGTTACACCAGTATTTTATTGCAGAACCACTGTAAAACAAAACTGGCGTAGACAGCACATTTCTACGAACTAACAAAACTGGCGCTGTCTGCTTTTATTCAACTACCGCCTAACAATAACGCACAAAATGTTAAAGTCCAAGGAAATAGGCGTACGTTTGACAACAGAAAGATCAAGTTTAGCATTAGATGTGTTCCCCACATTATCGAAACCTGACATAGAGTGCCCCCCTTCAACATATTAACCTCCCTCTTTGAAATTTATAGTGCTTTCTTTCACCATTTTAATTCGACAGATATTGTTCACATTTGACATTTTAACCTTTCCCCTTTAAAATTTTACTTATAGTGCTTTCTTTCACCTGGGCAGGTCAGGCCACCCTCCTTTTTCGGGTAGGAGAGATTGGTCATGGAAAGTCGTGGACTTTTCTTAGTCCAGTCCGAAAAGTATGTTGAATGTCTGTCAGCAATCTATTTGGAATACAAATTAGAAGAGCCCTGAACAGATAAAGTAGTTTAGGTAAGGCTATCTGACCAAGCAAAGAGATCAGAAGACTGGACCTGCGCTGGAGATCAAGGTCTAGTGCCTGGAGGACCGGGCTATAGTTTGTCTACCATGGATGGGATGTCCTCAGCAAGCCAAATCCGAGGAGAATAGATCTCTGGTCTATTATGTAAAGGGAAATCTTGACTGACACCATTGAAGATGCGGGAGGGGAGGTTCAGGCCAAGCACGTCTGACTTATTGTAGTTGATCTTGGTGTTAGAACCAAAGTTCTCTAATAAGTGAACAAGAGCTGGGAAGGAAGTCATTGGCGAGGTTAGAAAAATCAGTACATAATCTGCGAAGCTCATGACCTTGACCTCTCTCTCCCATATCTGAATGCAGGTGATGTCTTCAGAAGCTCTAATAGCTCTTAAAAAGTGTTCTAATATAAGTACAAATAGCAGAGGAGATGGGACAGCCCTGCCTCTTTCCGTTCTGGATCAGGAATGAGTCGAAGAGAATGCCATTTATCCTGTCTTGTGTGATGGTTGGGCATACAGAGCAAAAATCATATATATAATTTTTTTTTTTTTTTTGTGAAAGTATTTTACCAGGAAGAATACATTGAGATTATCTCTTGTTTTCAAGTATGTCATGGACTAATTTTATCTACCTTAGAGAGGTGAAAGGCTGAGCTGACCTTGCCAGGACTAGAACCTGCAACCTCCTGGTCTGAGCATTTTCTACAGCTGGTGCCTTAACCAACTGAGCCATCCTGCTCCCATGCCCATATGTGTGAAAAATATTCACATGTAAAGCCAGTTTACCCTATTGAGTGCTTTTTCTGAGTCGGGAGAGACCAATAAGAGGGGGTTGTGTCCTTGCAGCCCAGTAAAGAATGGATATAGTTTGTGCTGTATTGTCCTTTGATCCCTCAACTTGTCCATTCCAATCAGGCAGGATTCATACCAGGTCGATCGAGTCGTTTAAGCCTGGAGGCCAGTAGGGAGGCAAAGCCTTTCCCATCTGCATTGAGCAGGAAGATTGATTGGTAGCTTGTGTCAGAGCTAGGATCTTGAGTTTGGAGGGGTTGTTCTCCTCTTCCATGAATCTTGGTGGATCCTTTGGTATATACCCATGGTTCCGGTGTTTCACATCAGAAGTAAGAGAAAAGAGGGATTTCTGTGTAATTGTCAATTAAATCCTTTTTCTCTTAGTCCATGTGGAATACGAAATTTCAATCCTGGAGAAAAATCACTGGTTCGAGTCCTGTGCAGGGGGGGGGTCTTTGTTAAGGGGAGTCCTTGTTCCACTTCTGTTTATTTACTTTCTTTTGGCTTTGCTATACTTTGAACATGTCTGGTGTGGTGAAGTGGTGCAGGATGAGAATCTTCACCACTTAGAGATTTTTGCAAGTGCTCTGCCCCCCTGAAGGAGGGGGTCTTCACCCCACTTTGAGAAAAGGATTTATCAGTAATTACAAAAAAATCCATTTATATGTAGATATTATGAGGAACCCCCACTTGCCTATCTGCATTCATTGCCAGAGGGACTTTTACCTGCCCAGAGATATTACCCTTTGCCTTCAAAACCACATCGGTTCCTCTAGGTACACTTGCACAAAGTCATGGATTTTGTAGGCATATAGTCAGGTGAGTGAGTAAACAATTATACCAAACAGGTGCTTATGTTCATCTATTTATTATGTAGGTGTATGACTTGACATTAAACTGCCTTCAGCAACCTCACCTTGTTAGCTGCTTTTAGCTGTTTCCAGTTTTATTCCTCCTACAAAGCTGTTTCTGTTTGTTAATGATCATGTTTCAACACACACACACACACACACACACACACACACACACACACACACACACACACACACACACACACACACACACACACACATTATATATATATATATATATATATATATATATATATAATATATATGAGAGAGGGTTGAATATAGAGGAGATTTCAGTGTGCCTGGCAAGCAGGGTTATGCAAACCTCATCATTACTTCCTCTCCTGTGTTGAAGGCATATGGGCATGTGTTACATAGGGCTGAGCAGGATGGCAAAGCCCCCCACCCTAACATGTGAAAATCTCTGCAAACAGAAGTTTGTCGATAGTAGGGACATGAAACTGTCTACAACCCTCCCTCCCATTTGGCATCTTCTCTCACTTCTCCCCCTAATTATCACATTTTCCTCTGTCTGCCTTCCCTACCATTATCCACCTCCTTCCTTTGACCTACTCCTATTATCTCTGGAGTCTCTTGTGTCCGCTTCTCTCCTCTTTGATCTGCATTCCACGATCAGCTAATTTTCCTTTCTATGCTATCTGTTCTCTTTTACCTCCCCCATCACATTTGGCACATCTTTTGCTTGTTTAGCTCTCCCACCATCCCTTTCCCTGTCCCTTCTTCCCTCCCACCATCTCTTTTGCCATGAGCAAAGAACTTTGATTCACACTGCACTGAAACAATGATCTGTTCAGTCTGCATAAAACTGCTTTGTCCCTGGGGCTAAAGGCAACTCCACCTTTACCCCCTACTGTCTTGTCAGCAACTGCTTACCCAAACATTGTTACATACATGTTCTAATACTACACAGTGGTTAAACAATAACCTACGTGCACAACCTCTATAACACCCAAAACATCCACACCCATCAAAACATTTGGGACCCCCACATATTGCCTAATGCTAATGCACTCAATAAAATGACTCTCCACATCAGGGCCACATTGGACGTGCCTACCGGTGCACCACTGACACTGTACTCTCCTACAGTCACTCAGTGATGACAGCTCTGATGCTTTCATGCATCATGCTTATATTCAATTATGTTCCTGCACAATACATACATAAAAGCAAATACAATTTCAAATCACATGTTACAGACACACACACACACACACACACACACACACACACACACACACACACACACACACACACACACACACACACACACACCGTAACTTGCATAACGCTTACACTCTCTCTCTCTCTCTCCTTATCTCTCTCCCTCTCTAGTGTAATAGATAATATTTGAATGAAGATTGTTATTTGAACTCCTCTTTATTTGTGGTTTGCCTCTGCATATATGTTTGTTGTAGTCTGAATCTGCCTGTATGTTCTAAGTTCGGATGATGGTTTTTTTGTAGAGTATATTCAGTATATGAACACTTATTGGCTTACTCATTATATGAACATTTATTATCTTATGACAGTTCTGCAGTTTTCCAGCAGCCAGTCATCTTCCTTGGAGCTGATGTGACGCATCCACCAGCTGGTGATGGCAAGAAGCCCTCAATCACTGCGGTAAGATGGCATTTTCTGGCAGTAGTAGTTGTGTGTGTGTTGTGTGTGTGTGTGTGTGTGTGTGTGTGTGTGTGTGTGTGTGTGTGCTTGTTTTCCAGCAGTTTTTAGACACAGGAGAGTTTCTAGTTTCTCAGAATAGCCAATTGTACCATTACTAGTAGAAAGCCTGTTGGTTGGTGTGTCCTCTGATATTTTTATCTAGTTTTGCCAGGCATGAAGCAGGATTAATTGTTATGAATTATAGAAACAATTACTTAAATTCTGGAGGGTATGACTTTGGCTAATATTTTAACATCAGAATTAAGAAGGGAAATTGACTGGTGTGTACCACACATTGACAGCTCCTTGCCATATGCAGTAATCAGAACAATATTTGCAATATTTTAATTGGAAAAAATATATGATTGTAAATCTCAACTTGAATGGAAATAGGAATTGTATGGCACTGTCTTACCGGAGAATTTCATAATGTGTCAGCGCAGGTCTCCCAATGTCTTAGAAATGTCCCTACAAAGAACAGTATACATTATTTGCCTGAGAATAAAAATTATAATGCAAACAGTACTACTAACATTTTTTTTTAATGTTTATTGTACATTTTAAATCTGTATTGGGAAGAGGTAGAAGAGAAGAAATGGGAGGGAAAATACAGGTTTATAGAGTGACAAACTGGGGCTCATAATCTGCATCGATTTAAGTATTTGCGCCGTGATAATGCCAGAGCTAATACAGCTTCAAGGACCAAGGCTATCTCAAAACATAATGACCAGTACAATTACAAAGTTAAGATAAAACCTTAAATAAAGCTCATTTCCCAGACTGTCACAGTACCCACACATGAGAGAGGGGCAGAGACAGAAATGTAAAAAAAGGGGGGGGATAAAGGGAAAAGAGTAAAGCAAAAGAAAAAGGGTACCTTGATGATGGAGGAGGTGAGACAGGGCATCCAAAAGATCTTTGTTTTTACATGCCTAAGACTGCATAATCTGATTCTGTGAAGACCACCCATGGACAATAAACCACATTTCTCTTACGTCCAATATGGAACACAGGTACCATGGGCTTGAGTTCCTCCTCCTCGAGGGCAGAACACATCTCAAGACTGTTTTATGGGTGGACTCCCTCCTCCAGCTCAACCCTCTCCACCTAACTCCCATAGTTCATCTATTCCACTTGAAATTGGCAGGATAACAGTTTGTTAGTTGTGTTTTTATGTCCCCCCCCTCAGATGTTCTTTGGGGTTTTTGGGTCTCTGGGTCACTTTTTTAATTTTGACTGATTTTACTGTAATGGCCTCTTTAAGAACAGGAACCCGCCGCCGCCACCACCATCTTTGCTCCATCGACTTCTACGGGACATATCTCTGCAGCTGTTTAAAATACAACGATTAGAGAGGTCTCTATGTGCTTGTCTCCTCGTGCCCTATTATCCAGTGCACTTCTTGATTGTCCAGAGGGCTTGTGGCGATTCCATGAATGGAGTTTTAGGCATTGCTAGGCAACAGCAACAGGAGAAGGACTACATTTCCTAGAATGCTTGATTTGCAGGCTTTCTTCTGATTGGCTGTCAGTTTTGCAGTGTCCATTTTACTTCTCTTGCTTATCCTATGTGGAGTCAGACTCTCTTTGCTCTTCTGCTCCAGATTAACCTTTCACTTGCCAGATAAGTGTATTGTCTGGGCTTATAGGTGTGATATATTGTTCTGGGCATTATTCTAGTATTTTATACTTGTGTTGGGACACTTTATTGGGAAGGATGTCGGACTCTAAGTTGCATGGAGTAAATCCAAGGCAAAGGACTCAAGGGGTGCCCCTAACCCCCCCCCCACACACATACTGTTCCTCATGCAAAACAGGGCTTCCCAGAGAGTATTCAGGATCTCTTTGCCCGTCTTGTGTTGCTGTCCTCACTACTCCATGGCCCACCAGCTTGGGTCAAGACTGTACTGTCTTTAGTGGCCCAAATCCCCTTCTCCCTACAGGGGGTGCTTTAGTCTTGGAAGCTCCCCACTACTTTTAAATGCGTGGCTCCCATTTCAAAAGTGTTTCAGATTCTTGGGGCTTCCTTTAAAGTGGAATTGTCAGAAGGGTATGAGGATGATGGAGAACATGAAGATATGGATTCTTCCTACGCCAAGGTGGATGCTCCTGTTTCTAGACTATCTAAGTCCACTTCCTTGCCAGTAGCTGATGCTTCTGCTCTCAAAGATTGGACTGAAAAGAAGCTTGAGACCTCCCTCAAAACCATTTTTGCCACCGCTGGTACTTCCCTACGCCCAGCATTCGCCATGGCCTGAACAGGGCCATTGCTGTTTGGACTGAACAGCTTACTCTAGCTGTTTGTCACAGAGCTCCTACTGCTGAGATGTTGCGGCTCCTCGCCAACATCTCTGAGGCCCAGCACTATGTATCTGCTGCCTTGTTTGATGCCATCCGATTGGTGGCCAGGGTTTCCACCATGTCTGTGGTTGCCAGACGGGCTCTTTGGCTCAAGATCTGGTCTGCTGACACTGCGTATAAGAAAGCATTGCTCTCAGTGCCCTTTCAGGGCACTTCTCTGTTTGGGCCAGATCTTAAGGATCTGATTAGTGAGGCCACAGGGGGAAAGAGTACCCTCCTGCCTATGGTCCCCAGGAATAAGATGCCTACCAAGCGTAATCAGCTTTTTCGTTCCTTTCAGGCTGAGACGCCCGGCAAACCAGGCAGTTCCCCAGGCTCCTCGTTCCTCCTCCAAGCCCAAACAACAATGGAGGCCCAAGGCTTCCAAACCTCCTTCGGCATGACTCTCCTTACCCAGGTCCCCCGCTGCTGTGGGTGGCCATCTGCGCCACTTCCTCAGCATCTGGGAAGATACCATGGCGGACCCATGGGTTTTACAGGTAGTGGCAGAAGGGTACAGGATCCCTTTCACCTCTCTTCCTCCCTTCCAGTTTTTTCCTTCTCACTCTCCTCAGGGTGTAGAGAAACGCCATCTGTTCAACCGTGCCATCCAGGCCTTTCTGGACAAGGAGGTTCTGGAACCAGTTCAGATTCAGGATGTGAGTTTGGGTTTTTACTCAAATCTGTTTGTGGTTTCCAAAAAGGACAGAGGCTGTTGTCCAATTTTGGACCCTAAGGACCTCAATTCCATTGTGGTCACCAGGAGTCCCTAAGGATGGTGATTGCAGCCATGTCCCCTGGGGAATTCCTTGCTTCTCTGGATCTTCAGGACGCTTACCTGCACATCGCCATTCATCCAGAGAGCCGGCAGTATCTCAGATTTGCCTGCGACCAAGGGCATTTTCAGTTTTCTGCTCTTCCCTTTGGTCTGACTACAGCTCCTCAAGTCTTCAGTAGAGTCCTGGGAGCCTTAGTATCTGTCCTCCATCGGAACGGCATCAGTCACTCCAAGCATGGACTTCCTGCTTTTGAAGGCCCCTTCTCCGGAACTCCTTCATCAGCAGGTTCAGGACTGCATTCATGCACTCACCCACCATGGGTGGATCCTCAACATAGACAAGTCGGATCTTGTACCATTCCAGAGACTGGTCTTCCTGGGCCTCCTTTTCAACACCCAGCAAAGCATGGTGTTTCTCATGGACGCGATGGCTCACCAGATCACCAGCAAGGTTTTTGGTGTTCTGGCTCACGATCCAGTTACAGCCAAGAAGTTAACCTCTCTAGTGGGGAAGTTCCTTTCCACCATATAAGCAGTACCATTTGCCATACTCACACCAGAGAACTCCAGAGGTTTGTGATTTCTGATGTGCAGGGGTCAGCCGGACCTCATGAAGATGTCAGTAACCCTCCCTCTTCATGTGGAACTGAGTCTGTCCTGGTGGCTCAGCCTCTCCAATCTGCAGAAGGGCAAGTCCTTCCTGGTGTCCTTCTGGACCACAGTGACAACAGATGCCAGCCTATCCGGCTGGGGAGCGGTTCTGGGTCACTTGAATGCTCAGGGACGGTGGTTTCTGGAGGAGTCTCTCCTTCCTATCAACATGTTGGTGCTTCGGGCGATATTTGATGCCGTTCGCCACTGGAGGACTGTCCGATCTGGGTCCAGTCCGACAAAGCCACAGCAGTGGCTTACATCAACAAGCATGGCGGAACAAGAAGTCTCGCAGCTTGGTTAGAGGTCAAGGCTATTTTGTCCTGGTCAGAGGAACATGTTCCTGCCATATCCTCAGTTCATATTCCCAGCGTAGACAACATTCTGGCAGACTTCCTCAGTCGACACACAGTGGACATCGGAGAGTGGGAACTGCATCAAGAGGTGTTCAACCTCATTGTTCAGAGGTGGGGTCTTCCGTGCATCGACCTGATGGCGACAAGACACAACCGGAAGGTTCCGACGTTCTTCTTTCACTGGAGGCACCCTCTGGCTCTAGCAGTGCAAGCCATGTCCATTCCCTGGCAATTTCCTCTGGCATACATTTTTCCTCCCATCCCCATGTTACACAGGGTGCTGCGAAAACTGCAACTGGAGCGCTGTCCAGTCATTCAGATTGCTCCGTACTAGCCTCGGCAGGCATGGTTTCCGGAGCTCCTGTATCTGTCAGTGGCGGAGCCCCTTGCCATTACCTGTGGAAGGAGGACGTCCATCGTCTGGCTTTTATGGCATGGAAATTGAATCCTCAATACTGAAGAAGGGTTTCTCTTCTGGAATGGTGGCTACTTTGCTTAGTGCCCGCAAGCCTGTTACCTCTAAGGCCTACCATCGAGTCTGGTCTACCTTTCTCTCTTGGTGTGCTGATAAGGACCTTTCTCAGAATTTTGATCTTCCAAGGGTCCTGTCCTTCTTACAGGAAGGTGTGGACAAGGGCCTCAGTTTGAGTTCCCTTAAGGTTCAGACATCTGCGCTCTCTGTTTTCTTTCAGAGGTGCATTGCTATTTTTCCTGATGTCAAGATTTTCTTCCAGCGCGTTGCTCATACTCGTCCTGTATTTAAGACTCCTGGGCCTCAGTGGGATCTTAATTTAGTTTCCCTTTGAGTCTTTGTCTACTATTCCTCTATGCCTGCTGACGTGGAAAATGGCTTTTCTCCTGGCGATCGTATCTGTTCACTGTGTCACGGAGTTGCATGCCCTATCATGTGAACCACCCTTTTTGGTGTTTTCACAAGGGCAAGGCGGTGCTTCACAGGAGTTTCTCCCGAAGATGGTTTCCGAGTTCCACATTAATCAGGAGATTGTGATGCCTTCTTTCTGCTCTGACCCTACATCTGAGAAGGAGAGGGATCTTCATTTGTTAGATTTGGTGCTCTGTCTCAAGTCCAGTCGCCAGTCTGACGTGCTGTTCGTCATTCCTGCGGGTCCCGAGGCAGGGAGACCTGTATCCAAGGTGACCATTGCGTCTTGGATTAAGTCTACTATTCGTAAGGCTTTCGAACTAAGGATGAAGCCTGTTCCCTTTCGGGTCACGGCTCATTCTACAAGATCTATTGGGGCATCTTGGGCTTACAAGAATCAGGCCTCAGCTGATCAGTTGTTCAGGGCCACCACTTGGTCATCTGTGTACGCCTTTTCAAAGCACTACTGTGTGGATGTGCTAGCATCAGCTGTTGCCAGCTTTGGGAAGATCCTGGAGGCAGTCTTGCCTGTCTGGGATCCTCTTCGTCTCTTCACTACGCTTTCACTTTTGAGCACCGTTGGCTCTAGTTCAATGTGCCGTGTAACAGTTCCTGGGGTGTTTATACCCCTGTTTAGTGTCTGTTGACACTTTGTTGTTGCTGGGCTATCTCTGATCTGATGGTTCATATATGCTTTGGTGACTTTGGGGGCCTTGCGCCTGGTCCTTGCCTTACTTACCGCCTCTGGTAAACTCAGTGGTTGGACATCCCAAAGTTACCAGTAACCTATATTGGACGACAGAGAACAGAGTATTTTAGTCTTACCTGTTACATCCTTTACTCTTAGTCCATATAGATTACTGGTCTTCCACCCTGTCAAGGGACCATGCTTGGCTCTCCTGTGGCAGACCGTGGGGGTCCTTCGGGGTCATGCTCACAGGATTTGTCTTTCCCTTCTTACTACCTAGTCAGTAGTTATTCTCTCAAATCTTACTGGAGGAGATTGGCTAGCTGCAGCCAAGGAAAGAAGGTTGGCTCCACCCAGCATTCTCTTCTAGAATTGTTCCTGCCTACTTAAAGGGGCGGATTGCCTACCCCAAAGTTACCAGTAACCTATATGGACTAAGTGAAAAGGATTTAACAGGTAAGACTAAAATCCTCTTTTGTTGCCCCAGATTCCCACCAAGCGTCCGTCCATGGTGAGGAAGGTGCGTCTTTTTTTTTGTCCTCCCCCACACCAAACTGGGGCTTATAGGCCACAGAGCTTGCAAGCCTCTCAAGTGCACCTCTCCGCAAAGCACAGACAGTCATGGCAACCCAAGCGAGCAGCTGCAAGGGCTAAGTCTGACGAGCACGCTTTTGCATGACTCACGGAATGCTGGTCTGTCTCTCTCTGTTGGGGGTTGTTGCCTCTTTTTTCGAGATGCCTGGTAATCTTCAGTTATGGCCCAGTGGATTTTGTGGGTAATCTCCTGCATATCACTTGTTTTTGTGAAGGGTGCCAAAAGAGCTGGACAAGGTATGGCTGTTTCAGGAGGCAGTGGACTCACCACTGGAAAAACAGGTTCTGATTCTAGTACCTTCCCCAGGGAGCGGTTTCTGGTTCTGAGGGACGTTGGCTGTCGCCCCATTCTTTACCTCAAATGTCTCAGCAAATCACGGCAATGTGTGCTTGGGAGAGTATCTGGCCTCTCTGGGCCTTCAGGATGCTTATTTGCACATTCTGATTCACCCGGATAGCCAAAGTTACCTGAATTTTGCCTTACCAGTACAATGCTTTGCCGTTTGGCCTGGCTTCAGCTCCCTGCGCATTCATCAGGGTCATGGCTGTCTTGGCAGCCTTCACCCTTGCCCCACGGCATCTCCCTGACACCTTGCCTGGATGATATCTATCTATCTCTCTCTCTCTCTCTCTCTCTCTCTCTCTCTCTCTCTCTCTCTCTCTCTCCTTTTTTATAAAAAACAAAACAAACAAAAAAAAAAAAACGAATTTTGTAAAGTAAGGGAGGGCATTGGGTACAGAAAAAGGGGTTTGGTGATCCGGGGTACAGGAAATGGTATAAATGACAATGTAGCATGGTACAGCATATTGTGGCAGAGCTCATCCACCAAGCCCCATAAAGTGTCATAGAAATAACATCAGATACTAGGTAGCAACCAATAGTTTCCCTCCCCTCCACTCCTTGCAGACTCAAGGTCCGATAAAGATATTCAACTGGAGGAAGGAACAGGGTAAGAGAGAGGAAAGAGAAATGGATATGACAGAGATAACCGAAAACAGTCGGTATAGCACAGCTGCAGCGCTTCGAGCATGAGTGTGAAACACTGTTGGCTTACCTGCTAGCCGGCCAAAGAGAGAACCTGGACAATCCCTTAATCAAGGCTCCCATAGAGGAGCTCTTGGCTCATCACGATCAGGAATGCAGCCGACTTCTGGTCCACCGTGGGTGGATCCTGAATATACTAAAGTCCTTTCTGGTGCCCTCCCAGGTTTTGGTATTGCTGGGAATGAGGTTCGACAACTGTAAAGGGGAGTTCGTCCTACCAGAGGACAGGATTCTTCTTCTGATGCAGGAAGTGTTTAAGGCCCTAGAGTAGCCCTCGGCCACAATCAGCGAGTTCACGAGTTCTGGGCAGATGGTTGTAAACACTGGATGCTGTACTTTAATCCCAGGTGCACATGAGGGAACTGCAGAGGGATGTTATGCAGAACTGGTTAGAGAATCCGGAGCATCTGGATCACTTGATATCCCTCTCTCCAGAGACCAGGAGGGACCTTCAGTGGTGGTTGAGGAGGCCAAACCTGGAACAGTGGAGACCCTTTGTGATTCAAGAGTGGATCCTGGTCATGACTGATTCTAGCCTGAACAGCTGGGGTGCAGTTCTGGGTCACTTGGGTGTCCAGGGCAGGTGAACACGGGAAAATACCCTCTTGTCCTTCAGTATCCTGGAACTTGGGGCAATCCGGCTGGCCCTTCTTTATTGGACCTCACTTCTGTTGGGGAAGCCAGTGAGAGTGCAGTCTGAGAAAGCTAAGGGGGGGGGGGGGGACATTCAGTGCAGCCGCCTGGTTCGAGTTGAGGTACATTCTTGGTTGGGCGGAGGTCCACATTCTGACCATCTGAGCCTCTCCCATTCCAGGAGTAGAAAATGTTCTGGCTGACTATATCCGTTGCCAAGATGTAGATTCAGGAGAGTGGGAACTCAGTCCGGAAGTGTTCTACCTGATTGTGCTGTTGTCAGGTGTGCCGACCATAGATCTCAAGGCCACCAGGGACAACAGGAAGTTTCTGGCCTTTGCTGTGGATGGCCCAAGAGGGTGTGGTTTGTGGACTTGGTCTGTCTTTTGATTCAGGAACCAGTCCGTCTTTCTCCCAGGTCAAATATCTTGCTCCAGGGTCTGTTATGACAAGAGGAGGTGATGAAAATGGCCTTGATGGCATGGCTCTTGAAGCATACATCCTGAGGCGGAAAGGTTTTGTCTGTGGAGATTTCCATTATGATTCAGGCCAGAAAGCCTGTCTCTTCCACTGCATACCATAGGGTATGGTCTATTTTTCATAAGTGCTGCATGGGCAAGGCTATGTCTTCACAAGCTTTTTGACCTTCCCGTGGTGTTGTCTTTCCTCCAGAACTGGGAGAACAAAGGACTCAAGCTCCCTTAAGGTTCAGATCTCTGCACTTTCCATGTTTGTCCAGAGAGAGATTGCCACCATTCCAAATGTTAAGATTTTTTTTCAGGGGGTGATTAATGCCTTCCCTTCATTTAAGGATCCCACTCCTCCGTGGGACCTTAACCTTGATCAGGGTGTTTAGCAAAGGAATCCTTTCAAGCCTCTTGCTTCCATTTATCTGCACCAATTGATGCTCAAGATGGTTATTCATCTGGCAGTAGTCTCCGTGCAGAGAATCACTGAGTTGCCAGCTTTGTCTTGTAAACCTTCTTTCCTGCTGTTTCATAAGAATAATGCGTCACTGAATCAGGAGATTGTTGTGTCATCCTTTTGTCAAGACCCTAAGTCTGGCAGGAAGAAAAATCTCCATTTGTTAGACGTAGTGCGTTGCCTTAATTTTTATGTGCATCATACTGAGCCTTTTTGCAAGGCTGACCCTGTTTATAATCTCTGAGGATCCTAGAACGGGTCAGGCTGCTTCCAAAGTCTCTCTAGTCTTTTGGATCAAGGCTACCATACGCCAGGTGTATGAGGTCCAGAAGAAACCTGTTCCCTTCAAGATCACCGCTCATTCTACCAGGTCTGTAGGTGCCTTTTTGGCCTACAATAATTGGACCATGGTGGAACAGTTGTGCAAGGCAGCCACTTGGTTCTTCTTGCATATGTTCACCAAGCACTACCATGTTCTTGCCTTGGATGAGGCCAGCTTTGCCCAGAAGGTCCTGCGGGCGGTCCTTCCTGTTTAGAGACCTGCATTTTTTTTTTATTTTTTTTTTGTTCTGCATACAGTTTCTGAGCCCTTTTGGCTCTTGTTCTTGCGTGTCTGTTGACACTGCTTGGGGTATTCTGATACTGGATAGTCCTGGGGAACTCTGGTATAATGGAGGTGTGTGTGTGTCAGGCCATTTCTCCTTTCCCTGCTTCTGGGAGCTTGGTGTTGGTATATCCCCATGGTACCTGTTTTCCATATTGGACAAAAGAGAATATACTGCTTGATCCATATGGAAGTCTCCCACCCAGAGAAAGGGACCTGTGCATGGTCTTGCTTTCCCGGGCAGTGGAGTCCTTTTTAGAGTATTTTCTCGTAGATTTTCTTTTTATCTTCCCCGCTTACTTTGTGTGGCTTCGTTCACATGAATTATGGGCATTAGTAGGCAGGGGAGGGTTGAGATGTGTCCTGTTTGTCCAGGAGCAGGGACTCAACCCTGTGTTACATATGGACTAAAGAGAAAATTATTTAACAGGTAAGAACACTAAAATCCTATGTTAATCTCTCATGTGATTTAGACAGTTGGAAGGTTAATTTTATTCCATAGTAAATATTCTCCAGATCTTTTGGATAAGAAACGTTTGAATAGGGAGCTCTCTGTTTTCACTGAGAAGCTATCTGATTTCTGCAAGAGACATTTGAGAAAACAGTGATTTTTCACTATTTTTGGCCATGGATCCAAAGGCAACTGGCTCCTAGTGACAGGGGAAATGAAAAAAATCACCACTGACAAAATCCTTTTTCTTGGCACTCTATAAAACACAGAGGAGAATGAGTCTGGTGCATTTTATTGAGTAGGGGGTTAAGTATATTCTATGGAGGGTTTTATATGTGGTGCATATGGAGCTACTGGCAGCGTATACCCAAATCTGGAGCCAAGTTTCAATAGGTTTCTCCTCCCCTAAGTACCCCTTCCAAGCCAGAATGTTTTGATTTAGTGTCAGCTGGGGTATTATGTAACCCTTTGTAAACTCATAATAGGAGACCATAGGGGAGATGCATTAAAAAAGTCTATAAGGGCCAGGCTGGTAATGGGGAATTTATGTTGATAGCATATGGAGAGCATATGCACTAGGATGTCTTCACCATCATATCCCTGTGAATCTGCCACAATCTGCTGACATCACTTTGAATACGCCATGTCTTTGACAGGTTTGCAATTTTGCTCTAATACAACAATGGCTTATTTACTTATGGAAATGCATTTTAATGAGCCATTATCGTATTCATGTGAATGTGTTTACTTGATGTTGTGGAACATTGCCGCATGCACTAAACTCCGATAAAGCCTCTGCTGTCAGAGTACAGTCCCAACATTGCCAACCTGAGGCTGGTGATCTTGGGATCTCCCTGTAGCTCTCTATGGAGCTAGAGGATAGTTTGCTTCTCTGCAAAAACAGAATTAGATATAAGCTCTGGCTGGTGTCTGCCTTTAAATTAAGTATTGATTGGGACTTTTCATGTCTTATACAAATGAACAACAAACAGAGAAAAAGTCAAATACTGGCAAGTCAAGCTAGTTGTAGCCTAACTGTCTATATCCAACTCAAAGAAGACTAGTTCATAGTCCTAGATATGTTTTGCCTGGACTTTTATCATTAATACGTCACCTTTATTGAAATTTTATTAGTAGGGATGCTAATAAAATCAAATTGGAATATCCAATGAAATGTGGAGCTTAGACCCTATAATCAAAAAAGCCTCTTGATCTAGTATGGTGATAAAGACCTTTATTTACTTGCCACATAATTGAATACTCACAGTGGTATTCTAACACCTTATAAAATTCAAATATAACACAGCAAACTAGTTAACTGGCGTTTTCATGGCAAGTTAGTAATTCCTATTGTAATACTTGTTTTTAACCCTTTCAATCTCAGGGATGTGTTTTTTGTTTTTTTTAAGGGCCCTTAATTCCTTTCCCAATAATCAAACACTCAAGGTGGCTTATAACACCTTGTAAGATAAATTCATATAGAACCTGATTAATCAGTTAATTGTGATGATTACTAGTTGGTCCTGTAAACACTATCACGGTGCTCATTTTTAACCCTTTCAGTCTCAGAGATTTTATTTCCTAAACCTTTCTCACCTAGGAGTAACTAATAAAGTCATGGTTTAAAAAGATAAACCCTATGTACTGTAAATATCCATCACAGTATTAAGTCACTCAGGCTGACTTCCTTTGTATCCAGGAAATTTGTAGCAAGGCATCCACTTAATTAAAAACGTGTGAGCTTCAATACTTTTAGCCTTCAGTGTATCAATGTGTGCTTATGGATCTTTATGTTCAACTATTTGTTAGATGATTAACAGTTGGTTTCAAATCGACTGATAACGAAGATGTTCATGCTCAGAAGATCAGTAAGATGGTTGTTTGCTACCGCGATTCCTTGTGGCCTTCTGCTCAGAGAGTTCCACATTCTAAGTCTGCACTATTTTACAACCATTTCGCTGAACCAAGAGAGGCATGATTAGTCCAAGATTAAATGGATCATTATCTGATACCTGGTATAATTGCCCAATGGGTTTCGCTGTCTAAGACTGCTTCATCAGGGGCTTATAGCAAAAATTACTTGTCCATATTTATACCGCTCCTCGTATTTAGAGGAGTGTGTTAATGACATTACATTTGTCAGTATGACTCTGCTATCCAAGAGGACACTCCTCTCGCCAGGACCAGAATTGATTGACATATGTTTCTTGATAGATACAGATACTTTTTAGTTCCTATATAGTTATAATAAGCGCTATGGACAATCAATATATATTGAAAAGACAAAAATCAGAATCATCATGCTTTTTTAGGTTCGTTGCTTATAAAGGAAATAAATCAAAAGACTTTATTCCAATATTTTGGAATATTAAAGGACAACTTTCACCTCTGTTAAAGTAGTCCTCCTCTTTAAGTGCTATCCCAGTTAATCTTTAATCCTTTTTTTATTTATTTATTTAATGTAATGCAGTATAGCCCGAGATTTTACCTTTTAACAATGTCTGACTTCAGTTCAGGACAGGCTGCACTACAGCTCCGTAATGCAGCCTGTCAATCCTCACCTCTTCCCCTCCCCAGTAGTGCCTCATTCTAACCTCCTCCGATGACTGAGGATTCATCCATGTGAGCTGGAATGCTCTCTTGCCAATGAGCACGCTCCAGCTCACAAGGAGGAAGTCTGCGTCAGAGTAGGAGGTGGGAAAGAGTCACTACTATGGAGGGGAAGTGGCGAAGATTGACCGGCTGCAGTACAGAGCCACACCGCTCTGTACACAGTCACTTCCGAAAAAGTAATAAAACTACATGGCTCAGAGGCAGGTACAAGTGTAGAAATTGTTGTCCTGTCAGTCAGTTTATAAACAAAGAAAAGTTTTTTACAAACCAATCAGGAAATACACTGAGATCTGACAGTCTACCAACTGTAACTCAATTGGAATAGTGTAATCTATTTGTCTTGACTTCAGCCCTTCCATTAACAAAAGCTACACTTTTAATAAAGGTGTGTAGACTTTTGATATCCACTATAACTGTTTCTATTAACATACACAATTGAACTCTATCAGAGACGCTTAGTTTTTTTAGTTCTCAAACTGTGTATTTATGTCTACAGGCAAAAAAAAATTCCGGAATATAAAAAAGTTAATTTAATTGAATTAAATGTTTTAACAGTCTGGTGATATCCTATTGCAGCCTGGCAAGTAACTCCTACAAATATTAATGATTAAAATTGTTGAATTGGAGATTTTTCAGTGGATTGAAGTGGAGATTTTCTGATATAGTTGTAAAACTAATATGAAATGTTTTTAAAGAAACAATTGTAAAAATCCAGTCTGTACCTTCTGAAAATGTAATTTACATCTACCTAGGTTGGGAAGAATGAGTATTAATGAGGAACTATGCTTTAGGAAATAGTCTTAATTGACTACACTGACTTACCTAGCTAGGTGTCTTTCATACAACAGTCTGGTATGTCTATCAATTTTATTTTATTTATAGTTATATATTTTTACATCATATCTGTGGCTTCCTGTATATAATCTCTAAAGTCTGCTTCTTGGTCACACATTCTTACTGAAAGCCATGGGCATCCATAGAACTGAATGACTCGTATGGGAACTTAATTGATTTCACACTGGAAACTGCGACAGCTATCAGGAGACTAAAACAGATTTTCACTGTCGTCCAATACAGGTCACTGGTACTTCTGGGAGGCGATTCGCCCCTTTAATAGGCAGGAACAATTATGCAAATGATTGCAGGGGGCGGAGCCTCCCCTCCTACTTAAGCCACCTTCAGGCCAGAGCCACTAGATTGATTTGTTCCTGGGTGCTGTGCACACCAGGTAGAGAACATCTATGCATTCAACTTAGTATTTTGTTATTTTTTTATTCAAATATGGAATACCACCATTAGGACGGTGACCATGGCTGTGAATTGCCCTCTTTAAAGTGGCTGGTGCAGCTTCCAGGGATTTTCTGTGGACCTTATGCCCTGAAGAGGGAACAGCTTGAATTAAGCAGCTTCCCTACTGGGGAATTTACCTCTGGTTTATTCCTTCTTCATCATGGTCACCTGAAGACAGAAGTCCTGCAGGGAAGGTGAGTCACCCATTGAGTGCTGAAGGTCCACTTGTCCCCACAGTGTCCCTTTGCTGGGCTTGTATTTGGGAGTTTGCTTTGCACTCCAGCACTCATAGGGTGTTTTTATTGCATTCAATGTTTTAATGCAGTTTCTGTGGTATTCTCTGGGTTTGGAGCCTTAAATAGTGTTTATTTATGTGTTTAATGTATGTTTGGGCACTTTTTAATGTTTTGTTAAACTTTATTAAAATTGGTGTTCCGCGCCTTTAAGCGCGGCTTTCCCGCTCAGACGCTATGGCTCCTTTACTCTCTATGAGATTTCACAGTGTGGGACGTATCTCTGGAACCGCTTGTCACAGCAACTCCAGAGAGGGCTCATTTTACTGCTAGGCTCTTGCTCTATCATCCGGTATGTGTTTTATTAGTGTGGGGTGTTCAGGGGGGCTTCGGGCACTGTTTGGGGTACTTGTATGGGGAAAACTACATTTCCCATGAGCGCCCGGTTCACGCTCGTTTCTGATTGGCTATCCTGACGGCCGCCATTTTGTGGAGCTCTTCCTCAGCGAGTACACTACTCAGGGACCGAGCCTTCTCTCCCCTCAACAGATTAACCCTTCGCTGGCCAGATAAGTCCGAATTTAGGCATTTCTGGGGTGAAACTTTAATCTTCCACACTTTTTCTGGGTGATAGAGTTTAAAGTGGGGTATATTGACGCTGTGAGCATGTCTACTTCACTGGAGCTAGGGGCTAGACCCAAGTCAAAGGAGGATGGGGGGTCCGCTCCCCCCATGGCGTTTTGCTTCTCTTGTCACATTGGGCTATCTAGCGATAATGTGGGGGATCTATGCCCTAACTGCACTGGTCAAGATAGCAACCCTGGGCTTCCCAGCCATGCTATTGAGCCATCTTGGGTGAGGGAGTTTAAAGCTGCCACTAGGGATCTCAGATCCACTCTTCAACTCTTTCCCTCTCAGGTACAGGGGGCTCTCCAGGTCTGGCAGACCCCCGCTACAATCAGGACCTCCCTGCCTAAGCCACAGGGTGCTCCTGATGTGTCTGATTCTTCTGAGGAAGAACTCTTGCAGGATTCTGATGCTGAGGAACGCACTGTTATTGAGTCTAACAGGTCCATTGGGGACCCCTATGAATGTGACCCTGAAGTCTCGGCTGAGGGTCTGATTAGAGCTGTACTGAATACGCTCAACCTTCCTCTGACTCAGGAATCCACTTATGATCCTACTGACGTTTTTCAAAAGAAACCATCTACGCCTGTTGTTTGTTTTCCAACTAACCCTACTCTTGCCTGTCTAGTCTCTGAGGCATGGAAGAATCCTGATAGATCCTCCTCTGTTTCCAAAAAGTTTGCTAAACTGTACCCTTTTCCTGAGACTGAGCTGGCAAAATGGGTTCATCCCCCCAGGGTGGATGCTCCTGTTTCCAGGCTATCCAAGTCTACCGCTTTGGCTGTCTCTGATGCCTCTGCCCTGCAGGATTGGACGGATAAAAAGCTAGAGCTTTCTCTTAAGTCTGTTTTTGCCTCCATTGGCACTGCCATGCGTCCAACCTTTTCAGTGGCGTGGGTTAATAGAGCCATTGCGGCCTGGACTGAACGACTGACTGACGCAGTTCGCCAGGATGCACCAGTATCTGAACAGTTACAGCTTCTTGCTAATATCACTGAAGCTCAGAATTATGTTGCTGACGCTGCCTTTGATGCTGTGCGCATGATGGCGAGGGCCTCCACTGCTTCTGTGGTGGCTAGACGTGCCCTTTGGCTGAAAATTTGGTCTGCTGATACAGCCTCTAAGAAAGCCTTGCTTTCCTTGCCCTTTCAGGGGAATTTGCTATTTGGGTCTGAACTCAAAGAAATGATCAGTGAGGCTACTGGCGGTAAAAGTACTCTTCTACCCTCAGTCTTTAAGAAAAAGTTTCCAGCCAAATGCAATCGGTCCTTTCGTTCCTTTCAGACTGAGACACGCTCCTCGGCCCAAACAGGTCCTCCCGCTACGCGCTCCTCCTCCAAGCCCAAACAGTCCTGGAAGCCCAAAGTGGCCCCCAAGGCCAAGACCTCCAAGACTGCTTCGGCATGACTCGCCGAACCCGGGTCCGCATCCGGCTGTAGGTGGATGTCTCCGCATCTTTCGCCGGACTTGGGAGTAGTCAGTGGCGGACCCATGGGTTCTTCAGGTGGTGTCAGAGGGATACAGGATCCCTTTCTCCCCCCTTCCTCCTTTTTGGTTCCATTTTACTCGTCCTTCTCAGGAACCCACAAAAAGACGTCTGTTTGACGACGCTATTCAGGATCTCTTGGACAAAGAGGTCCTGGAAGTGGTTCCTCCGGAGGACACAGGTTCAGGATTTTATTCCAACCTGTTTGTGGTGGCCAAAAAGGACGGAGGGGCTCGTCCTATTTTGGATCTCAAAGATCTCAATGCCTATGTGGTGACTTCCCACTTCCGCCAGGAGTCCCTGTGCTCTGTGATTGCAGCTATGTCTCCAGGGGAGTTCCTTGCCTCCCTGGACCTTCAGGATGCTTATCTTCACATCCCTATTCATCCAGAGAGCAGGCGGTATCTCAGGATTGCCTGCCACAGGGGACACTTTCAGTTTTCAGCTCTTCCCTTTGGGCTGACTTCAGCTCCTCAGGTCTTTCAGAGAGTGTTGGGCTCCTTGATAGCTGTGCTTCATCAGGACGGGGTCAGGGTGACCCCCTACATGGACGATCTCCTCCTCAAAGCTTCCTCGGCGGAGCTTCTTCACCAGCAATTGCAGAAGTGTATCCACACTCTGACCCGCCATGGCTGGATCCTGAATCTGGACAAGTCGGACTTGGTCCCATCTCAGAGGCTTCTGTTCCTGGGTCTCCTGTTCGACACTCGCCAATGCATGGTGTTTCTGCCGGAGGATGTGGCTCATCAGATAGCCATCCGAGTGGCGGGGATTCTGGAACTGGACTTAGTGCCGGTAACGAAGTTGTCGTCCCTGGTCGGGAAGTTCATTTCCACGATCGAAGCGGTACCTTTTGCCATGGCCCACTCCAGGGAACTTCAGAGATTTGTGATCCAGACGTGCAAGAATCATCCAGATCATCAGCATCTGTCAGTCTCTCTACCTCCTCATGTGGAATCGAGTCTGCACTGGTGGTTGGATCTCTCCCATCTCCTGAAAGGGAGATCCTTTCAAGTTCCTTGTTGGACCACGATCACAACGGATGCCAGCCTTCGGGGCTGGGGTGCTGTGTTGGGTCGCTTCAGTGCTCAGGGGAAATGGGGTCTGGAGGAATCTCTTCTCTCCATCAATGTTCTGGAACTACGTGCTGTCCGGCTTGCCCTGAGACACTGGGAATCTCAACTGACCGGTCTTCCGATCAGAGTGGAATCCGACAACGCCACTGCGGTGGCTTACATCAACAGGCAAGGCGGCACAAGAAGCGGCACCGCCTGGTTGGAGGTCAAGGATATTTTGTCTTGGGCGGAAGGTCACGTGCCTGTCATCTCGGCAGTTCATATTCCAGGCATGGACAACGTCATGGCGGACTTCCTCAGTCGTCATACCATCGACAGCGGAGAATGGGCTCTTCATCCAGAGGTGTTTCACTTGCTCACCCAGAGGTGGGGGATGCCGGAGGTGGACCTGATGGCCTCCAGACACAACAGGAAGGTTCCGGTGTTTTGCTCCCGGCGGAGGGACTCCCTTGCTCTGGCAGTGGATGCCTTATCGATTCCTTGGGATTTTTCTCTGGCTTACATCTTCCCTCCTCTTCCTTTATTGATCAGAGTCATCCAGAAACTGAAGCGAGAGCGTTGTCCTGTTATCCTGATCGCTCCAAACTGGCCTCGCCAGTCCTGGTATCCTGAGTTGATGGCCATGTCAGTGGCGGATCCGTTCCCACTTCCTTCCCGTCCGGACCTGCTCCTTCAGGGTTATCTGTGGAAGGAGGATGTTCACTCTCTCCATTTGATGGCATGGCGGTTGAATCCTCGATTCTAGCAAAGAAAGGATTTTTTCCTTCTGTGATGTCGACTATGCTCAGTGCTCGTAAGCCTGTGTCCTCCAAGATCTATCATCGCATATGGTCAACCTTCGTGGCATGGTGCTCTGAGAAGAAATTCTCCCTTGATTTTCATCTTCCCACTGTCCTAGCCTTCTTGCAGGACGGTGTTGATAAGGGACTCAGTTTGAGTTCCCTCAAAGTTCAGACTTCTGCCTTGTCTGTGTTTTTCCAGGAAAGGATTGCTATCCTTCCTGATGTGAAAGTTTTCTTCCAAGGTGTGACTCATGTTCGACCTGCCTTCAAGAGTCCTGCTCCCCAGTGGGACCTCAATTTGGTGCTGGGAGTTCTCCAGCGACCCCCGTTTGAATCCTTGGCTTCCATTCCATTACGTCTCTTGACTTGGAAGATGGCCTTCCTTTTGGCTATTGTTTCGGTTCGCCGGGTAGCAGAGTTACAAGCTCTGTCTTGTAAACCTCCTTACCTGGTGTTCCACAAGGATAAGGCTGTGCTTCGCACTACCAAGGAATTCTTACCCAAGGTTGTGTCCGAGTTTCACATCAATCAGGAGATTGTGGTTCCCTCTTTCTGCCCTAATCCTTCATCTGACAAGGAACGAGATCTCCATTTGTTGGATGTGGTGCGTTGCCTCAAGTTTTATGTTCATCGCACCAAGTCTATCAGGAAGTCTGACGCTCTATTCGTCATTCCTGAGGGGCCTAGGGCAGGGAGACCGGCTTCCAAAGTTACCATTGCCTCTTGGATTAAGGCTACTATCCGTGAAGCCTATAAGTTGCGGAATAAGCACATTCCCTTCCGGGTGACTGCCCATTCCACCAGATCTATTGGGGCCTCTTGGGCCTACAAGAATCAGGCTTCTGCTGATCAGCTGTGCAGAGCGGCCACTTGGTCCTCTGTGCACACTTTTTCTAAGCACTATCGAGTTGATGTACTGGCTTCGGCTGATGCCAGTTTTGGTAGGAAGGTCCTGGAGGCAGTTTTGCCTGTGTAGGTCTTCCGCTCTGTGATGCTTAGTGCTTCCTTACTGTTGAGCCCTGTTGGCTCTAGTTCCGTGTGCTGTGTTAGTTCAGGGATTGTTCCCTTGATTGGTGTCCGTTGACACTTACAGTTTGGGCTATGTAATTAACTGGTTCATAGCAGTTTTAATGACTTGGGCCTTGTTCTGGTCCTTGCCTTTTTCCCACCTCTGGATCAGCTCAATGTTTTTACATCCCAGAAGTACCAGTGACCTGTATTGGACGACAGTGAAAATAGGATTTTAGTCTTACCTGTTAAATCCTTTTCACTTAGTCCATACAGGTCACTGGTCTCCCACCCTGTCAAGGGACCAGACCTGGCTCTCCTGTGGCGTTCAGTGGGAGACCTTTGGGGCATGCTCACAGGAGTCTTTCTTCTTGCTTACCTGGGGTCAGTTTTAGGGTCTCAAATCAATCTAGTGGCTCTGGCCTGAAGGTGGCTTAAGTAGGAGGGGAGGCTCCGCCCCCTGCAATCATTTGCATAATTGTTCCTGCCTATTAAAGGGGCGAATCGCCTCCCAGAAGTACCAGTGACCTGTATGGACTAAGTGAAAAGGATTTAACAGGTAAGACTAAAATCCTATTATCAAATGCAAGCAGAACAGTACATAAAGATACATGATGTATGAAGGACACCTATGTACTTTAGTCACTGATAAATTAACCCTCTGAGTGCCAATGGTGATTGCAATGCATTGAGGAACAATATATTTCATACCCACTGGCATTCAAATGGTTAAGAGCCAGCTGGAGTGTAGGGGAACGTTATACAGTGAATAAGTGTCTCTAAATGTGTTTATAGGGACACATGTTTAATACACCTTACAGATTTCAATTTATTTTGCTTCCTTATCTGCAGTTGCATATATCTGATTCCTAACATTTTATTTCTGCCTTAAAGGGATAGTAATACTTAAAGGGATAGTAATGTTTCATAATAAAAGCAGCTCTAATTAATCTTCATAGTATTTGGACTTTGGAGAGTGTTATTTCAGTTCTGTCAGAGTTGTAGTTCCAGAGTAATTCAATGACAAAGTGTCCCCCTCCCGCCCCTTTTACTGATGTCACACAGTTCAGCCAGAGCAGAAGGGAGGTGCTCAGGTAGATTGCAGAGAGGGACAATCTTCAATTAAGATAAGGGAAAAACCTGAAAAGCTTGTCAAGGGGGGCAGGGCTTTCATTGTTTTCATAGGAATAAGAGTGTCTCCTTCTGTTATCTGTCTGGTCTATGGACTGCATTCCACATCTGAGAAGAGATGGCTTACACTAGGTAAAAAGGGCGGGGAGGGGAAACTTTGCTTGTGAATATCTCATAAACCATAAAGGTTTGAGAGATAAGACTTATATCATTCTTCATGTTTTTTTAATGCCTACAAAATAAAATAAAGTTAAAATGAAGTATTACTATCCCTTTAAGGGAATTGGTTTGCCTTTAAGGACCAGATTAAAGGGATAGTAATGTTTCATAATAAAAGCAGCTCTAATTAATCATCATAGTATTTGGACTTTGGAGAGTGTTATTAAATTCTGTCAGAGTTGTAGTTCAAGAGTAATTCAATTACAAAGTGTCTCCCTCCCGTCCCTTTTACTGATGTAACACTGCTCAGCCAGAGCAGAAGGGAGGTGTCCAGGTAGATTGCAGAGAGGGACAATCTTCAATTAAGATAAGGGAAAAACCTGAAAAGCTTGTCAAGGGGGGCAGGGCTTTCATTGTTTTCATAGGAATAAGAGTGTCTCCTTCTGTTATCTGTCTGGTCTATGGACTGCATTCCACATCTGAGAAGAGATGGCTTACACTAGGTAAAAAGGGCGGGGAGGGGAAACTTTGCTTGTGAATATCTCATAAACCATAAAGGTTTGAGAGATAAGACTTATATCATTCTTCATGTTTTTTTAATACCTACAAAATAAAATAAAGTTAAAATGAAGTATTACTATCCCTTTAAAATGTAAAAAATTATATATTGTATCCCCCCCCAAGTAAAAAAGGGTACTCTCACTGCTCTTTTATTCAAAAGTTATTACAGCTCAAAGTTGAATTTTTTAGGTGCAATATCACAGTGGCTTGAAATTGTACAGTAGCGCTGTTACACCATCCTGTGGACAGCTCTGATCCGTAGACCATAAATCTCCATAGGATGATGTAGCAACAGCTCCACTGTACAATTTCAGGTCACTGTGATATTGCACCTAAAAAATAATCTTTGAGCTTTAATAATTTTTGAATAAAACACCTTTCAGCAGTAGGGTTACTCTTGTTTAACTCAAGAGGATAAACCCTACAACATATTTTTACTATTTTACATTTTAAGTATTACAATTCTTTAAGTTTGCATATCTTCACAATAAATGGGAGCAGGGGATTATGGGAGTTGTAGGCATTAACAGCTGGATACCCAACAGAAGACTTCCCTTGCAATAGATTTTATCAGTCTGAAGTAGATTAGCTAGAGAGACCGAGAGAGAGACTCTTCCTTAGAATCGGGTAAAGATGTTCGTAAAATGTTGCTCTCCTGTCACATTCTGCAACATCATTCAAATGTAGCTCCCAGTTACTCCAAAGAAATATGTTCCCTTTAAAGTTATAACAACCAAGTACACTTTTATTGAGAAGTGTGTGATCTCAGTCCCAGATCTGACAGCGGATCACAAGGGACAATCTTCACACAGAATTAGGAAAAACCTGCCCTCCTCATACTGAAAAGAGAGTAGATTGTCCCTCGTTGTGATCTGTCTGGGCCCAGGACCTGTTTTCAGATCTATGGGGAAGTGGCTTGAGATCGGGAAAAGGGGCAGGAGGGAATAAACATAATCATATCATTACAGCCTAACTAGCACGTTTTGAAGAATAAGCGCATCGGACAGCAGTACTATTGCAAATGATGAACAATTTGAGCTTTGTGTCCAGAAGAACATTACTATCCCTTTAATGTATTTATTTACTGATACACATTATATGTAATTGAAAGTGTATATATAGCTACACATTTAGAAGCTACAAGAAAGGATTTATATTCTCATACAAAATATTTCTCTATCATCCAGTATGGAACAAAGGTACTTTGGGGTTGAGATCCTCCTTGGAAGAGCAGAACATGTTCTCAAAAAAAGACAGGGTCTTGTGGGTGGAGACTCCAAGCTCCTTCTGCAGCTCAACCCAGCCCCGCCTCCTGTTAATGTGTTCTTCAAGATGAAATCATGGGCAGAGCACTTGTTAGTTTTTTTTTGTTAAATATGGAGCTGTTAAATTCCCCCATTAGGAGGGTTACCATTACTGGGCTTCCCCTGGAGTGAACTGACCTGTGTGCAGATATTGTGTGGACTTTTGCAGCCCTGTGGAGAGAATCTTGTAACCCAAGCTTTCACTCCCAGCAGAGTCTCCTTGGGGCTCTGCTTCATTCACAATGGTAACCTGAAGACATGATATGAAGACCGGTGAGTAACCCTTTGAATGCCTTGGTGCACTTTGTCCCTACTTGTACCTCTTCCTACAGGGGTTTTCTCTCTGAGCCATTGCACACAATGTTGGACATTTTATTATCTAGTATACTATTAACCATGAGTTTATGGAGCTTGGATGGCTTCATTGGGACTAGTTAACCTCTTCCTTGCTGTTTTATCCTGGCTGGGGGCTTTTCCTGTGCTTTCCCATTTAGTGGCCTGTGCTCCCTGGGGTCACTGGTTTTTTTGGGGTGTGCAGCTCCTTTAAGAACACTTCTCATGCCGCTACCGTCTTTGTTCCATTGGCTTCTATGGGTAAACCTCTTTGGGAGAAATCTCTGCAACTGTTTGTCATACAGAAGTCAAAATGGGCTCTTTCTTCTTGTCTCTTCATGCCCTTTCATCCACTTCACATCCTGTCTCTTTGGGGTCCATAGGTGTCCGTGTAATGGGTTGTAGACATTTCTAGGCAATGAGAAGACTAAACCAGACTGCTGGTTTTGAGGGCCTTCTTCCTATTGGCTGCCTGTTTTGCAGTTACCATTTTGCTCCTCTTTCTTATCCTTTGCAGAGGCAGACTCTCCTTGCCCTCTTTTTCCCAATTAACCCTTTGCCTGCCAGATAAGTACTTTCTGGGCTTTTCTTGGGTGAACCTTTAGTCTGGGGAACTATTACTAGTGATTTTTGCTAGTTTAAACACTACTTCTGTCAGGATATTGAATAGTAAGGGACATGGGGCACAAGAGGCATCACTGACTCCCCCCCCCCCCCCCCCCGCTTACTGTTCCTCGTATTAAATGGGGCTCCCTAGAGAGAATTTTGGATCTCTATGCCCCTCCTGTGCTCTGGCCCCCACTACACCACCAGGCCCCTCCAGTCCACCATCGGTCAAAGTCTTCTACAGTACCGTCTCAGGAGCTGGTGTTCTAGGCATGTGGTTTGACACCCACCTAGGGAAGGTCATTTTTCAGGATGTCTCTCAAGCTCTGGAGTGGCCCTCAGCACTTCTGGATCAGCAGATCTCCCTCTTTCCAGAAAAACAAGGCAGTGTGAGGATCCTGTTCTAGGTAAAGAGTGTAATAGAAGAGGTAAAAAATTAAAATTGAACCATTCAAAGCTGGTTATACTGGTATTGATAATACAACAGCAATGGTGAAATAAACAATAAAAGAAAGTTATGTGTGAAATACAGTGAGATACAAGGTTACCTCACTGTACTCTCTTGCTAAGTATCCAATACAGAATTAAAGAACTGGATAATTACTTTTGCTATTCAAGCTCTGTACCTATAACCTACTATACTGAAGAATTACTACACTGTAATAAGATCTTTTGTAAGTACGAGATAAGATACATCGTACTGGAGAGTTCTCTAGTAACAGCTCATAAACATTGACTAGTATCAATTTTTAAGTGCTTTTAAATTTTATAGTAACTAATAAAGTTGTAGGTATTTACTTTTGATACCCCGGTGTAAAAAAAACAGTGATCTGGCTTCTATCTTGAGCCTTGTGGATGGAACCATACTTGATAGAAGGTTCCATAATATAATTTGGTGATAAGTCTTTACTTTATCTGTTTCCTTCTTTCATGGTCCCTGGGTAGGTCAGGCTGTTTTCAAGGACATTATTGCTTCTTGGATAAAGTCTACAATTTGTCAGATGTACAAACTCTGTAAGAAACCTGCTCATTTTAGAGTTACAGCACATTCCACCAGGTCTGTTTGGTCCTCCTGAGCCTATCAGAATCAGGCCTCGGCTGAGCAATTGAGCAAGGCCGCAACTTGGTCCTCCTTGCGTACTTTTGCTGAGCACTATCGTGTGGATGTTCTGGCTTTGGCTGAAGCCAGCTTTGGCAAGAAGGCCCTTCAGGCAATTCTGCCTTTCTGATTACCTATTTTTCCCTGTGCCTTACTGTTCAATTTTTTGAGCCTGTTTGGCTATTATTCTTGTGTGCTGTTCAACTTTGGTGTCCTTGGTCTGTTCCAGATAGTCCTAAGGATAGTCCTAGGGAACCCTGGGTGTGAGGTCTTTTCTCCTTCTTCCCAACTCTGGGAGCCTATTGTTGATATATCCCCATGGTACCTGTGTTCCATATTCGACGACAGAGAAAACAGGATTTTAGTATTACCTGTTAAATCCTTTTATCTTGGTCCAAATGGAACACAGGTCTCCCGCCCAGAGAAAGGGACCCCTGTTGGTCTCACCTGTCAGGTTATGGAAGTCCTTCTAGGGTCTTATTCTGACAGGAGCTTCCTTCTTCTCTTGCTGTCCCTGATTGGTGTGTTTTTCTTACATCATAACTGGAGGCAGGGCTGGGTTGAGCTGCAGAAAGAGGTGGGAAACTCCACCCAAAAGACCCTTCCTTTTTTGAGAACGTGTTCTTCCCTCCAAGGAGGATTTCATGATCCCCATGGTCCCTGTGTTCCTTAGGATTAAGAGAAAATGAGTTAATAGGCAAGACCTATTTTAATGTATGTTGGCATGCCGAAGAAGTTTTAGTGTCGTGATTCCCATCCCTCTGCTCAGGGACCCCTAACAGGCCATGTATTTAGAATTTCCCAGTTTGTGAGCAGTTGAGTTAATTAAATGACTGTGACCCTTTCATTAATCTAAAGACATGGCCTGTTAGTAGGTGCTCCTGAGGACAGGGTTGGGAACCAGTGCTTAGTCATTTAGTAGCTACTGTTACTTGTTCATGAGCAGCTTAGAAAGTATTGAGAAAATAAGTCTAGTGACTTCCATAATAAAAACACTGTGTTTATTTAAAATAAATAACTTCCAGGGAACACCAGCAGATTAATAGTTTAACTTGTACTTTTGTAAATCTTACACTACATGGCCAAAAGTATGTGGACATCTGCTTGTCTAACGTCTCAATCCAAAATTATGGGTATTATTTCCTTGCTGTTATAACAGCCTCCAGTCTTCTGGTAAAACTTTCTTCTAGATGTTGGAACATCGCTGTGGGGATTTGTTTCCATTCAGCCACGTGAGAAATAGTGAGGTTGGGCACTGGCTAGAAGTCTGCATTTCAGTTCGTCTTAGAGGGGTTGAATGGGGTTGAGATCAGGGCTGTGTGCGAGTCAGTTATACAGTCTTGACAAACCATTTCTGTATGGGCCTAACTTTGAGCACATGTGCATTGTCTTGCTGATACAGGAAGGGGCATTCCCTAAACTTTTGCCACAAGTTTGGAAGCACAGATTTGTCTAGAATGCCACTGTACAGTGAGGGAAAAAATTATTTTATCCCCTGCTGATTTTGTACGTTTGCCGACTGACAAAGAAATGATCAGTCTATAATTTTAATGGTAGGTTTAGTTGAACAGTGAGAGAGAGTAACAACAACAAAATCCTGAAAAACGCATTTTCAAAAATTATAAATTGATTTGTATTTTACTGAGTGACATAACTGTTTGGCTCCTTTGCAAAACATGACTTAGTACTGGTTGGCAAAACCCTTGTAGGCAATCAGAGGTCAGACGTTTCTTGTAGCTGGCCACCAGGTTTGCACACATCTTAGGAGGAATTTTGTCCCACACCTCTTTGCAGATCCTCTCCAAGTCATTAAGGTTTCGAGGCTGACGTTTGGCAACTCAAACCTTCAGCTTCCTCCACAGATTTTCTATGGGATTAAGGTCTGGAGACTGGCTAGGCCACTCCAGGACCTTAATGTGCTTCTTCTTGAGCAACTCCTATGTTGCCTTTTCTGTGTGTTTTGGGTCCTTGTCATCCTGGAATACCCATCCACAGCCCATTTTCAATGCCCTGGCTGAGGGAAGGAGGTTCTCACCCAAGATTTGATTGTGCATGGCCTGTACATGTGCTTTCTTGAGCAGAGGGACCTTGCAAGTGCTGCAGGATTTCAGTTCTTCACAGTGTAGTGTGTTACCAATTGTTTTTTTGGTGACTATGGTCCCAGCTTCCTTGAGATCATTGACAAGATCCTCCCATGTAGTTCTGGGCTGATTCTTCGCCGTTCTCATGATCATTGAAACTCCACGAGGTGAGATCTTGCATGGAGCCCCAGACCAAGGGAGATTGACGGTTATTTTGTGTTTCTTCCATTTGCGAATAATCTCACCAACTGTTGTCACCTTCTCAACAAGCTGCTTGGAGATGGTCTTGTAGCCCATTCCAGCCTTGTGTAGGTCTACAATCTTGTCCATGACATCCTTGGACAGCTCTTTGAAATGTTTTTTTCTGGATTTTTGTTTTTGTTTTTGTTTTTTTTGTTATTCTGTCTCTCACTGTTCAAATAAACCTACCATTAAAATTATAGACTGATCATTTCTTTGTCAGTGGGCAAATGTACAAAATCAGCAGGAGACCAGATAATTTTTTCCCTCACTGTATGCTGTTAAGATGTCCCTTCAGTGGAAATAAGGGTCTTAGCCCAAACCATGAAAAATAGCCTCAGATCATTATTCCTCCCCAACCAACTTTACAGTTTGCAGTATGCAGTCAGGAAAGTAGGGTTCTCCTGGCGTCCACCAAATCCAGAGTTGTCCATTGGACTGCAAGATGGTGAGGCGTGGCTCATCCCATCAGAGAGCACATTTCCACTGCTCCAGTGTTCAGTGAGGGCAAGTTTTACACCTCTCCAGTCGACCTTTATAATGCAGATGTTGTATTGCCAAGCAGCTGTACACAAGCCAATTAAATGAAGCTCCCAAGAAACAGTTCTTTTGTTGACATTGCTTCCAGAGGTAGTTTGGAACTCTGCAGTGAGTCTTGCAACTGAGGATAGATGATTTTTACACTCTTCAGCACTTATTGGTCCCTTTCTGTGAATCTGTGTGGCCAGCTACTTTGCAGTTGAGCAGTTATTGCTCCAAGATGTTTCCACTTCACAATAACAGCTCTTACAGTTGGCCTGGCAGTTCTAGCAGGGAAGAAATTTGATGAACTGGCTACTGGAAAGGTGGTATCCTATGATGGTGCCAGTCACTGAGCTCTGCATCATGGGCCCTTCTATGGAGATTTGCATGGCTGTGTGCTTTATTTTATACATCTGTCAGCAATGGGTGAGGCTGAAATTGTTGAATCCAGTTGTTTGAAAAAGTGTCCATGGATTGTACGTCATGCTCTTTCATACATGTAACAAATTATCATATCTTGGTATAACCTGGGTTAATGTTGTACTATTATTTACATGTTTATTTATTTGGGGGTCTTAGTTTTACTTGTCTCAGTTCCTGAACTGTGTAAAAGACAGTAGCAAATGAGCAGTGCAAGGAATATAACTCCAATTGAACCAATGTATGGAGAAGTGTACAAGCCTAATTTTAAGTGTCTTTGTTTCTTGATGTAATATCGATAGTCTGAATTACTTTTCTTTGTTGTTCTGGATTGATATATATGCTTCTATAGATGGTCTGACCTACAGTTGCTCCAGTTCTGTCCTGTTGTAGCTCTGATGTTCTGTAATGCTAATATGACTACGCAAATAGACTCTAATATTAGCTTATTTTGCTGTTGCAGGTTGTAGGAAGTATGGATGCTCACCCGAGCCGATATTGTGCTACTGTGAGAGTGCAGCGCCCTCGGCAGGAGATCATAGAGGACCTGTCATACATGGTGAGGGAACTTCTTATACAGTTCTACAAGTCTACCCGTTTCAAACCTACTCGGATCATCTTCTATAGAGATGGGGTTCCTGAAGGACAGCTCCCACAGGTAATCCTGAAAGAATAATATATCAGGAGCTATACAGCTTTTGTATGCTTGAAAACAAACTTGGAATGGTTTATTATTTATTTATTCATTTATTTTCTCTCTGATCCTTCCAGATCCTGCATTATGAGCTGCTGGCAATCCGGGATGCCTGTATTAAACTGGAAAAGGATTATCAGCCAGGAATCACCTACATTGTTGTCCAGAAACGTCATCACACAAGGCTTTTTTGTGCAGACCGCAGTGAGAGGGTGAGTGAGACCATCCTTTTTAATGTTGTAAGTTTTACATAAACTTGTAAACGGCTTCATGTCATTGCCCTAATCATATGCATGACTTGAACAGGGCTGTAATGTTGCTTCCTTCAGGCCACAGAGATGATTACCTGTGCTGCCCTGCTTCTCCTCAGTGATATCTCTTGAAGGTCTTTGGATGACCATCCCACATCATGGCCAACCTTACTGGTTTGGAATACCAACAACATTGAACATGTTAGTGATTGGTATGAGTATTTCAGTCTTCTAAGTTGTCTTTGTGAATTATCTGCAAGGCATCATTTACAACCTCCTTATTTTCTGCTTTGAATGCAAGGAAGCTGCAACAGACTGCCTCACAAAAGACAATTTTTTGCCATATAAAAAAGCCAAATGGGGGTGCCTCGCTTCTGTTTTTAGTGTATTCAAGAATCCATAAAATAACTGTACTACTTCCTCACAATGTTAAGAAGTTGCCTTACAAGTAAAACAACGCAACACTGAATTATACCCAAAACCTAAGTATTGTATTATACACGTACCTTACAGTGATTTTATTTTATTAAGAGGAACTGGAGCAGTTTAGGGATAAATCCGCTGCAGCATAGGAGACAGTCAGATGTCTCCAATGCATTGCAGAAGTCTAGCATTTAATGCATGGGAGTCTAATGTGTGGCCTGTGGTAACACATTTCCTTGCATTCTGTTTCAAACCCCAACGGCTTTCAAAGGGTTAAGGTTCTCTCTACTCCTTTCTGTTATACAAATACGTGCTTTCATGCCTTATGTCACTGCCACATGATTTAATATAGTTTACATGCAGGTATGAATAACAATCGTCTTATCTGCCCTGAAGAAACAAACACTCACTACCATCTGATCTACAACATACCTACCAACTAAAACTACCCCAGATCTCTTTAGCCTTTATTTTGGGTCCCTGGATCCTGTTATCCACAATACTGTTCCTGGCTTTAAAATTGAACTGTTGTATATTCTAATAGTTTTAAAGCCCGTGTACACAGGCCAGCATTGGCAACGCTGCAGTCATGCACAGTACTGACTGCCCAAATGTGCCGCAGCTGATAAGGAGCGGGGTGCTCCGAATTTAGACCGGAGTCCTCTCTGCGTACCTTCCTGGGACCGCAGATCCCAGGAAGGTGCGCCGAGAGAGGACTTCGGTCCAAATTCGGAGCACCTCGCTCCTTATCAGCAGCGGCGTGGGCAGTCTGTAGTGCTCATGACTGCAGCGCGCGCAGCCACCTCTACTGTGCATGACTATGCTGTGACAAAGTTTTTAGCTAATTATTATATAGTAGGATGTGCACTATGTTCTTGCTATTGAAAGGTTAAAGTGGATCTTTCGCCTCTAATGTTAATGCCTGAATATAATTAAGGCAAATCAAATATAAATAGTGTAGGGTTTTTTTTGTTTGTTTTGTTTTGTAACACTGTTTAATTAAAAAAAAAAGTGCTTACAAGTTTTATCAGAATGTTGCGCAGGCATATTCTGGCCATCCCCTCTAGCTATGTCTGCCCTTCCCCAACTAAAAAACAGCATGGGATGTTAGTGCGCACTGAGAGCTGGCCCCTGTAAGTAGGTGAAAATCCAGTTTAATAGGTTGTAAGATTCCAAAGATGTTAAAGATATAGTAATGATTAAGATGGAGAACATATATTGCAGTGTTTTATCTTGCTTGAGTAACACAGGAGTACTGCCACTGGGTTGAAAGATGTTTTATTCAAGTTATTGCAGACTACTTGCATATTGGAATGAAATTGTTATAGCACCTTATGAAGGTTTATTGTCATCTGACTAGCTGTATTTAGACTTCTATAGCAACAGTGCCACCTCCACATTTCAGGCTATGGAAGTGCAGTACCAAAAACTGCAAGTTTGAGCTGCGGCAGCTTTTGAATACACTATCTATCAGCAGTGGGAGCACTCTTGTTTTACTCAGGAGAATACACCATGCAGGGCTATTATTACTACTAATATTACATACACCACGTACCACATACACCTACTACTACTCCTCATCCTCCTCCTGATCTCACCTTTAAAGGGATAGTAATGTTTCATAATAAAAACAGCTCTAATTAATCATCATAGTATTTGGACTTTGGAGAGTTTTATTTCAATTCTGTCAGAGTTGTAGTTCAAGAGTAATTCAATGACAAAGTGTCCCCCTCCCTCCCCTTTTACTGATGTCACACTGTTCAGCCAAAGCAGAAGGGAGGTGCCCAGGTAGACTGCAGAGAGGGACAATCTTCAATTAAAATAAGGGAAAAACCTGAAAAGCTTGTCAAGGGGGGCAGGGATTTCATTGTTTTCATAGGAATAAGAGTGTCCCCTTCTGTTATCTGTCCAGTCTATTGACTGAGAAGAGATTGTTTACAGTAGGTAAAAGGGGCGGGAGGGGGGAAACTGCTTGTGAATATCTCATAAACCACAAAGGTTTGACAGATAAGACTTATGTCATTCTTCATTTTTTTTAATGCCTACAAAATAAAATAAAGTTAAAACGAAGTATTACTATCCCTTTAACCACATAAGAAAAATGCATACTGTAGGGCTCCCTTTATTTTCATATAGCCCTGAAATATGCATATGTGTTACCAGTTAAAAGGGAGGTCTGGCCAGCCTATAGTATTAGGCAGTGTCTGTTTACAATCCATTCTGGGTGTTTGATTTCCATTGTTTGAGAGGAGCTGTGAACTTAAAGGGGAACTACCACCCCGCAATAACTTAACCTGCATTCATTCTTCATCTGGCGACTAGCTGCTTAGTAGCGCCAGTCGCCAGAAATATTACCTGGTTCCGAAGATTTTGCCGTTTTACCGATGCTCACAGGAGCAGGAAGCACGGACATCTCGTCGCAGTGACGTCCGTGTGCCTGCACTGTCAGTCCCTTTTGGAGCCAAGTGGAGTAAAGTATCCTCCAGCCAGGAGGACAGGGCATTTGTATAAAGGAGCTCTCTGGTGATTGAGACTCCCTCCTTTCTTCACTTTACCTCCACCGGACATGCTTAGTATCAAAAGTGATCTCAAAGGAGAATAATCAGGGCAAAGATTCACTCAGCCAGCTTTTTTGTTTTAGTATATAAAAGAAAATTTGCACTGATTTAAACTGAACTTTTAACCACTTGGAAAAGGTATCCAACAATGCATGAAGCAATTTGTTGCATCCAAGGGTTTTATTATATGATGCAGCAATTTTTTTTCCCCAGAATTAAGATACTTTTGTTTTGATACATCTGCTCCAATATTCATTCTGTTCTTTTTCAGATTGGCAAAAGTGGAAATATTCCAGCAGGAACAACTGTTGATACAAACATCACGCATCCGTTTGAGTTTGACTTCTATCTGTGTAGCCATGCGGGTATCCAGGTAACAAATGAAGGCAGCACTGAGTAGTTCACAGAGCAGATTTTAAGCAGATATGGAGGAGGCTAATGCAAGAATACAAACAAGAGTGTGATTTGGCCAAATCTGGGGATAGACCTCATTGGTGGTGGCATGTGCCATAGCAAAACACATAAAAGTGCAGTTGTGTAAAGCATGCAGCCAGAAAACAGTGCTTATCTGTGAAAATACAGATGAGCAGCTAATGGCCATACTGGTCTGCCTGTCTGTGTATCAAGTGGGTTTCCCTTCCAGTAAAACCTACACCCACTTCCTACACCACAAGTAATTTGAACTATATCAGAGAGAGCTACTGTCAGTCTGGCAGTCCAGCAACCGGTAAGTACACAAACACCACACAGATACATGTACCCTTGTAGTACCAAACACAAAATCAGTCCCTTTGCTCATATAATCTCTCTCGCTCTTTCTCCTTCTTCCTCTCTCTCTCTATCTCCCCTGTCATTACTTTTTTTTTTTTTCTTTTAATTTTCTTTTCCCGTTTCCTTGGACTAGGAGGATTCACGTAATAAACTCAGTACTCACATTATGACCAAATGGGTCATTCTTTCTTATACGAAATTCTGATACGGATGTTTCACTGTCGTCCAATACAGGTTACTGGTAACTCTGGGAGGCGAAGCCCTCTAGTGGTAGGCAGGAACATTTCACAAAGTGTATGCAGGGGGTGGAGCCTCCCTTCCCTCCTTAGGCTGCAGCTAGCCAACCAGCTGCAGAATGAATTGTTCCTCGTTGGAGTAACAAGGCTGAAGGACAGTTTTTTTTATTATTTTCTGTCAGAAATGGAATACCAACCATTAGGCGGATTACCATGACTGACAAATGGCCCCCCCCCACTGTGGCTAGCTCAGTTTTCAGGACTATTTATATGGACCTTTAGTCCTGAGGGGGGAAAATCTTGACTCCAAGTGCTTCCCCAGGAGTTACCCACTGAGGTACTTCTTATCCCATGGTAATCAGAAGACTGCAGGAAAAGGTGAGATACCCTTTGAGTGCTGTAGGTCCACTTGTCCCACAGTACCCCTCCGTACAGGGGTGGATGTTTGGAGTTCTCATTGTGCACTCCTGCACTTATTGGGTATATATATATATATATATGTGTGTCTGTCTGGGTGTTTGGAGCACGTTTCTGTGGTAACTTAACCCTTTTGCTGCTGGTTGGCACTTTATTGGGGGGGTTTATGGCTCTATTCCTATTGGATTAGTGTTTATTTTGTATCCTTACATGTTCACTTGCTGTTTTACATGTTTTTATGCTTTATTTTATGAGATGCCAAAATTGTGTACTGCACCTTTAAAGGCTCGCTTTACCGCATAGACGCCATTGCTCCATTCATTCCTATGGGACTGCACTGTTTGGGACGTAACTCTGCAACCGCTTGTGCTAGCGACTTCAGAGATGGCTCATTTTACTTGTTTACCCTTGCTCTATCATCTGGTTTACAGTTCATGTGTTTTGGGGGGCTCAGGGGGCTTCGGGCACTGTTTAGGATACTTTTTGGGAAAAACTACATTTCCCATGAGTGCTTGCTTAGTGCCTATTTTCTGATTGGCTCCTGTTGCAGCAGCCATTTTCTCAGCAGTTTTGGTGAGTATCCTACGCAGGGCTTGGACTCTCCTTCTCTCCTCTGCAGATTAACCCTTCACCTGCCGGATAAGTCTATAGTTAGCATTTCTGGGGTGAAAATTTAATCTATAAACACTGTATTGGGTAATTTATTGTTCAGTTGGTTATTATGACACTGTGAGTATGTCTATACCGCTGGAGCTAGGGGCTAGACCTAAGACTAAGGAGGCTGGGGTATCAGTATCCCCCATTGCGCATTGTTCTTCCTGTCACTCAGGGCTACCTAAGGAGTTCTCTGGTAATTTATGTCCAGCATGTTCTGCAGTTCCTGCCAGCAACCCAGGGACCTCCAGCCATGCTATTGAGCCAGCTTGGATGCAAGAGTTTAAGGCTGCAACTAGGGACCTTAGGTCCACACTTCAAGTCTTTCCATCCCAGATACAAGGGGCCTTCCAGGCCTGGCAGGCCCCCTCTGGTATCAGATCTTCCCTGCCTAAACCCCAGGGAGCACCTGATGCCTCTGACTCCTCTGATGAGGAATTACTCATTTACACTGATTCGGAGGATGGTATTGTGTTAGAGTCTTCCAGGGATATTGGGGACCCATTTGAGGCTGATCCTGACCTCTCTTCTGAGGGCCTGATCAGAGCTGTTTTAACCACACTTAACGTTCCCCTGGTTCAGGAGGTCCCGACTGATCCCTCTGATGTTTTTCAGGAGCCTCCTAAGCCCCTGACTTATTTTCCTCCTAATCCCACTCTGGACCGGCTGGTTTCAGATGAGTGGAAATCACCGGACAAGGCTGCTTCTGTGCCCAGGAAATTTGCTAATCTTTTCCCATTTTCGTAGATTGCGCTTGCTAAGTGGGTCCATCCCCCTAAGGTGGATGGTCCTGTTTCTAGGCTTCCTAAGTCTACTGCCTTGCCTGTTTCCGACACTTCCGCTTTGAAGGATTGGACTGACAAAAAGCTTGAGCTTACTCTTAAGTCTATCTTTGAGGCTGCAGGATCCGCTATGCGGCCCACTTTTTCTATTGCGTGGGTTAACTGGGCTATTGCAGTCTGGACTGAACAGCTCACCACGGCTGTCCGCCAGGACGCATCTACCTCAGAGGTATTGCGCCTGCTTGCTAACATATCTGAGACTCAACACTACCTTTCTGCTGCTGCCTTTGATGTGGTCCGCATGATCGCTAAGGTTTCATCTATGTCTGTGGTGGCCAGAAGAGCTCTTTGGCTCAAGATCTGGTCTGTTGACACTGCTTCCAAAAAGGCTTTGTTATCCCTGCCTTTTCAGGGTACTTCTTTGTTTGGGCCTGATCTTAAAGAACTGATCAGTGAGGCCACTGGGGGCAAGAGTACTCACCGCTCAAACATAACCGGTATTTTCGTTCCTTTCAGGGTGAGACACATCCGGTGAACCAGACTGGTTCCCTTAGCTCCACGTCCCTCCTCCAAGCCCAAACAGCAATGGAAGCCCAAGGTCTCCTCCAAGCCCAAGGCTTCCAAGACTGCTTCGGCATGACTCAACGAACCCGGGTCCGCATCCTGCTGTGGGTGGACTTCTTCGCCTTTTTCACAGCTTTTGGGAGGATTCTGTGGCGGACCCGTGGTGTTGGAAGGGTACAGGATCCCTTTCTCTTCTCTTCCTCTTTTTCGCTTTCTTCTTTCACATACTCCTCAGAGTACAGAGACGCCTTCTGTTTGATGGTGGGGTCCAGGCTCTCTTGGACAAGGACGTCCTGGAGCCAGTTCCTATTCCAGACAGGGGTTCCGGGTTCTACTCAAACCTCTTTGTGGTGGACGGTTGTCGCCCTATTTTGGATCTGAAGGACCTCAATTCCTTTGTGACCCGGACTCACTATCACCAGGAATCTCTGCGCACAGTGATTGCTGCAATGTCGTGGGGGGAGTTTCTTGCTTCTCTGGATCTCCAGGATGCCTACTTGCACATCTCCAACCATCCAGAGAGTCGGCAGTACCTTCGCTTTGCCTGCGACAGGGGTCACTTCCAGTTCTCCGCCCTTCCCTTCAGGCTGACCACAGCTCCTCAGGTTTTCCAACGGGTTCTTGGAGCACTGATATCTGTCCTCCACTGGGACGGCATCAGGGTGACTCCCTACATGGACGACTTGTTGTTGAAGGACGCGTCGGCGGATCTACTCCTGCAACAACTACAAACCTGCATCCAGTCTCTATCCCATCATGGGTAGATTGTCAACTTTGACAAGTCTGATCTGATTCCGTCTCAGTGACTGGTCTTCCTGGGCCTTCTCTTCGACACACAGAAGTGCATGGTGTATCTTCCAGACAAGGTGGCTCACCAGACTGCTCACAGAGTCTCTGCAATTCTGTCTCAAGATCCAGTTCCGCTTCAGCGTCTGTCATCGTTGGTGGGGAAGTTCATCTCCATGATAGAAGCAGTTCCCTTTGCCATGGCACACACCAGGGAACTTCAGAGGCTCGTCATCCAGATGGGCAGAGGCCTGCCTCCACATCAGACGAAGATGGTTTCTCTTCCTCTTCACGTGGAACCGAGTCTATCCTGGTGGCTCGACATTTCCAACCTGCTGAAGGGCAGGTCCTTCCTGATCCCCTTTTGGACCAAGGTGACCAAAGGGACATCCTGGGTCATCTGTGTGCTCAGGGTCAATGGTCTCCAGAGGAGTCCCTCCTTCCGATCAACATCTTGGCACTACGAGCGATTATTCCATGCTCTCCGACATTGGACAGCCCAATTGGAGGACTGTCCGGTCCGAGTGGAGTCAGACAACACCACGGCTGTGGCTTACATCAACAAGCAAGGCGGCACAAGAAGTCTCTCCGCTTGGTTAGAGGTCAAGGCTATTTTGTCCTGGGCAGAAAGACACGTTCCTGCCATATCTGCAGTGCACATTCCAGGCATAGGCAATGTCATGGCGGACTTCCTCAGTCATCACACAGTGGACAGCGGAGAGTGGGAGTTACATCCAGAGGTGTTTCAACTCATTGTCCATAGATGGGGTTCCCCTTACATCGACCTGATGGCGACGAGACACAACAGGAAAGTTCCAGTGTTCTACTCTCGATGGAGGGATCCTCTTGCTCTAGCTGTGGATGCTCTATCCATCTCTTGGCTGTTTCCCCTGGCCTACATATTTCCTCCCCTTCCCTTATTAATCAGGGTAATTCGGAAGCTGCGGATGGAACCTTGTCCGGTCATTCTGATTGCTCCATATTGGCCTCGCCAATCTTGGTTTCCAGAGCTTCTGGCTGTGTCGGTAGCGGAGCCTTTTCGGCTCCCCCCTCGCCCGGATCATCTTCTGCAGGGTTACCTATGGAAGGAAGATGTCCACCGTCTGGGTTTGACGGCTTTGCGGTTGAATCCTCAATTCTAAGGAAGAAAGGGTTTTCCTCCGCGGTGGTGGCTACTATGCTTAGTGCACGTAAGCCTGTTTCTTCTAAGATTTATCATCGCATCTGGTCTACCTTTGCGTCTTGGTGCGCTGACAGGGATCTGTCCCCTGAGTTTTATCTCCCCAATGTCTTTGCTTTTTTGCAGGACAGTGTGGATAAGGGTCTCAGTTTGAGTTCCTTGAAGGTTCAGACCTCTGCGCTTTCTGTGTTCTTTCAGCAGCACATCGCGGTTCTACCTGATGTCAAGGTTTTCTTCCAGGGCATTGCACATATCCGTCCTACCTTCCGGAGTCCTGCTCCTCAGTGGGATCTTAACCTAGTGTTGGGGTTCTTCAATGTCCTCCATTTTAGTCCTTGGCGACTATTCCTCTACGTCTCTTGACGTGGAAGATGGTCTTTCTTTTGGCGATTGTGTCTGTTCGCCATGTTGCGGAGTTGCAGGTCTTGTCCTGCAAGCCGCCTTATCTGGTGTTTCACAGGGATAAGGAGGTACTCCGCACCTCCAAGGAGTTTCTTCCTAAGGAGATCTCCGAGTTTCACATCAATCAGGAGATTGTGGTGCCCTCTTTCTGCCCTAACCCCTCCTCTGACAAGGAGAGAGATCTTCACTTGTTGGATGTGGTGCGCTGTCTGAAGTTTTATGTGCATCGCACCGAATCTGTTCGGACGACTGATGTGCTGTTCGTCATTCCTGAGGGGCCTAGAGCAGGAAGACCTGCATCAAAAGTGACTATTGCTTCTTGGATTAAGTCCACGGTTTGTGAGGCTTACAAGTTACGGAATAAGCCTGTTCCCTTCAGGGTTACGGCTCATTCCACCAGGTCCATTGGGGCCTCTTGGGCTTTTAAGAATCAAGCTTCTGCTGATCAGCTGTGTCGGGCGGCCACTTGGTCCTCTGTGCACACCTTTTCGAAGCACTACCGTGTGGATGTGCTGGCTTCGGCTGATGCCAGCTTTGGGAGGAAGGTCCTGGAGGCAGCTTTGCCTGTCTAGGGTTTTCTCCTCTGGTTCTTAGTGCTTCCTTAACTGTTGAACCCTGTTGACTCTTGTTATGTGTGCTGTGTGTTAGTTCTGGGGTAGTTACTCCTGTTTGGTGTCAGTTGACACTTCAGTTTGTTGGGCTATCTCTGACCTGTTGGTCCATAGCTGCACTGGTGACTTTGGGGGCCTTGCGCCTGGTCCTTGCCTTCTTCCCGCCTCAGGGAAACTCAGTGGTTGGACATCCCAGAGTTACCAGTAACCTGTATTGGATGACAGTGAAAAGAGGATTTTAGTCTTACCTGTTAAATTCTTTTCACTTAGTCCATACAGGTTACTGGTCTCCCACCCTATCAAGGGACCATGCTTGGCTCTCCTGTGGCAGATTGTGGGAGCCCTTCAGGGTCATGCTCACAGGAGTCTTCTTCCCTTATACTAGCTAGTCTTCTTTAGTGTCTCAATTCATTCTGGAGCTGGTTGGCTATCTGCTGCCTAAGGAGGGAAGGGAGGCTTCACCCCCTGCATACATTTTGTGAAATGTTCCTGCCTACCACTAGAGGGCTTCACCTCCCAGAGTTACCAGTAACCTGTATGGACTAAGTGAAAAGGATTTAACAGGTAAGACTAAAAAAAACATCTTACCAGATGTTCTCTGTGATATGGAACAATTCTGCACCAGAATCCTCATCAGTTAACATTATATTGGCCCATTAAAACTTTTCAGAACATACAAAACATTGTGCTTTTTTTAATGATTTATCAGCTTGCTTTTTTATCTCTTTAACCCTGCCTTAGAGGTTGCATAAACACTTATCTGTCTTATACCTCCACAGGGAACAAGCCGCCCTTCTCATTATTATGTTCTTTGGGATGATAACCGATTCACAGCTGATGAGCTGCAGATTCTTACCTACCAATTATGCCACACATATGTTCGCTGCACACGGTCTGTATCCATCCCTGCACCTGCTTATTATGCTCGGCTGGTGGCATTCAGAGCTCGATATCACCTGGTGGACAAAGAACATGACAGGTATAGTCAAGTTACAGGAATTTTTAAAGTATCCTCCTGCAGGAGGGCAGGACACTTACCTTTAAAAGGCTTTCTGGCGCTTCCACCCCACCAATCCAGCTCTGTTTTAAGTGACCTCAAAGGAGATGGACCAGGGCAAATATTTTCTTAGCATTTTTTGTTTTTTTGTTAAATTTCTTGTCGGAATGGAGATGTGTAATACCTCATTAGGCTGGCTGTTATCTCTGGCCTCCATTGTCAGTTTGAGCCAGAGTGCATACTGTAAGGACCTGGGTCAGCTAGATAATGGCTTGCACTATCAGCCTTTTTCCTCTCATTTCTGCTTGACTTGTTTGAGCAGGACATTCTTAAGGAGACTGAAGAGGACAAGATCTCCAATATTCATAGTGCACAGGTCCTGTGAGTATGTCTCCAGTTGTCTAGCAGCCACATCCACACTGTCTGTGGTAAAATCAGTAGATTTGCACTCTTTTCTTCCTTTTCTGTCTGTCCCTTTGCTATCCCTCTCCTCTTTACCTCAGTTTAGTTACTCTGTTTTTGAGTCCTTGCCTTTAAGACTGAACATACTCAACAGCCATATTGGATGGAGCACAGACAGTACAGTTGTGATTTCTGTTGCACCAGGTGGGTTTTGGTGGGCAGAATGGGGCTTATTTTTCTGCACTTGCTAATTAAAATTAAGGAGTGTCCTTGGAGACACCTCATCGCTCCAGGAAGGCGATCGAACCTGACTGCACTTTCATTTTGGAGGGAAACCGGAACTACATCTCCCATAAGGTCTGGTTTCCTGGGCCTCAGGGAGCAGGAAGGGGATATTCTATTCTTACACTTCTTTTTCTCTTTCTGCAGTGTGAGTCATTTGAGTCTGGATTCTCCTTCCTAATATTCTGCTTTAGCTTCTTCAGGTAGAGAAATGGTTTATAATACATTTTTGTTCTATATTCTTTCTTTGGGGTCTCATGGCTATATCTGAGTGCTAGGGGAAATGGGCCAGTCCATCAAGGCATCAGGGGTTTCCCTATTAACCCTTTGTCCCTTATCTCAGATAAGTCTTCTGAGGGACTTTGCTATTTTGCTACTTTCTTCTCCATGGATCACGTATGCATTATGGGTTCCCTGTTAACCCTCTTATCAGACTGGTCTTCTAAGGGACTTTGCTTCAGTCTGTACCTTTTTGGCTTGTGCCCCCTACACAGCAGCTACCAGGCCCCTCTTCTTCTGAAAAGGAGCCTACATGTGTAGAAGCCCTTTTTTCTGCTATGAATAACATCCCTTCCTCTGTTTAGATGATCCTAGAGTTCTGGCATCTGGACCATCCATTCCCCCCACTCTGGATGTGGGGAACCCTTCTGATGAGCAGGGGAACATGGATAAGGATGTTTTTTGATTCTTCACTTACTCCTGAGGATAACCCTGAATCACCTGATGAGGGTCTTAGCACAGTGGTGTTTGGAGACCATTAGGGGCTCTGCAGTCTTTAATTCAACTTCTTTCTCCCACATATATTCTGGAATGTCAGTTGAGGGATGCTGCTCTCCCTTCTTCTTCAGTCCTTGGACCAGTTGGTTCTGAGGGACAGGAAATCTCCTGTTATGATAACTTATTCCCAGATGACTTCCTCTCTCCTGATGTCTTACTGCAGTGATTTTAAATCCCCCCCCCAACAACGACCTGTCCCTTTCTAAGCTTTCAGAACTGCCATTTATGGATGCTGTGGCACTTATTGATTAAGCAGATCAGTGCCTGGATTCCCTCTTTTATAGAGAGTTTTTTGTGGCCCCTGGTGCCTCTGTATCCCACCCTGGCTGTTGCTTGGGTGTTGAGGGCCATAACAGTCTGGCCACCAACAGGGGTAGGATGCTGTCTGAAGAGTTCAATTTTACCCAAAGGATTTCTGTTTTGTTTTTTGTATTTAAATTTTAGTAACCCTGCCAGTATGGGCATGCTCCCAGGGTATCTACTTCCACAGAGGCCCAGGCAGACCTACCCCAAAACACATACAGGTTTGGACAGGAAATACACCTCACTGAAGACTATCTTTGAAGTCCACCTCTGCATGACTCGCAGGGGTCTAGTGTGTTTAAGGTCATTAGAGTTTCTTTCACATTGCATGAATTTTCTCCATAGTGCACTGGTGGGTTTTGGGGATGATCCTAGAAGGGTATAATACAGAGTTCAGATCCCTTCTTACTTGTCGCTCCCTGTGGTCTGATAAGTGAAGATCTATTTTTAGACTTTCTTTCCAGGTTGACATGCAGGTCTTTGTACCTGCTCCTCTTCCAGAGAGATTCATACCATCCTATTCTGTGCTTGAAGCATCTCATCCCTTTGTTCTTAACTCATGGTTCCAGAAGGAGTCTTTTCGCACAATCATCACAGCTATACATATGCGTCATGGGAGTTTGTAAACTCCCTACGCATAAAGGATGCATATCTTTATATACATATCCATGCAGATCATAAAGGTATTTCTTTTTCAGTTTCTCTTCCAGAACAATTTGTGCAGTTTACCGCCCTTCTTTTTTGGGCTGGTGTCTGTTCCTTGGGATTTTTATGCAGGTCTTGACAGCTTTGGCTGCCCACAATTGTTCTCTAGGGATTCCTCTTACTCCCTGTATGGATGACTTTTTTCTTAAAGGCTCTTTCAGCAGAGGCTTTTCACCTACAGATACAGACTTGCGTTCCAATTTTGGAACAATAACATTTGTGTTCTAAATTTGCAGAAAGCCTCTCTGGATCTGTGCCAGGTCCTTCTCTTTCCTGGCATGAAATTCACTGCTCTTCAGGTACTGGCCTTCTTGACAGAGGGTACAATTTTTTTTTACTGGAGATTCTCAGGAATTGGTCCACACAGCAGTGCTATCGTTCCTGTGCCATGTCTCTGACCAAAAGAGATGTAGACATAATCCATAAGAACTTACAATCTAATAGAGCCTGTAGGAAGAGACCAGTTCTGTGGGTCCCTGTTGGGTTTCAGCAGTGCAGTGACTGGTGCCATATCTAACTGGGGGAAGGGGGGACACCTCTGTTTCTAGGATATGGTTAAAAGGGGTCATTAGGGCTGAGATGAGTTGTCCTTCCAGAGTGATACAGTGGTTTTGAGAACTCCTGTAGGTAGTTTTCCCCTTAGGTTGTTTCTGAGTTTATCATCATCCAGGGTTATGTTCTTTCTTTTACTTGTCTGGCTCCTTCAAACAGGTAGCAGGAGCTTTATTGCTTGCACATAGTAAAGTGCTTATGTTGCTATGTTCCTAGCATGAGGCCTTTCTGTAATTCAGACTAGCTTCTTCTCCTTCCTGAGGGCCCTTGCACAGGCCTTGTTGCATCTCAGGTGACTGTGGTTTCCAGGTTTAAGGCAAATATTTTCCATGCCTACACTATCAGGAAACAGATGTGTTCCCTTTAGTGTTACAGCATGTAACCAGAGCATGTGGTGTTTCCTTGGCCCAAAAATCAAGCACTTATGCTCAGCAGCAATGTGTTTGTCCCATCACATGTTTGTTGAACAGTACAGTGTCAATGTTCTAGCTTTTCTGCAGCCAGTTTTGGAAGTTCCTGTTGGGCCCTTGTGAGCATGCTTCTTTTCTTCTCCTCCAGTAACTTGTTTTCCTGTTACTTAGGTTGATGTATAGGTGTCTGTTGACACCTGTGGTTGGATTTGTTCCAGTTCCTCTCTGTTTGAACTGGTCTGTGTTTTGAAGATTCCCTGGAATCTTGAGGTATACCATTGGTATATCCCATGATTCCTATGTTTCACATTGGACAAAACAGAATAGGGGATTTTTGTGTACTTACCAATAAATCCTTTTCTCTTAGTTGATGTGGAACGTACGACTTCCCAGAGGAAAACAAACTGTTTGTTTGAATCCTAGGTAGTGCGTCCTTTGGGTTTTCTGGTATACTGTTGCCACTTTTTCTACCTTTTTTCTGTTTTTTGTGTCTATCTTTGCTACTTGTTAGAACTGTATTTGAATGGTGGGGGTAAACTGGAGTAGGGAGGGAGTCTCTGCCTCCAGAGAGCCTGTCAAGACAAGTGCCCTGCCTTCCTTCAGGAATATACTTTACCCACAGTTCCTTTGTTCCACATGGACTAACAAAGTATTTATTTTTAAGTATGTAAACTACACATATAATATAATTGTATTTACTGCCACTTTAAAGGAACTGTAATGTCCCATAAAAAGTATGCTCATTTTCTAGAGGTTTAAAAAAATAGAGGATTTGTGCCAAATAACATCTCTCAAACTGCTATGGTTTGAGAGATATTCACTTATAAAGGTTCCCTTTTCCCGCTGTCCATTGTAAAGCTGACATCAGGAGAGTAGAGTTGTGCGACTCAAAATTGCATTGTTTAAAAAGAACTACTTCATTAGAACGGTCTACAAAATGTGCTTGCAAACCAGGCATACTTTGTAGACCTTTACAATGAAGTAATTCTTTTTAAATAACGTAATTTCGGGTCTGCTGCACAGTCGCAGGCTGGTCCCAAGACCAGGATCTCCTGCTGTCAGCTAGATGCAGACGTCAGAAAGTGAGGGAGGGAGGAACTTTACATACGAATATCTCTCAAACTGTAAACTGTCTACAAAACAAGTATAATTTTTTTATGGGACATTAGTGTCCCTTTAAATTTTCATCTGTGTTAGAAGCACCCCGTTTTTGTTTTCCCGATACTGAGGTTAGAATTGCTAACTGGGGCACGTATCTTCTTTTTTCAGTGGAGAAGGCAGTCATATCTCTGGACAGAGCAATGGAAGGGATCCACAAGCTTTAGCCAAGGCTGTGCAAGTTCACCAGGACACACTGCGCACAATGTATTTTGCCTGATGCCCTCTATGAACCTCCTTAGTGGATTATATCTGTGTTTTGACTTTTACCCCATTAAGTACCTCAAAGGCAAAGAAGAGTTGTTTTATTTTCTTTGGGCAAGCATCCTGCAGGAAAAAGGGTATGTTAAAACAAAATGACAAGCCCAGTGGAGTCCTGTGGGACCAACATGGAGATCACAGTGGCACAGATTTGTTTTTGTTTTGCATGTTTTGGAAGAAAGAAGCTATTTACAACAGCGTAATTGGAGGTCTTTCCTTCAAGCTAACACAAGGACCCTTTCCTGTCGTTTTCCAGCAGGTCTCCAGGTAGCCACGGAAAATGTTTTATCCCTTGATCACTTGAAATGCAATATTACAGGCAGAATGTGGAAAGCAAAGCCCCATTCTCCTGTGAAAGAGTTGGACCTTGTCATGTGATGTATTTGGGGTGCGAACTAAAAGACAAAGACTTTGGAGCCTTAAGCAAAAAAAAGTTTTGTTTTTTTTTTGTTTTTGTTTTTGTTTTGTTTTTTTCCCCTTGTGAATAATGTAGTTTTAACGAGGTAACATATCGCAGGCTTGAAATACTTCCCTTGTGGATGCTTCCTCGACATGTATTTCACACAGGACACTCTAGCACTTAGAATATACCCAGCACAATAGTACTGCTTTTATTTAGTAGAAAACAGAATTGAACACCTAATTTCAGGTCATTGAGCTGTTCAGATCTAATGGGAGGTTTCCCCTGCACTAGAAATTTGAGAATTTGAATGCACTGGAAGTAGGTTTGATAAATTGATAGTTATATAATCATTTCCTATTCAGAGTAGTGAGGCATATCATAAATTTGGGGAGCATGTTACAAATTCACATAGACCCAGGAAGAATTTAATGCTTATATCGGCCACAAATTCGTTGGTGCCATAAAGTTTTCTTACTGTGAGGTGAAGTGGATTACTATGAAGCAATAGGATGGTATTATCCATGGATTACCAACTCCTGCGTGCCTTCATATCATGGAATGTTTGTTTTCCGTAACTTCAAATTAATTCTGGTGAGAAGGAGATGAGACTTGATAGCCTTGTGTCATTGATTTCAGGTGGTAGATGGAAAAGAGAATTGTGTAAAGTGCCTTGACCCTTTCATATGAGTGACTGAGCATGAAGCAGTATATTGCACCTGCTTCTCCAACTCTGCAGTGAGTAAGTAGTGGCACTAATGTACCACCAGCTCCCAATTCAAACAAGAAGTAACTAGAAACACAACTATCAACCTTTACACATTCTGTTTGCTTTTCGGACAACTTTTTGTGCTGCTTGCTTATTTTATGGGAATTCAATTACGTAAACTGGAGTGTGACCTGAAGAACTACTCCCCTTGCCACCTTCATGCACCCTCTTGCCACTACCATTGACTTTGGAAGAAGGCTTGGTCATGGAAGCAATAATCTTCTGGATAAATGATACGTTATAATATCATTGGGAAGGTGATAATTATGTGGCTTCCTGTTGGTTACCTGTTGTGTCAATCACCAGCAGAAAAAAAAACAGGGGTGGGATGTTGGAAACCTGTCTGGTTTAGGTAAATAACACAATGGGAAATTACAACTTTAAAGGAAGACTAAAACCACCTAATAATATCCTGCTACTTAACTTAAAGTGGGCAGAATATCTCAAGAACCACCCTGAACCAGTGATGAGTGCACTGGTTCTTATAAAGAAGTCTTAAGTGGGAGGAGTTTGAAATAAATGAATCCTGCAAAAATAATCATGTCTGCCTCTGTGGATATGAAATCCAGAGCTGATTAAAGATGACAGTTGAAGAGCCAATCCACACAGAATTGATTAATTTTCTTCCAATCGTAAATGGGAACTGTCTTCCTAAGTCATGTTTCCTTGGTTTTACAGAAGGTTAAATCTGTCCTTTTCTGTAAAATAGTTTTTGAGAAATTGACCTTTGTTGGGATGGCACAGCATGACACTTTATGGTAATTCCCTGTACAGTATGATAATTGTACCAGAAAAAACTTACCACTGTGCTCTGCTTAGATTTATTCATAGTGTAGTAGCCAAACCTCTACCTAATTAGCATAAAGTGCCCGATTTTGTTGCAACCAATAAAGGTTACTTTTTCATAAAAAAAAAAAAAATTATATTGCAAACAAATGGCTAGCACAAGTTTTGAATTCTCTCTAAAAATAATTTATCTTAATATGACAGGTTCACTTCAAGGTCAGTGGGGGTTTCTTATTAGGAGGCTTTAATCACACTTGAAAGGATCAGTTAACTTTTTTTACGGGAAAATATACATTGTAATTATTTTCTTGATGCGTGAAACAGGCAATGGTACTTTTACTGCTGGGAGATTTTTATTATTCAAAAGATATAGACTGAACCTTTAGCTTGACCAAAAGGCCATTTTTATTTCTTTTTATTTTAATGCACTCTGTGGGAGAGCATTTGCTACTACGTCTTTACGTAGTAAATGGTAGGAACATCGCCACCTGGTGCCCAAACTAGAAAACTGCTGTGTTATTAAAAATAAAAGCCTGAGCTGTAATAATTTCGGTAAGAAAACTTTCGCAGCAGAGGGAATATTCTTGTTTTACTCGGCATGAAAATAAGCACAGTATATTCCTTTAAATTAATTTACTGTTCCTTTAACATTTTCTTAGCAATATCTCCATTGTAAAAGTGGTTGTGTATGTATGGTTATGGTCATAGTTCTGTAATAATCTACCCTCTGCCCCTTTATATAATGATGGTGTGGTTACAATAAATGGCAGACTATTTTTCCCACATACCAAATAGAAAAGCCAGAATCTAGTACTCTTGAGAAATGTATCTTGTAATTTACCCTAGCACACCAGGCAAGTTCGGTGCAGGGAACCGGTGACCAGTGCCACTGATGGTCAAGTGTAACACGAAAGACCAAGTGGTATCCGCACACGGAATTAAGTTTAAAGGCATAGTAATACTTAAAATGTCAAAAAAAATATGTTGTAGGGTTTATCCCCTTGAGTAAAACAAGAGTACTCCCACTGCTGAAAGGTGTTTCATTCAAAAGTTATTAATTTTCAAAGTTGAAATTTTTAGGTGCAATATCACAGTGGCCTGAAATTGTACAGTGGCGCTGTTGCTACACCATCCTATGGAGATTTATGGTCAACTGACCAGAGCTGTCCATAGGATGGTGTAGCAACAGCGCCACTGTACAATTTCAGGCCACTGTGAAATTGCACCTAAAAAATTCAACTTTGAAAATTAATAACTTTTGAATGAAACACCTTTCAGCAGTGGGAGTTCCCTTGTTTTACTCAGGGGGATAAACCCTACAACATATTTTTTTTGACATTTTAAGTATTACTATCCCTTTAAGCTCTACAGAGCATTTTTATTAAATCACAGCAATATACAGGTGTACCTGACAAAAGGGCATGTCCCTCATTGTTGTGTTTTGTATATTGCATTGATTTAATAAAAATGCTCTGTAAGGCTAAAACTGGTTTATTGGATAAACGCTATCCGAAATGAGGGAAGACACAAGAATAGTATCTGTGGCTGTACTAGGCTAAAGGAGAGCAATTCTAGAGCAAACCCTCTGGACTCTTATGTGGGACATGAAAATTGCCAGTGATTTAAATGGAGATTTCAACTGCTTGAATCCTAGACAGCCCTCCAATGTATTGTGGTGCAATCTTTGGAGAGATCTCTAGCATTCAAAGCGCCATTTAACTCCTTCATAACCAAAGGGATGTGCAGTGCATTGTGAAGCAATGTGGTGCACACCGTATTGGTCCTCAAGGGATTAAATATGGGACATTTAATTTTTCTCCTGTGGTTCAGTTGATTTACTCCAAAACTGCTCATCTTTAGATTATCAAATGAGGACTTTAGTACTGCTTTTAATAGAGACTGCAACCAATGGCCAATACATCATAAAGCAGGAGTGGCCAATTGTTCAACCTCTAGCTGTTGGGGACTAAAACCTTTCATCATCCCAGCCATTGACTGGTTGGGGTTTATGAGAGTTGTAATCCACAATAGCTGGTGGTCCAACAATCAACTGCCCATATAGTAAAACATTCCTCTCAACATAGAACCACATCAATCTAGTTGTTGTTACAACAGGCTGTGCCTTACACTGGTGTGGGATTGTATTAACGCAGAGTAAGATTCATTGTAGCTCTGAACACTTTTGAAACAACTGTAAAAAATAAGAAAAAACTGGGATGCTGGCACTCAGTTGCAAGACTAGCATGAGCAGATTGCTTTATTATGCCTAGGGCAGTGATTCCCAACTCCAGGATACATCAGCCGATCAGATGTTAAGGATATCCTGACTAAAGCACTAAGAGATCATCCATTATGACAGAGCAACAGTGATCATTCAGGGGCGTCCTTATAATCTCTTCTGTTTGTATGTCTTGTGGAGTAACACTGGGAATTACTGTTCTAGCTAAATAGAGATGGGAACATGCAGCAACGACCAGTGCATGGTGATTCACAAATTGCTGTTGTTTTATTGACTATTTGCTTTATGCAGAAAGAAGGAGCTATTCTGGCGATAGTCCAACTATACCATATGGGGACAATAACACTTATTACTGATGGGGCTGTTAACATTGTGAATGCTAAGTGATCTCTAGTGCATTCCTTGTAAATGTGTTGACATTTAACCCTTTGAGTGCCAGAGAGGTAATGCAACACATTGCTCTGCAATATGTTGCATTCCTCTCTGGCACTCAAGGGGTTAAGGGGCTTAAAACACTATTTAAAATCAGTAGATGGTTTGAATGGAGTCTTTAACATTTTGAATATGAGATAGGTCTCCAATTCATTGTGAAGCAATACAGTTCAGTACACTTTGTCTCATTTAAAGCAAAAGAGATTTTTTTATTTCTCTGTCATGGTTGAGGTGGTTTGCTCTGGAGAGGCTCCTCTTTAATGTCACTGAATACAGCCCTATAATCCCTTTTTTTTTTTTGCAGTAATAAAAAGCTGGAATTGCCATTTTTTCCCAAATATGTTTCAATTCCTTTGAAAGATAGAACCTCTTTATATGATTCTTGCAACTGGTCTAAGAATGAGGACACCCCCCATAACCCTTTGAGTGGCCAGATATGATGCATTGCATTGAAAAGTGATGGGTTGCATACACCTCTGGCTCTCAAAGGGTTAAGACCCAGATCCGTGGTTCTGGAAAAACTTCTACTTTTAGAGCTGTTTTGCCATGACGGGTGAAAATTCTCTTTTATTTAAATGGGGCTTCTAAAACCCATTGCAATGCTTTGGAAGTCTTTAGCTTTCAAGGGGTTAAAAGATCTGTTTAAATCAATGGGCATTTTGGGAATTTTATTTGTTCCCTGCGGTGCAGTTTGTTTGCAGTAGAATTGCTTTAGAGGGATAGTAATGTTTCAAAATAAAAGCAGCTCCAATTAATCTTCGTAGTATTTGGGCCATAGAGAGTATTATTTCAATACTGTCAGAGTTGTAGTTCAAGAGTAATTGAATGATAAAGTATCCCCCCTCCTGCTCCTTTTACCTAGTGTAAGCCACCTCCCCTCAGATGTGGAATGTGGTCCTGTGACCAGACAGATCACAGCAAGGGACAATCTTCTTACTATGAGAACAATTAAAGCACTGTCCCCCTTGACAGGTTTTTCAGGCTTTTCCCTTATGTTAATGGAAGAGTGTTCCTCTCTGCAAGCCACCTGGACACCATCTTTTTTTTTTTCTGAGGTGAGCAGTGTTGCATCAGTAAAAGGGACGGGAGGGGGGTACATTATCATTCAATTACTCTTGAACTACAACTCTCTCAATATTAAAATAACAGTCTGCATGACCTCAATACTATGAAGATTAATTGGAGCTGCTTTTATTATGAAAGATTACTATCCCTTTAATTCTTCTTGGTTCATCAACCATTTAAGGAGAACTATCTATTGTTAATGTTTGGTATGTGCTATCATACTCTGCATGCCTCCCCAATGTCATTTACCTGGCTGCACTGATTCTGGATAAAACATTGGTTAAAGATCTATGTTCTATTGTGCAGTCTCCTCATGAATTTTCAAAATGATATCCCTCTCACAGCACACACGCACAATTCGAGTGTGGAAATTTCACCAGAGGCAGCTGTCCAATGTTTCTTCCAATGTAATTAGGAAGGGCAAATAATGAGTTTCATTTTCATAGAATTTAGTGTACATATTTTAACCTCACTTGTTTGATACACACACAAATTCTTTTTAATATTGCCACATTTAAATACTCAAGGAACAACATGAACTTTATAATGTAGTCTCTCCTTTGTAAATCCAAAGCAAAGTAAATATTATAAGTTTATTTGTAAAATGAAATATTTAGGCGTTTTGGGAGTTTTCCAAGTAACTATAAACACACAGTGATATTATCTCAAGTAAAGAATACATCCGTTAGCATATCCAGTGATATGGCCTCCTATCAAAATGTTGTATGAGAAATCATTTGGCAGTGGATATATAACATTAGAGATTAGTAATTTTCAATATTTTTTTTAACTGATCACATATGATTTTAGACAGTGACTGATTCCAGTCACACACTAAATTGCATGTTGCAGTAGCTATGGTAACCTTGCTGTTTGTTCAGAACAAGGTCAATATTTCCCTCATCTAAACATTTTCAGAGTCCCGTAATAGTAATAATGTTCATGATTCATTTAAAGCATTCAAAGGAGTAATTATAAAAAAGGGAAATTTATCTCCTTTGGTCTAAATGTAGAGTACAGTTCCCATAGCTGCTGGAGCTCAGTCAACAGGGTCTGGTCCTCCTGTATGAAGGTGCTGACATCACTCCCAACCCTTTCAGTGAAAGGGGTGCGAGTGAAATTTTAAAATGGTCTGCTTGTGACAGGCAGCAGTTTATTAAGAGTGACTGGTATTAGAATCCTAGACTATGAGTTTAAAAATAAGAGAAAAAAATATTAAGGAATATGATGAATATGATCTCTTTCTTGTGCAAAAAAACAAACAAACAAACAAACATAAAAACCTTTGGAATTCTTTCAGAGAGCTGACATTCTAAATGACTCCAAAGAGAGGTTAGGAAGCCAAAGGAAAGCAACAGATTTGGCACATTCCTTGGGCTATATCAGTCAGGGGAAACCTGGAAGGACAATAGCCTCCCTTGGTCCCCATCTTGATCCTTCATCTGCCTGAGCACACGCCCCACAACCTGTATCTTATGCCACCATTGCTGGGTTGCAGTGATCTCACTGCTTCTGCAATGGAAGGGTTAACCAACAAGTAAAAAGTTATTTATTAAAAAAAAAAAAAAATGACATCTATAAAATAAAACCCAACCACCCCTCGCCCCAACCCCCAACTTGCATTCAAAAACATGATTTGCCACACTGGCAATGGAGGGGCAAATTAGGGGAAATTAAATATGGGGTCCAGTATATCCTTTTTTTACCTTAAAAAAATATGCAATGGCCCAGTCCTGTTTCATCTTACCCAGGCCATTGTGGGGTCCATATATATATATATATATATATATATATATGTATATATATATATATATATATATATAATATAATATAATCCTGTATAATAAAACTCTAGCATGTTTGTCCGATGCAGTCATGCACAGCAGAGACTACATAATATTTAATTTTTAATATTTTTTCATATCCTCTCCATTAGGGACGACAGAGGAAGGGGATCCACACACTTTCCTTCTTATGAGCATGTATGGATTAATATGTGTGCTCCAGACCCCATTTTTCCCTCCTCCTTTTTACTAGGCTAATGTATAATTCAACATGGTTCTCCCTGGCCCCATATTGATTTTATTTGTTGGCTTTTTGTTGCATCAATATTTAATTTGTATACCACCTATTATTTTGTTGTATTTTAGCTTAATAAAAAGTGGGGTGAACGAACACTACTTTTAACAGTCTGTAATGCTTTGGATACCTCTGTGCACTAAAAGCACTAAAGAAAAAGGTGTGTTTGTGCCCAGGAACCTACAATGCTTTTACAACCACTCCAGCAATAGAGAGGTTAATGGTGGTCCCATTTAGGCTAGTGGCAGTGTAGTGTGCATTAATTTGGAGGGAAATGAACCCCTCTGATGTTAGACGGTTTACAATGCTTTTCCTACCTTTTTTCATACTCATTCTTTCCAAATTTCCATTCTGATGGGATGGAATCTCTGCCTGTATTTGGTAATGTAACAAAGAAGCAGATTCTGTGAAAATAGCTTTGTTATAGGTTTTGTTTTATTATTTTGTATTTATTTTATTTGATTATTTATTTCAGTAACTGGTTTTATCCTGAACCTGTTCACTGCCAACAACACATGCTGCCAAGAGCTGAGAATTTAGGGTGTACAATAGAGTAGACATCCTTATGGTGATAGTGAAAATCTCCATAGAACCAAATATATAATAATCGTGTTATTATTATTTTTTTTTTTTTCTTAATTCAAGCAGCTATGGTGCTAAAGCCAGCTAGGCTTTAATAACAGAACTGGTCATTAAACCAGCTGAAATTCATCTTGTTGATGCCAAGTTATAAAGTTAATTGTTACACTACAGCCAAATCTTAAAGAGGCCCAACAGCTTTTCTCTGTCGTCCAATACAGGTTACTGGTAACTTTGGGTAGGCGATCTGCCCCTTTAAGTAGACAAGAACAATTCTAGAAGTGAATGCAGGGGGGTGGAGCCTATCTTCCCTCCTTGGCTGCAGCTAGCCAATCCGCTCCAGTAAGGTTTGTTCCTCGGTGAAGACACAGGCAAGAGAACAGTACTGCTATAGTTTTAGCTATTTTTTTTTTATTTTTTGTTAGATATGGAATATCCCCATTAAGCGGATTACCATAACTGACAATGCCCTTAGATGTGGCTAGCTCAGCATCCAGGTGCTTTTTGTGGACCTTAAGCCCTGGGGGGAAAATCTTGGGTTCAAGTTCTTTCCTTAGAAGTTGCCCACTGAGGCGGCTTCTAAATTCATGGTAATCTGAAGACAGAAGATCTGCAGGAAAGGTGAACAACCCTTTGTGTACTGCAGGTCCACATGTCCCACAGTGCCCCTCCGCACAGGGGTTTTCCTTTGGAGTTCCTATTGCACACTCCTGCACTCATTGGGTTTATCTGTATGTCTGTTGGGTGTTTTGGAGCAAGTTTCTGTGGTAACTTAACCCTTTAGCTGCTGGTTTTGTATCTTTTGGGGATTTATTGGCGCTTTCCATGCTGGGTTCAGTGTTTTTTGGGTCTGCTAACATGTTCTAGTGATGTTTCATGTAATTTTAATTCACAGTTTCAACTTTGCAAAATGTGTGTTCCCTTTTACCGCATAGACGCCATTCCTTCATTCACTTCTATGGGACTGTACAGTTTGGGACAAATTTCTGCAACCACTCAAAATAGCGACTTCAGAGATGGCTTGTTTTAATTGTCTGCCCTTGCTCTGTCACTGATTAAAGTTTTATGTGTGTTGGGGGGCTCAGGGGGTTTCGGGCACTGTTGGGTACTTTTTCTGGGAAAACTACATTTCCCATGACAGCGTGCTTTGCACGCTCGTTTCTGATTGGCTCCCACAGCAGCAGCCATTTTGTGCCTTTTCCTGAATGAGTATCCTACGCAGGGCTTGGACTCTCCTTCTCTCTTTTACAGATTAACCCTTCACCTGCCAGATAAGTGCATTTTAGCGATTTCTGAGGTGAAATTTTAATCTTGCACACTGCATTTGGGTGATTCCTTATACTTTAAACATTTTGATGCTGTGAGAATGTCTAATCCATTGGAGCTTGGGGCCAGACCTAAGACTAAGGATGTTGGGGGTCTCTGTGTCCTCTATTGCGTATTGCTCCTCATGTCATTCAGGGTTAACTAGAGAATTCTCAGGCATTTTTGCCCAGCATGTTCTGTTGTCCCTGACTCTCCCCCAGGGACCTCCAGTCATGCATCAGAACCACCTCTGGTCTACATTGCAGCTCTTTTCATCCCAGTTACAGGGGGTCTTCCACTCCTGGCAGACCCCCACTTCTGTCAGATCTTCCCTGCTGAAACCGCAAGGAGTACCTGATGTCTCAGATTCCTCTGAGGAGGAACTGTTGGTGGATTCGGATGTTGAGGAATGTTCTGCTGTGGGCTCCTCTCAGTTTTTTGGGGACCCCTTTGAGGCTGATCTTGATCCCTCGGCTGAGAGCCTGATCAGGGTTGTCTTAACCACCCTAAACATTCCCTTAGTTCAAGAGGTTTCTTCGGATCCCTATGATGTATTTCAGGAGCCTCAGAGGCCAAGCTTCTCTGAGGCAGTTCTTGCTCAGTGGGTTCATCCCCCCAAAGTGGATACTCCTGTCTCCAGGCTATCTAAGTCCACTACCTTGCCAGTTGCTGATTCGTCCGCTCTTAAAGACTGGACTGACAAGAAACTTGAGGTCTTCCTCAAGTCCATTTTTGCCACTGCTGGTACTGCCATGCGTCCAGCGTTCGCTGCGGCATGGGTGAACCGGGCCATTGTGGTCTGGACTGAACAGCTCACCCTGGCTGTCCTTCAGGGTGCTCCTACTTCGGATATGTTGCGGCTTCTTGCCAACATTTCTGAGACCCAGCACTATGTTTCTGCTGCCTTATTTGTTGCCATCCGTTTGGTGGCAAGGACTTCCACCATGTCTGTGGTTGCCAGATGAGCTCTTTGGCTCAAGATCTGGTCTGCTGACACTGCTTTCAAGAAAGCTTTGCTCTCATTGCCTTTTCAAGGCATCTTTGTTTGGGCCAGATCTTAAGGATCTGATTAGTGAGGCCACAGGGGGCAAGAGTACCCTTCTGCCTATGGTCCTCAGGGAGAAGACTCCTATCAAGCATAACTGGTGCTTTTATTCCTTCCAGACTGAGACACTTCCGGCTAACCAGGCAGTTCCCTCTGCTCCACATTTCTCCTCCAAGCCCAAACGGCAGTGGAAGCTCAAGGTCTCCTCCTAAGGCTTCCAAACCGTCTTCGGCATGACTCACCGAACGGAGGTCCCCACTCAGCTGTGGGTGACCTTCTGCGTCACTACCACAGCGTCTGGGAGGATTCAGTGGCAGTCCCGTGGGTTTTACAGGTGGTGGTGGAAGGGTACCTCTCTTCGTCTCTTTCGTTTTTGTCCCCTCTCATATGCCCCAGGGCATAGAGAAACGCCGTCTGTTCAGTGGCGCTATCCAGGCCCTTCTGGACAAGGATGTTCTGGAACCTGTTTCAATTCGGGATAGAGGTATGGGTTTTTACTCAAACCTCTTTGTGGTCTCCAAGAAGGACGGCGGCTGTTGTCCCATTTTGGATTTGAAGGATCTCAATTCCTTTGTGATCAAGACTCATTATCTCCAGGAGTCCCTAAGGATTATGATTGCTGCTATGTCCCCGGGGGAATTCCTTGCCTCTCTGGATCTTCAGGACACATATTTACACATCGCCATTCATCCAGAGAGTCGGCAGTATCTCAGATTTGCCTGCGACCAAGGGCACTTTCAGTTTGCAGCTCTTCCCTTTGATCTGACTACAGCTCTTCAAGTCTTCAACCGTGTCCTGGGAGCTTTAATATCCGTCCTCCACTGGGACGGCATCAGAGTTACTCCATACATGGACGACCTGCTTTTGAAAGCCACTTCTGCAGAACTTCATCAGCAGGTTCAGGACTGCATTCATGATCTCACCCATCACAGGTGGATCATCAACATGGACAAGTCACATATTGTCCCATCCCAACGTCTGGTCTTCCTGGGCCTTCTCTTCCACGCTCCGCAGAGCATGGTTTTTCTTGCGGATGAGGTGGCTCACCCGATCGCCCACAGGGTTTCTGCTGTTCTGGCTTATGATCCAGTTCCAGCCAAGAAGCTGTCCTCTCTAGTGGGGAAGTTCATTCCACCATAGAAGCGGTCCCGTTTGCCATGGCTCACAACAGGTTTGTGATCCAGGTGTAGGTGTGCAGGGGACAGCTGGACCTTATGAAGATGTCAGTGTCACTCCCTCTTCATGCGGAACCGAGTTGTCATGGTGGAGCAACCTCTCCAATCTGCTGAAGAGCAAGTCCTTCCTGGTGTCCTTCTGGACCACTGTGATGACGGTTGCCAGCCTCTCTGGCTGGGGAGCGGTCTTCGGTCACCTAGTGCTTAAGGTCGGTGGTCTCCGGAGGAGTCTCTCCTTCCCATCAATGTGTTGGAGCTTCAGGTGATATTTCATGCCCTTTGCCATTGGACCCCCCCCCAGCTGGTTGAATGCCCAGTTCGGGTCCAGTCCGACAATGCCACAGCCATATCTTACATCAACGACCAGTGCGGAACAAGAAGTCTCTCAGCTTGGTTAGAGGTCAAGGCTATTTTGTCCTGGGCAAAAGAACCTGTTCCTGCCATATCCGCAGTGCACATTCCTGGCATAGACAGTGTCATGGCAGACTTCCTCAGTCGACACATGTCGGACAGCAGAGACTGGGAACAGCACCCAGAGGTGTTCACCTTCATTGTTCAGAAGTGGGGTCTTCCTTGCATCTAACTGATGGCGACAAGACAAAACCGGAAGGTTCCAATGTTCTGCTCTCGCTGGAGGGATCCTCTAGCTCTAGCAGTGGATGTCATGTAAATTCGTTGGTTATTTCCTCTGGCTTACATCTTTCCTCCCCTCCCCATGTTGCACAGGGTGTTACGGAAATTGAGATTGGAGCATTGTCCAGTCATTCTGATTGCTCCATACTGGCCTCGACAGGCTTGGTTTCCGTAGCTTCTGGATCTGTCAGTGGCGGAGCCAATCTTGCTCATTTGCCATCCAGATCTTCTTCTACAGGGTTACCTGTGGAAGGAGGATGTTCATCATCTAGCTTTGACTGCTTGGAAATTGAATCCTCAGTACTGAAGAAAGGATTTTCTTCTGGTGTCGTGGCTACTATGCTTAGTGTCCGCAAACCTGTTTCTTCTAAGGCCTACAATTGTGTCTGGTTGATCTTTCTCTCTTGGTGTGCTGATAGGGACCTCTCTCTCAGGATTTTGATCTACCTACAGTCCTGGCCTTCTTGCAGGATGGTTTGGATAAGGGCCTAAGCTTGAGTTCCCTTAAGGTGCAGACTTTTGCTCTCTTTCAGAGACGCATTGCTATTCTTCCTGATGTCTAGGTTTTCTACCAGGGCATTGCTCATACTCGTCCTATTTTCAAGACTCCCACTCCTCAGTGGAATCTTAACTCTCCCTTTGTGTCCTTGGCTACTATTCCTCTACGCCTGCTGACATGGAAAATGGCCTTTCTCCTGGTGATCGTGTCTGTTCGCCATGTCGCATAGTTACATGCTCTGTCCTGTAAACTACCCTTTTTGGTCTTTCACAAAGACAAAGCGGTGCGTCTCACTTCTCAGGAGTTTCTCCCGAAGGTGGTCTCTGAGTTCCGCATTAATCAGGAGATTGTGGTGCCTTCTTTTTGCCCCAACCCTACCTCTGTTAGATGTGGTGCGTTGTCTCAAGTTTTATGTACATCCGTTTGACAGTCTGACGGGCTCTCTGTCATTCCTGAGATCTGCATTCAAAAGTACTATTGTGTTTTGGATCAAGTCCACTATTTGTAAGGCTTACGAGCTACTGTACGGAAGAAGCCTGTTCCCTTTTGGGTCACGGCTCATTCTACTAAATCTATTGGGGCTTCTTGGGCTTACAAGAATCAGGCCTCCGCTGATCAGCTGTGCAAGGCGGCCACTTGGTCGTCTGTGAACACCTTTTCGAAGCACTACCGTGTTGATGTGCTGGCATTGGTTGACGCCAGTTTTGGGAGGAAGATCCTGGAGGCAGTCTTGCCTGTCTATGATCTTCTTCAGTTCTTTGGTGCTTCCTTCACTTTTGAGCACTGTTGGCTCTAGTTCAGTGTGCTGGTTAACTGTTCCTGGGGTGTTGTTACCCCTGTTCAGTGTCCGTTGACACTTCAGTTGTTTTGTGGGGCTATCTCTGATCTGATGGTTCATATCTGCTCTGGTGACTTTGGGGGCCTTGCGCCTGGTCCTTGCCTTACTTCCCGCCTCTGGGAAACTCAATGTTTGGACATCCTAAAGTTACCAGTAACCTGTATTGGATGACAGAGAAAAGAGGAGTTTAGTCTTACCTGTTAAATCCTTTTCTCTTAGTCCATACAGGTTACTGGTCTCCCACCCTGTCAAGGGACTATGCTTGGTTCTCCTGTGGGGCAGACTGTGGGGGTTCTTCCGGGTCATGCTCACAGGAGTCTTCTGTCCCTTCTACTATCTAGTCAATAGTGTCTCAAATCTTACTGGAGCTGATTGGCCAGCTGCAGCCAAGGAGGGACGGTAGGCTCCACCCCCTGCATTCACATCTAGAATTGTTCCTGCCTACTTAAAGGGGCAGATCATCTACCCAAAGTTACCAGTAACCTGTATGGACTAAGAGAAAATTATTTAAATGTAAGACTAAAATCCTTTTAACAAAGGTGTCCCTATTTTGTAAGAATAAGGAAATCTGAATCCTGGAGTCATCTAAAGGGTGTTCTGGGGGCTAAGTGTGCCAGATGCAGCACCCGTGCTGTAGCCGCACAGCCCTAGCTTCACTGGGAGTTGTGGCAGCCAAAAACTTATTTTATGGCAGTAGTGACACCTTTGTTACAGCGTATTAGTGCCCTTTTAATAAAGTAATTAGTAAGCCTTCTGTATAATGAGGGGGGAAAGCAGCAATTCTTGAACAAACCAACTGTACTGTAGGGGACAAATACATATTTCCCAAATTCTCATAGATTTAACCAATTTGCTGCTAAACATTTTCATGCCCAGTACTAAGCTTGCCCTCTCACTTTTGTTGCAATTTACAGTCCAATGACAATTTTTGGTGCTTTTCTGTGAACAACCCACAATTTTCATACACGATTTTTCCCAACAGATCCTACTCTTGCAAAAGATACCAATGTTTTATGGACATTACCTAACATGACAAAAACATTTTATACAGAATGCAGAATACAAGTTGTTTAAAGGAAATTCCAATAAAGTTAATGACAACTGTCTTTGAGTATATTGTTCCTTTTGCAAATGCTTTTGGTTTAGCATTAAATCACCTTTCTGAAACACCAACATTTGTGTTTTTACACATAGGTCTTCTGATAAAAATTAGTAACTGAGAAAGCAAATTGTAACACTTCCCCTCCCCTTCATTTTGCTCCATTCTCAATTTCACACACAAAATAGAGAAATAAACCCTGTAACTCTACAAGTAACTTTTTTTTTTTTTTCTTTTTCAAATTTCAGAGACTTCTACCCCAAATTGGTTTGCTATGAAATCACCATACATTTGAAATTGATGATAACCATAGAATACCATATAAATGTGGATAGCTGGAGGCCACTAGAGTAAAATGGTACTTTACCAGATGACATACTGTTGGTGATGCCAGGACTGCAATCTGTCCTGTTTCGTACTTTTTTTTTTTTTTTTTTCTTTTTTTTTTTTTTTTTTAAATATGACCTACCTTCACTTATGTTTGTAACAACTAGAGATATGAAGAAAAGGTAAACTAGGCCTACCATTTTAGGATAGAAGATTGTAGCAAATGCCTTTCTACCCCTAGCCAGGGGTGCACAAATGTTTCCAGAAGAGAAAGCTAAAGAAACAAAATGTATTTTACCCCTTCAAGGATACTGCAGTCTTTAAAAACTCTGGAATTTCCTACTGCATTCTTCTGCAGCTCCCACTCCCAGAGAAATAACATACCATTGGTTAGAGTTGACATATCGCAGAGCATGCCAGAAATGCAACTACCTTTACCAAAACCTGCTTTTTTTTAACCTTACATTCTTAAATTCTACCTGTCTGTACTAAAATGGCTATAACAACTAACAATGTGTATTAAAGCTAGACAAGACATACCATTTTGGAAAGAACACTACCTGCTGCATCAAATGAGAGTGTCATATGCCTTTTTACCCCTTAACTGGTGAGCACAAATGTTTCCAGAAATTATTTAAATAAGAACCCTGGTTTAAACATATTAAACAAATGTGTTGTTTAGCTTATTAAAAAAAAAAAAAAAAAAAAAAGTTTTGTCACATAGCTTGGCCAAAGTATGTTTGCACTCATTTACCTCGCCAAGGTACCCTATTTTAAGTGAGTTCTAACCAGTACATATTGCCGTCTTTATGGATTACAGAAAAACTTTAAATTACAAACTCTAGAAGATGGCACTATTGGCGATTTATATGTTTTTAACCTATCCACCACTTCAGAGATACAAAAATCTTTGAAAACCATGAAACCTACTACTGTGTCAGTACATATTGCCAGCCTGATAAAAATGGTACCTCATTGGCATGGTTTGATATACCTTAGAGAATGCCAGGTGCACTAAACTATTCCTATCATGTAGGTGTTGAAGACTACCTACCTGCTGCACTAAAACTGACATGGCAATAACAGATATGAAGAAAAGATAGACAAGGCATGAAAGCAGACACCCCTCTGCATCAAATAAAGATGCTTTAGCTGGGTGTGCACAAATGTTTCCAGAAGGTGGCTCTATAGGAGAGAGAGGAGTGTGTGTTTACATTCAGTAGTAAATACCAGGAGCATTAAACTGCACTCTTGTTTTTTTTTAAGTTGTCCACCTACACTAAAACTAAACACAAATGTATACGTTTGTACCACGTGAAAAACGTATATTAACCTGTTAATGCAAGACATTTTCAGAAAAGGGAGACTGTCCCCTTTCCAACAAGGGTACTCCTGTAGTGACTGGAGTCAGGAGCTTGGGGGGGGGGGGGTGAACCCTTAATATACATTAGCTATATATGTATTTATAATAACTACCGAGCATTAATCATGCCTACACTTTTTGGAAATGGGAGACTCTCCCCTTTCTAACAAAAGTGCTCCCTGTTGTGATAGGAGTTGATGGGGAGGGATGAGCATCCTCAGGTCCGAACATATGTAAAAAAATAATGTTTTATACAAAGTAATCTCCTGGGATGAACCCCTTCATGTCTACTCTTGTTGGAAAGGGGACAAGCTTTCAAACAAGGGTACCCTGAGTTGAGAGGAGTGGGGAAGGGAGTATAGACTGAGATGGGCAGATCCCACCTTTTTTTATTGGAGTAACATTCAATATACATACAATCTTTCGAGAACTATGCTTCCTGTATCAAGTCTAAAGTATACTTTAGACATGTAAAAGGGATCATCGCTCTCAAAAGCTTGTCCATATAATTGAATATTCGTTCGATAAAAAAGGTATTACATACTGAAATACTCATTCATTTGTCCTCTACACCACTGGACTAACATGGCTAACCTAAATTTAATATATAAAAAAAAGCACTCTCAAAGTTAACCTGATGAAAATGTGTAATCCACACTGAACGTTGACAATACATCTGCTTTTTCACTTTAAAAAAGACTTGAGTGTGCTGACTATTTCTAGGTATATATAAAATATGATATGCAAGATGATCACCTTGCATTAATCCCTTTATGCCACCTGTTGTTGGAAAGGAAGGTAGAGGGCTGAGATAAGTGCTCCCCAGTGCCTCCATGCCTTAAGCTGCATTCATGGAAGCCACTGTTGGGCTACAGGACCTATAGTGACATAACAGCACATGTGCAAGATGATGATGTTAGACATAAGTTCCTTAACAGTGAAGTGGTTAAATGGGGCTTTAAACCCTTGAATGCTAGTAAGGTCTGTAATGTATTGCAAAAGCAATATGTTGGAGAGACCTAGTATTCAATGGGTTAAAAATCCAACTTAATAATTTTGTATTTATCTCCAATAGTGCAGTTGGCCTGCCCTAGGATTGCTTCACTTTTCCTTTATACACAAGGCCTACTGTGTTTTAGTGTGTTGTACTAAAGATACATTATCCCTAAAAAACGTGGCCACTTATGGTGACTTTATATCAGGACTGTTAAGAGAAAAAATAAAATACCCCAATAAACCCATGAACTCCAATAATTATTTAGAAACTAGCAGTATGGGATGGCGTTGCCCGTCTGTTTTTGTTTATGAAAGTTCAGTAAAATGCATGTGATCACGTTCTGTTTTAGCTGTCCGCCTCCCCAGCTGACTTGAACTGCCCTAGTGTCCCCATAGTGAGACAGACACACACACACACACACATATATCCCATAGTGAGACCCACATGCCATAGTGACACACATATACACATCCCGTAGTGAGACACACACATGCCATGGTGAGACACACACACATATACACATCCCATACATAGACAGACACACACACACATACACATGCCATAAAGAGTCACACACACACACACACACACACGCCATAGTGAGACACACACATATACACATCCCATACAGATACACACACATGCACATCCCATAGTGAGCACACACATATACACATCCCATAGTGGGCACACACATATACACATCCCATAGTGGGCACACACATGCACATCCCATAGTGAGCACACACATATACACATCCCATAGTGGGCACACACATATACACATCCCATAGTGGGCACACACATGCACATCCCATAGTGAGCACACACATATACACATCCCATAGTGGGCACACACATATGCACATCCCATAGTGGGCACACACATGCACATCCCATAGTGAGCACACACATATACACATCCCATAGTGGGCACACACATATGCACATCCCATAGTGGGCACACACATGCACATCCCATAGTGGGCACACACATGCACATCCCATAGTGGGCACACACATGCACATCCCATAGTGGGCACACACATGCACAGCCCATAAAGAGACGCACACACATGCCTATGTGAGAAACACACATATACACATCCCATTACAGACACCCCCCACACACCATAGTGAGACACACACATATACACATCCTATACACAGACACACACACACATCCCATAGTGAGAGACACACATGCACATCCCATAGTGGGCACACACATGCACAGCCCATAGTGAGCACACACATGCACAGCCCATACAGAGACGCACACACATGCCTATGTGAGAAACACACATATACACATCCCATTACAGACACCCCCCACACACCATAGTGAGACACACACATATACACCATATAGTGAGACAGAGAGATACACATCCCATGCAGAGACACACACCCATACACATGGCATAGTGATACACACACACATCCCATAGTGAGATACACAAATATACACATCTCATAGTGAGGCATACACACATATAACCATCCATAAGTGTATATTTGTTATTAGTTTGCAATGCATTGCTTACCCCTCTGGCAGTGAAACAGTTAATGCAATGTACTCTTTCCCCCCCACACTGGGCTTCAAGGGTTAATATCAGATCTGTGAGTGATGGTATTTCAAAAGATCCCAGCTATGGCCATAGTGAGACACACACACACACACACACACACACACACACACACACACACACACACACACACACACACACACACACACACACACATTCCATACTGAGACACACATACAGATGTCATAATGAGGCATACATACACATCATACTTAGACACACGTACACAACCCATAGTGACACACACATACACATTCCATAGTGAGACTTACACAGTGTCCCCATAGTGTGAGACATACATACACAACAGTGGTCTTGAGTCCTATGTGATGACACACAGAGCAGGTCAGGGTATTTCTCCCATCAGCAAAAACAGATTTTGGTTCCTCCCAACTTCCTGTATAGTGGAGGAGGTGGGGTGGTTGCTAGGCAACCAGCAGACATGGCTCTGTGCAGGTAGGAAAGGTTGTAGGGAGGGGAATCAAGTGAAGTAAGTTATTTGGCTGTTATTTTGTTGGAGGAGATCACACTGTATGGTGTAAACCTGTAGTCATTAGTAGGAGTGCAGCTGTGTGTCAGTAGGGAAGCAGAAACACAGGGACAGCCTTAACCCTTTGACTGCCAGAAAGGAGTCCCATGCATTGGGTTGCAATGTATGGGATCCCTTTATGGCACTGTGTGTTTGCTGCTGTGTGTGTGTTTGGTGCTGTGTGAGTGGAGCATGTGTGTATTAGGGTGGTGTAGAAGCAAGTGGCAGCCATTTTGTTTTTATCCTTAGTTGAATAATGATGGGCGGGCTGGAGAGTGGGGGCTGGCCAACTCCCTGCAGTACTGCAACTCCTGTGAAAATCACGCCCCCATTGAATCACCCAATGGGAGTTGTAACTCCTCCTTATTGCCACCCCTGGGTGTGTGTGTCTCCTGAGGAGACATAAATTATGCAATGAGCCTTTCTCTTTTATATATATATATATATATATATATATATATATATATATATATATATATATATATATACATATACATACATACATACATACATACTAGTGGAAGAGCCCATATACACGGGTCACAGTGCCACTGCCAGCCGGTCGTGGGGCAGTCATGTGCAGAAGAGACTGTCCACACCGCGGCTGATACAGAGCTGGACTCTCCTTCAGAGCGCCCCGCTCTGTATCAGCCTCATCACGGGCAGTCTCTACTGTCGTTACACACGTTTTAGCAAATTATTATATAGGATAGATTATAACCTGGTTCAGTTCACTGAAACTCTTATCTCTTATTTACCTTGGTCATGCCATACATTGGTGAGTTTCTTGGGTAACACTGGCAAATTCTTGTTCATTCCACCCAAATCCTGCCCGTTCTGAAGTCATGCCCCCCCCCCCCCCCACACACACACACACACACACACGCACTTTGTGGCTCAATTCCTGCACATTCAAAGAAGAAAGGTACTATTTATGCGTATTTTGGGTTTATGCACCTAAGAGAACTTTTACAAATGCTGGCTAGGAGTACATGATATTTAAAAGACTATTCATTTTTAAGTGATGTCCCTTTAAAGGAGGCACCTTGCCTTGTTGTTGATTTCATACAATGGCATCCCTACATGCTAGGATTTAGTTGGTTACATGAAGAAAGATGCAATAAAGACATCTTGGTAGTTTTAGGCACCTCATTAACCCTTTTGAATGTCAGAGCAATGCACTGTGCACTCCTCTGGCACTCAAAGAGTTAATCATGTTGATTCTGACTGTAGACTTGCAAGTGGTTTTGATATTGTTATTTTTGTACCTTTTTTTAAAGATTTTTTTTTTTTTAATGTAAAATGTTTCTTTTCAAACAAAAGTAAGATAATTGTTCACTGCCGCTGCAACGTTTTAAATTGGAATTAGACCCTATAGATGTTTCACATTTTTTTCATAGACTCACTTCCCTAGGCAAGTGTCCTTCATACCACAGACAGGTATATCTTTATACTATTTTAATTGCTTTTGATCTCCCTCAGATCTACTACTAATGGTGTCTGTATAAATCTGTTAAAGACTAATGTCCAGTAAGAGTCACTCAAGTCTATTGAAGTGATTTGTTTTGCTCCGAGACTGTGATCAGGAGCCAGACCTCAAAAGAGATCACTATATACTGGAAACTGCATATATCATGCAAAAATCATATAGATTAGTATTAATCCCTAGTTTATAAAGAACACCTACCTAGTCTCAGTCTGTGATAGCTGTCTATATAATTTTTGCATTATGTGCATTTCCAGTATATTTAGTGATCTCTGTTGAAGTCAATAGGCTTCAGTAGACGTGGAAGTCTTATAAGGCACACTAGTCTTTTTATCTGATTTTAAACAAAAAACATTAGCAGTATACTTAAGAGATCAAAAGTGGCTGCAAAACGGCATAAACATATACCTGAATGCTGTATGAAGGAATCCTGCCTGGATAAGTATTTCATTAAGAGATTCTGTAGGTATATTTACTTGTTAAAGTGGAACTAACAGTTCTACATTAAGAATTATTTTTATATTTTACCTATTTAAGTAAAAATACTGCTTTGTCCATTACTCCAGCAAAAGTGTAGCTCATTTGCAGTGAGTAAAAGGATTTTAGGCTTCCCACGGACTCCACTCTGGAGGATTTTAATCTCTTGAATGTTATAGCGTGGATTAGAGACATTGCTTTTATGACCCCCATTTAAGTTGATGATTATCTATTTGTTTCCGTATCTGCAGTTGTTTTGCCCGAGAATAGCTCCACTTTGGCTTTATACAAAAGTCACATGGGGATCTACATCTTTGGAGAAAATATTGAACTTCTTCAACTTTTGTACCTTTTATGGACTCACCTTGGACCAACAACCTAGGTTTTTTTCCATTCTTGCTGCATATTTGGGCAATTTCATTTGAGCACAGTAAAATGTTTTCACCACAACATGTACAAATTCCAAAATTGGATCTGAAATGTCTTTCAATTCAGTTCTGAGCCCATAGTCATTCTGCATGAAAAGGTGATTGACAGTTATAGAACCTTGATGTCAAAAGGACACAGTGAAAAAAGGTAGAAAAGGAAGAAATCTGTATTTTGATACAAATGCTTATTATAGTCAAAGCAGCAGTAGCCAATCCTGGTGCCAAAGAGCTACCAGCAGTTTTCTGGATGTCCTGGAATGAACACAGATGGACCATTTGAACAAGCCATCAATTAGTCCAGCTGGGATAGCCTAAAAATAAGCACTCTTGGTCACTTTATTTTATTTTGTAGGCATTAAAAAAACATGAAGAACGATATGTCTTATCTCTCAAACCTTTATGGTTTAAGAGATATTCACAAGCAAAGTTCCCCTCCCCGCCCCTTTTACCTAGTGTAAGCCATCTCTTTTCAGATGTGGAATCTGGTTGTAAGACCAGACCGATAACAGCAGGGACAATCTTCTTTATATGAAAACAATGAAAGTTCTGCCCCCCTTGACCAGCTTTTCAGGTTTTTCCCCTCATCTTAATTGAAGATTGTCCCTCTGTGCAATCTACCTGGGCGCCTCCCTTCTGCTCTGGCTGAGCAGTGTTACATCAGTAAAAGGGGCAGGAGGGGGACATTTTGTCATTGAATTACTCCTGAACTACAACTCTGACAGAACTGAAATAACACTATCCACAGTCCAAATACTATGATGATTAATTAGAGCTGGTTTTATTATGAAACATTACTAACCCTTTAAGGACCAGGTTTGGCTTCCCCTTCTCTAAAGCCTGTATGAAAATAAGGATTTGTTTCCACTACCGCTGTTTTACACTGGATTTTGGTTAAAATAAATATATATATAATGTATTGTATCTGCACTATTCTAATTTTAGTCAAAAACATCCTAAACACCTGCAGAGGGCGATTTATCTAAGCTGGGGCAGAAGAAATTTCCTGATAGAAAATCTGAAGAATATTTTATGTGTAATGGTTGTAATAAGTGTATATTGTGGCAACTTTTATATATTTTTAATAAACAGCATAATATGCTTTAATAAAGTGACTTGTTGTTGATTGGGGTAGTGTCACAGATGGTAATTGTGGTAGCTGGGCAAATTATAGAGACTATTCTCAAAGTAATTTGGGTACATTTTACAAGGATCTGTACATAAAGGTATTATGACATTCTTTAAAAAAAAAACACACACACAAAAATGAAAATTAAGTTGCAGAATTTTAAATAACTTGTTGTTCCAGCTAGCATACGTAAACACGTCGTTTTATCCAGTTCCCTAAAATACAACCCTAAATTTGCTTTATCGCTTTATTTGTGCTGTTTATAGTTAGAGCAAAGTAATTCAGTTAATGTATTGAGATTAGTACCATATTTTCTTGTATGCAAAAAAGTTGTTGCCTTTTCTCAGCCCATTTAAAGACTGCAGAAAGTTACTGCGAAGACACAGATCAGTATTTCTATGGGACTCCTGTAAAAGGCTGGAATGGCTGCACTCACTGAGTAAATGTAGGATTATACTTTTGTTCTTAGGATACAGAGAATGTTTACAAATGTCAGTATAAAGTGCACAGTGTTTAAAGGAGGTATAACCCCAGTTAATTTTAGGTGTTGGCAATCCTTTAAGTGTGTCTTTTTTTCAAAAATACATTTTTCTATCCTCCAGTGTGGAACACAGGAACTGTAGGGTAAAGTCTCCTCCTCCAGGAGGGCAGAGCACTTCCAAAAAAGGTCTCTGGTGCAGAGACTCCCTACTCCCTTCCAAGGTCACTAGCAATACTACTGAAGGTAAAAGTACACTCTTGCCTCAGATTGCATCTAAACATGTCTTTTTTCCCAGGAAGACGCATGGCTTTCGATTCCCCTGCCAGTCCAGGGCATCTAGGGTTCAAATCCTCAGGCTTTTCAGATCCACCCCACCCCAAAGCCAAAACAGGCTTGGCAGAACAAGAAGACTGCTCAGAAGCCTAAGGCTGACAAGCCCATCTCCACATTGCAGGCGTATGTGATCAGAAAGAAACCTGTTCCTTTGAGTTATTCTCCGTTATGGTGCATGCCACCAGATCTGTGGGTGCTTCTTGAACCTACAAGAATCGGTCCTCTGCTGAGCAGCTGTGTTTTTCATAACTTCACCAAATATTACCATGTCAATGTATTGGCCTTACCTGAGCTCATCTTTGGTCAGAAGATCCCTCAGGCTGTGGTGTTTAACCCCTTAACGACCCATGATGTACATCAGAAGGTTGAGGTCCATAAAGGAACAAGGAGGTACATGTACGTCATGGAATTCCGGGCTCCCCGCGTGGCTGCACACCATTCGGGGAGTCCGGAATCAGCAGAGCTTTAAAAAAAAAAAAAAAATACTCTGTGGTCCTTAAGTGACCGCCCCGTGCGTGCGCGGCCGGTCCTTAAGGGGTTAAGGACTTATTTCCTACATTTCTATCTATAGAGTTCTGAACAGTATTAGTTTGTGTTCTTGTGCAGTTGTTTGGTGCATAAGCTTGGTGTCTGTCACCACCTGAGGTTTAAATGGTACCAGTTAGTCCTATGGAATACCGATCTCTCATGGATTTTTTTTCCGTTTTCCTCCCAGGAATTGTGGTGGATGCTTTTGGTTTATCCCATGGTTCCTCTGTTACACATTGAACTTAAGTGAAAAAGGAAATCCCCTGAACAAAAACCCCAAGATGATCCCTCTGCCCAGGGGCTTACATTACATGTTTTTTTTTTCTCTGTGCGGGAGTCCTGTGTTCCACATGGCCTAAGAGAAAAGGATTTAACAGCAAGTTCACTAAAATTCTGTCTTCTCTATCGTCCAATATGGAACACAGGTACCATGCAGTTGAGATACTCCTTTGGAGGACAGAACACATTCTCAAAAAAACTTGAGGATGGAGACTCCCAGCCTCTTCTGCAGCCCAACCCTAGCCCCACCTCCTGTTATGATTTGTTCTTTAAGGTGAAATCCTGGCCAGAGCACTTCTCTTTTTAGATTTATTATTTTTCAGTTAAAATTCACCCAATAGGCGGGTTACCATTACTGGGCTTCCCTTGGAGTGGATTGACCAGTGTGCAGGTGCTGTGCAGTAGCATGGTAAACGGAGCCTGCTGTAATGTTAGCCCACATAAATGCCACCATGAAGGGAAGCATGAACGAGCTCCTTGGGGCAGCTGGGAGGGAGGTGGGAAGTCCTGCTGTGTTGTGCCACACATACAGGTTGCTGCAGAATGTGGAAGTGCACAATTTTCAGGCTTCGTATCTCCAACAGTAGGTGAGTGAAAAAAAAAAAAAAACGCTAATCTACTTTTACTGATTAAAGCCCAGGCCCAAAAGTTTTTTTATGTGAATGTTTTTATAAGAACACTTCCTGTGCTGCCACCATCTTTGCTCCATTGACTTCTAAGGGCAAATGTCATAGAGACGTATCTCTGCAACTGTTTGACATACAGAAGTCAGAGTGGACTCTTTCTTATTGTTTAATCATGCCCTTTCATCCAGTTCATGTCCTGAATGTCCTGGGGGTCTGCAGACAGATTTGTAGACATTGCTAGGCAACAGAGAAGACTACATTACCCAGAATGCCCATTTTGAAGGCTGCCTTCCAACTGGCTGCCTATTTTCCAGTCACCATTTTGCTTCTCTCTTGCTTATCTTATGCAGAGGCAGACTCTCCTTGCTCTCCTTCCCCAGATTAACCCTTTGCCTGCCAGATAAGTATTTTCTGGGTTTTTCTTGGGTGAACTATTACTAGTTTAGGCACCACTCCTGTCAGGATGTTGGATTCCAGGGGACATGGGGCTAGACTTAAGACTAAGCACTCGGAGGGAGTCATTGCCCCCCTTTACTTACTGTTCCACATGCCAAACAGGAAGTATTCTGGATTTCTCTGCCCCTTCTGTGCTGTGACCCCCACTAATCTACTGGGCCCCTCCAGCACTGAACAAGAGCCAGCTTGGGTGAAGTCACTGTTTTTCATGGTGGCCCAACTTCCTCTCTCCTTCCAGGTCTTTCTTCAGTCTTGGAAGCCCCCCACTACTTTCAAGTACATGGCCTCTAGATCTCAGTTTGCCTGCACTCACAGGGGCCTCGTCTGACTAGGAATTTTCGAAGGGGGAGGGGATGTGAGGAAGGGGGATATGAAGATATGGATTCTTCCTACTCCTATGGGGACTCTTATGAGGCAGACCCCCTTCCCTTGGCATCCAGTAAGAGTCCAGTCAGACAACGCCACAGCTGTTGCTTACATCAACTGTTAGGGGGGCACTCAAAGCTCCACTGCCTGGTACGAGGTGAGGTACATTCTTGGTTGGCAGAAGCCAACATTCTGTCCATTTCTGCCATTTACATTTCAGAGGTAGAAAACATTGAGTGGGAACTCAATCCGGAAGTATTCCACCTGATAGTGTTACAGTGGGGAATACCAACACTCGACCTGATGGCCATGAGGGACAACAGGAAGGTTCTGACCTTCTGCTCCCAGAGGGGGGATCCTCTGGACTTTGCCATGGACACAATGTTGATTCCGTGAAACTTCTTTCCTTTGATTGTTCTTCTTACTAGGGTGCTCTGGAAGATCAGGATGGACAGTGCAACAGTGATTCTGGTCGCTTCTTATTGGAGCAAGCAGACATGGTTTGCAGAACTGGTGAGCCCTTCCATTCAGGATCTGCTGCTGTCCAGACTGGACCTCCACCTTCAAGACTACCTTTGGAAAGAGGATGTGGACAAGCTGGCTTTGACGGCATGGCTTTTGTAACCCACATTTCGAGATGAAAAGGTTTCTACACAGTTCTTATTTCTACTATGTTTCTAAGGCCTACCATAGGGTTTGGTCTATGTTTAATTCCTGGTGTGTGGACAGGGACCTGTTATCACAGAACATTGACCTTCCAGTATTGCTGTCTTTTCTCCAGGATGGTATGAACAAAGCACTCAAAGTGCTTTAGGTTTAGGTTTCTGCTCTTTCTGTGTTTTTCCAGAGACATATTGCCCCTATTCCTGATGTCAAGATGTTCCTTCAGGGGGTAACTCATGCTTTCCCCATCTTCAAGGCTCCCACTCCTCCGTGGACCTTAATTTCATTTTGGGTGTTCTGCAGAGACCTTCCTTTGAGTCTCTTGCTACCATTCCTGTGCGTCAGTTGACTTGTAAGATGGCTTTCCTTTTGGCAGTAGTTTCCGTACGCAGGGTTGCTGAGTTGTAGGCTTTGTCTTGCAAGCTGCTTTTCCTGGTCTTTCACAAGGACAAGGCTGTTCTTTGAACCTCTCAGGAATTTCTTCCTAAGGTGGTCTCGGAGTTCCACATCAATCAGGAGATTGTTGTGCATTAATTTTGTCCTGAGCCACAGTCTGGCAGGGAGAAGGATCTCCACTTGTTGGATGTGGTTCAGTGTCTTAAGTTTTATGTACACTGTACGGAGTCTTTTCGTAAGAAAGATTTCCTGTTTGTCATTCCTGGGGATCCCAGGGTGGGTTAGGCTACCATTCTTCAGGCCTAAGAGCTCCAGTAGAATCCTGTTCCCTTCAGATTTACAGCACATTCCATTAGGTCTATTGGGGCCTCCTGGGCATACAAGAATCAGGCCTTGCTTCAGCAATTGTGCAAGCCTGTGACTTGGTCTTCCTTGCATACTTTTGCTAAACACTATCGTGTGGCATGAAGGTCCTTCAGGCGGTTATGCCTGTCTAAGGACCTATTTTTTCATTGTGCCTTACTTTTCAGCTGTTTGAGCCCAGATGGCCCTTGTTCTTGTGTGCTGTGCAAGTTTTTTAGTTCAGTTGACAGTTTTTGGTTTGGGCTAGATGTTCTGGTTCTGGATAGTCCTAGGGAACTCCAGTATCATGGGGACAGGCTTGAGGCAATTTCTCCTTCTTCTCACCTTTGGGAGTTTAGTGTTGGTATATCCCCATGATACCTGTGTTCTATGGACGATTGAGAAAATAGGATTTTAGTCTTACCTGTTAAATCCTTTTCTTAGTCCATATGGAGCACAGTTCTTCCTCCTCATTTTACTTAAATTATGTGACCCCTTTAAGACCATATGCCCATACGATGGCTATTTTAGGTTTATAAACTCAACTTGTATGGAACCTCTCACCACTGGCTGATCATAGGAGTTCGGAGGTGGACTCAGAGTGCTTCTGGTGAGGTACCCTTTCCAAGTTTTTTTTGGGGGGGTGCTCTTTCAAACGACAGGAGAACTACACTTCCATTTTTATATATAAAAACTACAGCTCCTAGAATTCCCGGTTTCCTGTGATTTCTGGCATAAGAAGAGGAGGTCTTTGTGCAGAATGTAGAATTTCAAAAAACTCAGAGGCTGATTTCTCCCTCCTGCTGGCAAATTAGCCCCTTGCAGTCTATAAGTACTTTTAGAATACTTTTGAGTATTTTTCTCTTATATTTCTGCTACATTGACTACCTTTTGTCTTATTTGGATGGTTCTTCTGACCATGTCAGAATTAAAGGGACACATGGACAAATCCATAGATAAAGATCCAGGGGTCCACCTAACCTCTTTAACCCAATGCTCCTAGTGCCAAACTCACTTTCCAAAGGAGAAGGCTGGTACCTTATATCCCTCTTCCACTGTGGCCCTTATACCATCTTGTGGGCCCCATCAGAAGACCAGGAACCATTTATATAAGGGACCCTGCACTCTTGGACTGTGGGAGATCCTACAACCCCCAGCAGGCAATTGAGCCCTGTATTTGGGGGTCACACAAGTTTTTGGCGGTTCCTATGCTGAGGAAGGGGAGACTGACAGATGATTTAGTTTTGTTTTTTTCTGTCATTGGGGCATTTCTATGAGGATAACTTTACCGTCTCTCTTGAAGTCTTTTACAGGTATTCCTGTAGAGGCTACATGTCTCAAAGGCCTCAAGTCTGGTACCTCTTGCCCAGACATCTTTAAGAGACGAAAAAAGGCATTGGCTATTTTTTCTCCTCATTTCTTAGGCCAAGTCCTTCAGGAAGATTAAAGCTAAAAAGAGCCAATCCTAAAGAAGGAAGAGGCAAGTATGACCTTATAATGGCACTCCTCAGTTAAATCCCTAAGGTCAATGAAGATAATGATCCTAGTAAAGGACAAAACAAAAATACTTCTAGTGTGCAAATTAAGATAAAAATGATTAAAATCCATAATAGCAGGGTAATATCTCGGCATTATCCATAAAGTGGAAACACACATAGATACAATTTTATATCTCCTGCCCTTGGATTTCAGTCTCCCTCTCTAACGTGTAATGTGGATGACTTATATGCAGCATGTTTAAAGTAGTATATCCTATAAGAATCCACTTTACACCACTGAAATCCAGCACAGATTTCTGGCATACTGTCATATATCATCTGTTCCGTATCACGCTTCTGATTCGGCTTCCTCAAACTGATAAGCAGATTCTTATATTGTATACTACTTTAAACATGCTGTATATAACAGCCATCCATATTACACTTTAGAGAGACTGAAATCCAAGGACAGGAGATAGAAAATTGTATCCTGCATCCTTGGGGGATCTTTTCTTTTACACATTAATCATTATTAATCAAGTTTTTGAATTTTTATCTTAGTTAATTTGCTCACTAGAAGTATCTTTTTTGTCCTTTACTAGGATCTTTATCTTCATTGAACATAGGGATTTAACTGAGGAATGCTAATTTAAGGTCATACTTGCCTCTTCCTTCTTTAGGTTTGGCTCATTTTGCTTTATATAATATTTTTGTGACTTAAGCACCCTTGGGGTTTATTTTATTATTAGATCTTACTCCCTACATTAACTAGTGCAATCCTTCTAGTGTTTTTTGATATCCTTCAGAAAGAATGGCAGACACCTGAAGACTCATTTTCTTAACGGGCACATTTCTAATTTGTTGGATAATTCCTTTGCGAAGTGGGCTACGCCCCCTGCAGTTGATCCTCCAATCTCTCGCCTTTCTAAAAACATCAGTCTGCCTCTAGCAGATACTGTGGCTGTAAAGAAGTAAGTGGATACATGCTTGGATTCCCTCCTGAAGATAAACTTTATGGCCTCAGGTGCCGCTTTACATCCCATTTTTGCCGCTGTCTGTGCTATTTAGAGCTATGGCTATCTGGGGGTGAACAACTAATGGATGACATCCAAGGGGATATTACCATGGTTCAGCTGGTGACATTATTTCTAAGGTCCTTGAAGTGAATGCATATCTCTGAAGTGGTCATTGATGTGGTCAGGTACTTAGGGAAAGCCTCTGCTTTTTCAGAGGCTGTGCATTGCATACTGTGGTCCAAGATCTGGTCAGCTGACCAATCTTCCAAGAAATCTGTTTTCTCTTCCCTTTGTGGACAAACAATTGTTTTGCCCTGACTTGGAGAAGGTAATCAGTCATGCTACTTGAGGCAAGAGTACCTTGCTGCCTCAAGTGACTCCTAAACATACATTTTTTTTCCCAAAGTAGACACATGGCGCTTTTACTCCCGCCAGTTGGGGTACGCTCCTAGGGTACCACTTCCTCAGGCCCTGCAGGCATGTCCTTCGCCAGAACCCAAACAAGCCTGGACAGGCAAGAAGACTCTTAAGAAGCCAAAAGCTGACAAGTCCACCTTGGCATGACTTGTAAGGTCCTAGTACATCTCTGCCTGTAAAGGATTGCTTCAATTTTTTGTCGAGATGCATGGACAGTTTCAATGATGGATCAGTGGGTTCTGCAGGTAATTTTGGATGGGTACAACATATACTTAAAGTTCCTTTCCCCTTCACCACTTTTTCCTGTATCTTTGGGATATGGATCGAGTCCATATGTTTCTAAACGCAGTTTCTTCGCTGATAGAAAAGCAGAGGTTGGTCTCCATTCCTCCATAAGAATGCTTCACCGGATTCTATACAAATATTTTCTTTGTTCCCAAAAGAAAAAAGCTGTGCATGTCATCCTATTTTGGACTTAAGATGCCTCAACCATTTTGTGCTGCCCCAAGGTTCAAAATGGAGTTCTTGTGGTCTGTTGTGGCAGCTATCTGTCCAGTTGAGTGTACTGCCTTATCTGCAGGATGCTTACCTGCACATTACAATCCATCTGGATTATCAGCGCTTCCTGCCACTGGTCTCCTCACCTTGTAGGAACACTAGTACAGTTTCAGGTTGACAATGCAAAGGCAGACAGTCACTTACATGAAATGCCAAGGAAGAATCCGAAGCATGTATATGCTCCTGCCTATAAAGCTGATTTGTTCAATGGCCTATCATAGGGTTTGGTCCCTCTTCTATTGACAAAAAGTCTTGTACCTGTGGCCTTTTCAGCTCCAAGTAGTCTTGGCCTTCATCAGGATGGCATGCAGAAAGAACCGAATCTTAGTTCCATCAAGGTTCAGATTCTGTCTCTTTTCCCTTCTTTTCCAGCAGCACATTGCCTTGCTTCCTGATATACAGTTTGTCCAAGAGTGGTTCAAGTCTACCCTGTCTTTTGGGATCCCACTCCTCCATGGGACCTGAACATGGCATTAGTAGTGTTCCAGAAATCTTTTTTTTTTTTTTTTTTCCTCCCCCTTTCCCCTCCTCCTCTAACTCAACCCCCTGCCCACTAACCCCAAAACATCAAGGGTTTTCAGACTATTTCTATTATGGTCTAGCCTAGAAAGATGGTTTCTTCAAAGGCCTATCATAGGGTTTGGTCTCTCTTCTATAAGGTACATCCTTTTAGTTTTTCTTAAGTTATTATTTTTTTCATCCATATGGGGATGTATAATCATCCATTAGGCGAGTTACCACCACTGGGCTTTCCTGGAGTGGATTGACCAGTTCACAGGTGCTTTGTGGACCTTTACAGCCCTGTGGAGGGAATGTTGCTACCAAGTTTTCCCTCATGATAGGGTCTCTTGAGACTCTGGCTCCTCTCTAAGATGGTAGCCTTAGGACAGAAGACTGGTGAGTAACCCTTTGAGTGCCTTGGTCCACTTTATGTTCTAAACTGTGTTGCCTCTCCATACAAGGGCTGATGTGAGCCTTGGTAGGCTTTGACATTCACTATGGGTATCTTTATTATATCTGTATATTCTCTACGGAGGGCTTTTTTTATTTTATTTTAAATAAGGGTTTAATCCTTTCTCTGCTGTTATACCTATTGCCTGTGTTTGGGTGACTTGGGGGGGCACTTATATTCACTCTGCCATCACACACACACACTCCCTGGGAGTTTTGGGTCTTTCTGACACTTTTTAACTCTAGACCATTTTAATGTAGCAGCCCCTTTAACATCGGGAGCCCGGCCTCCAACATCTTTGCTCCATTGACTTCTATGCGAAAACTTCTCTGGTGGAACATAGCTCTGCAAACTGCTCGGATACAAAGGTCAGAAAGGGCTCTGTCATCTGTCATCAGGTCCACTTTCTGAGCGTCCAGGGCGATCAGCGCACAGAGTTGTAGTCACTGCAACAATCAACAGTGAAGCCTACACTACCAAGAATGCCTGTTTCGCTGGCTTTCTTCCAGTTGGCTGACGGTTTGCAGTGGCCATTTTGCTTCACACTTGCTTATTCTGTGGAGAGACTGACTCTCTTTGCTCTCCTCCAGATTAACCCTTTGCTTGCCAGTGAAGTGTTTCTGGGCTATAAAGGGTGATGTATCATTCTGGGGACATTCTCTAGTATTTTTGCTAGGTTTGGGACATTCTTTCTGGACAGTTTGTCGGACTGTAAGGGGCATGAGGTAAATCAAAGGCAAAGGACCCAGATGCTACCCTTAACCCCCTCACACATAGTTCCTCTTGCCACGCGGAGCTACCTAGATAGTATTCAGGGTCTCTCTGCCCCTCGTGCTGTGGCAGCCTTCATTCCTACAGGGCCTTCCAGCATTGATCAAGAGCCAGAATGGGTCAAGACATTATTGTTTTCAGTGGCATAAATCCCGTCATCTGTACAAGTTGTACTATAGTCATGAAAGCCTATTCCTACCTTTAAACAGAACTTTCATGTTAATAACATTACCCTCCCAATATATTTCTAACCTAGTGATAGGTAAAGTCTTACTCTCTTTAAGCTCAATAAATCCAGGTTATTGCTGAAAAAAATACTTAATTCGCAGGCATGGGGCTGCACAGAGCTTACAAGGCACGCTCTGTGCGCCTGCGTGGTCAGTCCCTTCTGGTGCCTTAAGGCACCAAGGAACGTCATCGCCCATGCTGGCAGTGAACAGGACATACAGAGCAGACACAGAGCCAGGCCTGGACTGGGACAAAAAATAGGCATTGGCATTTAAGGCTGAGCGGGCCATTTTTATTTTTTGAGCAGCCCGTGGGGGTGGGGGGCGTGCAGGCCTTCATTCGATATATATATATATTTTTTTTTTTAAACGCCTGGACCCGCCCACCAGGCCTGCACAGAGATACATTTTGGTTCCTGTCTAAGAAGTCTTTTTTTTTTTTTGTTTTTTTTGTTTTTAGAAATAACCTGGATTTATTGAACTTAAAGACTTTGCCTATCACTAGGTTAGAAATATATTGGTGGCAATGTTATTAACATGAAAGTTCCTCTTTAAACAGATTACCTCAATTTCCAGGGGTCACGCTCAGATTCTTGGGATTTCCACTGAGGAATAATACCCTCAGAAGGGAATAGGATGATGGGGAATATGAAGACGTGGATTCTTCCTATTCCTATGAGACTGATCTGCTTTTATGTTGAAGGACTCATTAGAGAAACGTCAGGTCTCTGATACCCCTAATGAGGGATCATGCTCTCCAGATATTTTCCAGAGGTGTAAGAAGATTTCCATTTTTCCTCCTAGTAACACTCTTGATGACATCCTTATGGATGAGTGGAAAACTGATAAAGGCTTTTCCTCAATAAGAGCTTTTCTAAGCTATACCCTTTTTCAGCTGAAGCTTTGGCATAGTGGGCTACCCCGCCCTCCCCCGTGGACTCCCTATTTCGTAGCTGGCAAAGACTGCCATCCCTCTGGTGGATGCCGTGAGAATCAAGCAGCCTGTGAATAAGAGACTGGATTCTATTCTTAAAGTGGATGTATCACCTATGCACAACATCCCCTAAATAGTTAGGTGACACATCCAATAGCATTAAAACCTTATTATTATTATTTTTAAGCTTCCTTTTGGTTTAAATTTAACTTACAAAAGTATCTGCTTGCTGCAGCCACTTCTGGGTGACTGCAGTTCTCTGCGGTTCTCCGTGGTTACAGAGCTCTACCTCTGCTCCCCTCCTTCCTCCAATGACAGAGGCATCTGTCAGTAAACTGGAGAGGTCTCATGGGCAGAGATCGATATCTAGCCAGTGAGACCGCTTCAGCTTACTGATAGAAGCTTCTGTCATCGGAGGAAGGAGGACAGCAGAGCAGAGCTTCGGGCTGCAGTTTATACGGAAGTGGCTACAGCCCAGACTTTGTTACATTTAAACCAAATGGAAGCTTAAAATAAAATAATAATGTTTTAATGCTATTGGATTTGTCACCTAACTATTTAGAGGTTGTTGTGTATAGGTGATGCATCCACTTTAAGACTCCCTTTTGCTGCCATGAGGGCAGCATTGAGACCTATCTTTGGCTCTGCCTGGGTTAACAGGGCAGTTGCCTTTTGGGGTGAGAAACATAATATTTGATGCTGCCAGACTCTGCTAAGACCTCTGCACTTTCTGTTACTGTGTGCTGCACCTTGTGCCTGCCCCAAGAGAAAAATAGTCCCACATCCAAGACTTCGGGGGGGGGGGGGGCAAAAGGGGGAGAAGAATGGCCTCTTTCTTTTTCTCCATCACATTCCCCTTCACAGTCTGTGGCAGAGGATGATGTTGCTCCACGGTGGTCTGTGGCACACTAGCCTGCTCTTCATAATCCTGCTACCCTTGGAACTCCGCAGCAGCAAGAATTAAAGCAGCAGCAAACTCTGCAAATTCATCAGTCTCACTGGTGGTGGTGCTGATGATGTCCCTCCCCATATCTGTCTCCTGTTCCTTCTTGGTTTGGGCTGAAAAGGCCTTTAATTTCTCTTCCATCCCATACTTCCCCACCACCATCATCATCACAACCACCACCAGTCCCTCCTTGCTGCTGCTGCTTTATTACAGACATCTCACCAGTTGGAGATGATGACAAGCGTGACAGAGGGTCCCCTGCTGTCTCACTTGCCATCTCTTGTTGAGCTGAAGATGCCAGACTAGCAGCAGGCCCAGGCAAGCTGATCCATGCTCATGGAGGTGGTGGTATTATTGCTGTTAGCCACCAGTTCTGCCTTTTTCAGGATTATGTTCCATAGGGACAATGACGTGGGGGGGAAGGGGACTCCCAGGATCAGGAGAATGTTGTGGGCTCCCCTGACTGCTAGTCTGGCTGCACCACATCACTTCCCCCACAACCTCAGCATCAGCAGGAGGATTTACTGCAGTCATGCTAGTCCCTCCAACTACTTCACTTTCACTAACCGCAATCACATCAATTTCAGTCTCTTAGTCTTCCTCACTACTAATATCACCCCCTACCTCACTCATAATACTCTGAATCTGTAGCTGCTGAATCTTAGTAATAGTGGCACTGCTTGGGTATGGCAAGTGTGACTTAGGGTTCCCTGCTGTCACAGTTGGCATCATCTCCTACCCCCCGTCCCCCACTGAGAATCATAATTCATACTGGTAGCTGTAGTACTGGCAGCAGGTACAGGTATCTGACCTGTCTGGCTCACACTACTACTTTCTTCCTCTGCCGGTGGGACAAATTTCCCCAAGATCCCTATGGGTGATGTAGGGGGGACTGGCCATAATTGGGTCTGGGGAATCAGGCCATGCGATGCTGGTGGTGTTCACTTCCTCCTCCTCTTCAAACTCACTGGACGAATAACAGTCCTTCCAGCTCCTCCTCTTATTCATATTCCAGGTGCTTATAGTGATAGCACACACTATGTTCCTCTGCTACCTCAATTTTGCACAGCACAACAGCTAGCGCCCTCTCTCTCTAGCTGCTTGTATTGTGTTTCAATTCCTGGAAACTTTACTTTTCTATAGCGAAAATGCAAAAAAACATGTAAATAAAGGAGCAAAGAGTTTGGCAATAGGTGAAAATGGCAAAGATTTGAATTGCTTTATTTAAAGCTGATAGTCATGTGGTTTTCGCAGATTTTTTTCGTGGGAACACAACGGGACCTTTCGGCCATCCCTACAGCAGAGTCCTCTTTGAACAGTCTTGTTACGGTTCAGTACACTCAGAAACAGTAGATTTTGGTAAAAAACACAATTTATTTATAGTACACAATGAATAACGTAATCCTCACGGGTCCAGCATATAGAACATAGATCACTGACACAGGCGAAACCGAGAAAGCGTTGGATAGCCTTGAGCCCCTTAGGACATGGCCACTGCAGGACTGGTGCCAACTTATCCTTGTCCATTGCAATGCCATCCTTTGAGATAATGAAGCCCAGAAATGGTACCATGGGCTTGTGGAATTCGCATTTCTCGATTTTGCAGAAGAGTTTATTCTCACAAAATTTAAGCAGAACAGCAGTCACATCCTTGATGTGTTGCGACAAACTTGACGAATGTATGAGAATATCATCAAGATACACAACTACACAAGATTGTAGCATGTCACGTAAGATATCATTAATAAACTCTTGAAACACTGCTGGTGTGTTACATAGCCCGAACGGCATTACCAGATATTCATAATGGCCTGATCTGGTCTTGAACGCCGTTTTCCACTCATCACCAGCCCTTATCTTTATCAAATTATAGGCGGCCCGCAAATCAAGTTTGGTAAAGATTGAGGAACCCTTCAATCGGTCAAACAGCTTGGTAATGAGTGGTATAGGATAAGCATTCTTAGGCATCAGTTTATTTAATCCACGATAGTCTATACAGCGTCGTAGTTTGCCACTCTTCTTTTTTACAAAAAAGAATCCTGCCTCCGCGGGCAAGGATGACTTCCTGATAATGCCCCTTTCCAGGACATCTGAAATATACTCCTCTATGGCCCGATTCTCCTTGCAAGACAACGGGTAAGCACGACCCCCAGGAGGAACGGCACCAGGAGGCAGATCAATAACACAGTCACAAGCCTTGTGAGGCAGCAGTGCACTGGCCTCTCCCTTACTGAAAACGTCGCTGAATTGGCAATACTCAGCCGGCACTGAGGGAGAGGTACATATAATCCTAGTAGGGTGGGATATGCAATGTTTGTCACAGAACTCTGACCAGGCAGTAATTTCGCAAGTCTGCCAGTTAAACCTAGGGTTGTGCATATGTAACCAAGGAAACCCCAGAATGACAGCATGATGCGGGAAATGGATAATCTGAAACCGTTGTACCTCCGAATGAAGTGCCCCAATTCGCAAAGATAATGGAATTGTTTCCATAGTAATTTGGGCAGGTACCAGTGGCCTACCATCAATGGCCTCAATCGTCAAAGGAGACTTTCTCCACCAGTGGAATGCTATGGGAGGCAGCAAACGATTCGTCCATAAAATATCCGGCAGCACTGGAATCAACAAGCGCTAGGACCTCCACAGCGAGTTCAGCCCAGGCGACTACAACCTGTATATTAGGCTTCTGACTAGTTGGGTACAGGCACTGCTGAACACCACCTAGGGCCTGTCCCCCAAGGTACCCTAGGTGCGTTCGTTTCCCGGCCTTGTCGAGCATGAACGGAGCAAATGACCAGCTTGACCACAATATAAGCAGAGGCCTTGTCTGCGGTGATACGCCCTCTCCTCTTTGGACAATCTAGTGAACCCCAATTGCATCGGTTCACCACTCTCACAAGCGTGTACAGGAGGCATGGGAGGTGTGGGAGGCATGGGTGGGAAACTTGATCTTGCTGGTACCATTTCTCTGGCCCTCTGCTTACGGTCCTTGGACGCCAAACGTTCCCTAATACGGGAATCCATCAAAATCGAGAAATCAATAGATTCATCAAGATCCGTTGGCAGTTCTCGTGCTGCCGTTTCATCCTTCAAGCGTTCGCAAGGTCCCTGTGCAAATGCTGCCATCAGCGCTTTATTGTTCCAGCCCACCTCTGCTGCTAACGTACGGAATTCGACAGCATAGTCTGCAACCGTGCGAGACAATTGTTGGATCTCCATAAGTTTTTTTGCAGCAGAGGCGGCTCTCCCAGGAACTTCAAAGACTCTACAAAACGCCCTTACGAACTCAGTGAAGTTCCTAGTACATGGTTTAGTGGCTTCCCACAATGGGTTTGCCCATGCCAGGGCTCTGCCCGTCAGCAAGGAAATCATGAAGCCCACTTTACTGCGATCACTGGGAAAGGCATGAGGGGTTAATTCTAGGAAGATTTCCAACTGATTAATGAACCCTCTGCACAGGGTGGGTTCACCATCGTACCTGAGAGGTAGTGGGGCAGAAGCCATCAACCCTCTGTTTGAGTTAGTTTGCAACATAGACTGCTCTCCCGGTGTCGAAATGGAGAGGACCACCAGAGCAGGTACTGGTTTATCCAAGTGTGCCATGCGCTCAAGGATCATATAAACAGCCAATGCCAACTGATCCAACCGCTGTTCATGTAGATCCATCCCCCAATGGATACTCTGTGTATTACCGTCACCGGTACCGTCTGAGGTCATGGCCCTTTCGTACTGTTACGGTTCAGTACACTCAGAAACGGTAGATGTTGGTAAGAACCACAATTTATTTATAGCACACAATGAATAACGTAACCCTCTCGGGTCCAGCATATAGAACATAGATCACTGACACAGGACAGGTTACATTTGCAAGTTTAACCCACACGGGTCCAGTATGTACAGCAGTATACAATACTGACACAGGTCAGGTAAATAGGAATATATACAGAGTAAGAGAGTACGGAGATACCAGTGGAGCCACTGACTAAGTCGCTCCAAGGCAGTGAGTAGCGATGGTGACAAGATGTCAGTGGAGTGCAGGCAAGACAACCTGAGCGGGCGGTTGCACGGTGGACGCCCACCGGAGACTACAACAGCGTGAGTCAGTGCTCGTGCCACAGAACGTATGCCCAATGGAGACTATCCACCACCGTGTGCCCGGTGCCACCCCCGGAGGGGTTAACGCACGACTTGGTCTATATGCGGAATGCAACCGAATGCGCCCAACTGAACCCAAGAGGAGGAGACCAAGCAAACGGAGAGCTAACGGTCAGGAGGATAACAGTGGTGGAATAAGTAGCGGCACAAGGGCACCACCCCAGGAGGGGTTAATGAAAGCTATGGTCTAAATGCGGAAGGCAACCAGATGCACCCAACTGAACCCAAGAGTGGGAGACCAAGCAATTGTTAGTAACGGTATGGAGGATACACTGGCACAATGAGACTCGAATCATGGACTGGACTACAAGGCAGTAACGGAGTACCGTAGCTCAGCTGTGCACAGTAGCGTGAACAGCAATAGGCACTATACAGGATCTTCACCCAGCCTGGCGTGGAAGGAGCAGGAACAACAATCTCGCCGGAAGGTACACGGAGCAGGAACGTCAGCCAAGCCGATTCGGTACACGGAGCAGGAACGTAAACCAAGCCGGGTCGGTACACGGAGCAGGGTCGTCGGTCTCGCCAGGTCGGAACACAGAGCAGGAACGTCAGCCAGGCCAGGTCAGAACAGGAAGCAGGAACGTCAGCCAATCCGAATCGGTACACAGAAGCAGGAACAGTAACAAATTGCGTAGTCAGTCAGTCCAGGTCATACACTGGTATCAAGATAACGGAACAAGCGCTAGGCATCAGGTACACCACGAAAGGGCAACCCATAAGTGACAGCCCAGAGTATAAAAAGGCTGTCAATGGGAGGAGCTGTACAGCGCAGCCAATGAAAAGGCACCAGGAAATAAGCTTGTCAAAATGTCGCTGGAATCACGGGAGCCATGATAAGTCTTTCTCTCAAGAGATTTTCTGCTTCTCTTACCAGCTTACTTCTCACTTGAATTCTGGGAGTTAGTGGGCGGGGGGTTGAGGAGGAGGGAGTCTCCGCCTCAAAGACTCTGTCTTTTTGTTATGTGCCCTGCCCCATTCTATCTGTGTTCCATATGGATTAAACAGAAAAAGATTTAACAAGTAAGAACACTAAAATCCTATTATTGTTTTTAGCATTAATTCCTTCTTTAATACTTTAGTTTAATTGACACGGCCCCTTTAACAACTGGGTGCCTGTGCGGCATCCATCCTTGTTGCATGCAATTCTTCTCAGGGACATACTTTGGCCCCTGTTTGCCTCAGCTGGAGAGGGCTCAAAATTAATCTGATGACTTACACTATCGCTTGGACTTCTTGGGAACTTTGTTCAGAGCACAAAAAAAATGTTGTCCAAAACTGCTGGAGTGACACTGTTTGCTGGAACAAGTACATTGAGAAAGTACATTTCCCAGAATCTCCCATTTCCTGGGTTTTCTGGATCGGACAGAGGTGGTGCTTTGGAAGCCATCTTTCTTTCCCATTGTACGTGCTACACAGAGTCAGATAGGTAAAAACACCCCAAAATGTTCTTACTTTATCATACCTTCCAGATAATTTGGACTACTTACTAATTTGTGGGGGTTTTCTCTGAACATGACAGATTCCAAGAAACATATGGAGAAATCCAAAACCAAAGATTCTGGGGTCCCTGTAAAGGGTTAGTAAACATTCAACAGCTCAGATCATTCATCATAGTTACTAGTACTGATGTCTAATGCTCTTACTGTTCAAAACTTGATAGTTATGCTGTAATTAAATGATGAAGTTACCCCTCCCGTCTTTTTTCCCCAGCATCAGAGTTTCTTTTCCATATCTGACGGCGGATCACAGTAGTTTCTGTTTCAGATCTGACAGCAGATCACATGAGGGACAATCTTCAGTCAGTATTAGGAAAATCCTGCCCTCCCTTAATCCAAGGGGTACTTCATTCATTCTGTCTTTGAAAGACACTCTCAGGTGGTTACAAATTCCTCTGTGGAGGAAGAAGAGACCGATGGGGAGGATCTGTATTCCTTCTTGTCATTTTCAGTTGTCTATGAAAAGGATCTTCATAGAGGTATTTGATGCACGTCAAGTCTCTGAGGCCCCTGAATATGTATCTTCCTCACCAGACATCTTCAAATGGAGCAAAAGGGAAGGTACCCATACCCCCATCAATGTTAGCAGTAACCAGGGCCGGCGCCACCTATAGGCGAGGTAGGCGCCAGCCTAGGGTGCACAAGTACTGGGAATGCGGGCATGCAGCGGAGAAGAGCTGCGCCCGCACCCACCACACCGGAACGCAACACAGTCAGGTCTGTGTTGCTACTGCTCTCCCTCATCGGGTTGGATCTTTAGTAATGCAGAGCGCGCTGGGAGTCATGATCTCCCGGCTCGCTCTGCATTACTGAAGACAAGACGGCGTGAGAGCTACAGGTATGTGATGGGGGGCAAGTTGGAGCTCATGGGGGCAAGTTGGAGCTGAGGGGGCATAGTGGAGCTGCTGGGGCCAAGTTGGTGCGGATGGGGAGCAAGCTGATAGGGGCAAGTTGGAGCTGAGGGGACATAGTGGAGCTGCTGGGCGCAAGTTGGAGCGGAAGGGGGGCAAAGTGGAGCTGGTGGGGAAAGTTGGAGCTGATGGGAGGCAAAGTGGAGCTGGGGGCAAGTTGGAGCTGAGGGGGCAAAGTGGAGCTGGTGGGGGAAGTTGTAGCTGGTGGGGGGCAAAATGGAGGTGGTGGGGGCATGTTGGAGCTGAGGGGGCAAAGTGGAGCTGTTGGGGGACAAAATGGAGCTGGTGGGACAAAGTGGAGCGGGTGGGGCAAAGTGGAGCTGGTGGGGGGGCAAAGTGGAGCTGGTGGAGGGCAAGTTGGAGCTGGTGGGGCAAAGTGGAGCTGGTGGGGGGGCAAAGTGGAGCTGGTGGGGGCAAGTTGGAGTTGATGGGGCAAAGTGGAGCTAGTGGGGGGCAAGTTGGAGCTGGTGGGGCAAAGTGGAGCTGGTGGGGGCAAGTTGGAGCTGATAGGAGGCAAAGTGGAGCTGGTGGGTCAAGAAAAGAGGTGGGGTATAAGTAGGCGGGGTATAAAGGGGTGGGACACAAGGGGCGGCAAAAGTAGGTTTTGCCTAGGGTGGCAAAAATCCTTGCACCGGCCCTGGTAGTAACTTCATTTTTGTGGTGGTTCCACTGTAAACCGACTGAAAAAGACAAACTAGATGAGGCAGAGGTCGCTTTGAGAATAGCAGAACGAGCAGAAAATAAGGGCTTACCTTTAGTTATACAGAGTCTTTTAAGATATGTACGGAGTAGCTGGCCACTTTTACCACAATAAAGACACAGATTTATCAGCTGTCTGTGCATCCACTCAGTGTTGGAAAGGGGACCGAGAAGCAACCCAATGTGCATAAGCTCATTGGCAGATCCCAAGAGTTGGACCACAGGAATGTCTAGAAAAGAAGAAGGGGTGACCAGAGTAGTAGATACCAGGGGAGACTGACATTCCCGACAAATGTCATGAAAACTACAATCCAGCTGGATGACTAGAAGGATAAGGTCTTCCAAGGAGGTTGGAATGCCCACTCAAACCAGATTTTATGAAAGTCCAGTGGGAAATTGGTCCAGTAGAGCTGCTTCATTTCATTGTGCCTCTATGGAAAGATGATGGAATTCTGCCACATAGTCCTCCACTGTGCGTCTGCCCTGAGAAAGGGCTCTGATGGTCCTTTCACCAGAAGAGGCCCTCAAGGGATCATCATAAAGAAGAGTCCAAAGCTGACAAAAAGAGGTCCAGGACAGTAGAACAGTACTTTTATTTATCTCTAAGCAGGTGATGGGCCCAGGCCTGGGGTTCACCAGATAATAGCGTGATGACGGTTCAAACTTTTATGATGTCTGTGGCATATGTCCTAGGTTTGATAGAGAATAATAGCTTACAAGAGGTGATGAAGTCCCTATAGAACCAACTGTCCCCATGGAACTTCTCAGATAGCGGGATACGAGGCTCCCTAATCCCTATATAGGACTCTGGAACAGATGAAGCTTCTGTTGCCCCCCACTGGTGTTTGGGTAGGAGCAAATCCAGCAGTGAACTGAAGGTCCTGCAATTGATGTTGCAAAGTAGCCTGATTAGCTTGCAGGTCCTATACTGTATTAGTAAAGGTCGCTAATTGGTTGCTGAGAATGGAGAGAGCTTTGACTAGGCCTGTGACTTCCATAAATGTGGCTTAATTGTTTTGTTGTATAACGAGTAAGGTGTGCGTGATCGGGAATACAAATATGTGTGTGTGTGTGTATATATACTTACTGTACTTTACTCTGTGGAAACTTAGCAGAAAGCGAGTTGTTCTGATTAGTAGTTGAAAGAGGTGTCTTATACCTATGATGGAACAAGTAGCAGCACAGACCAAATTAGCAGCAGTACAAAGATTTAACTCCGATATAAATTGAGCCACCCAGTAACAATGTCCCTGTCCCTATATATAATATGCATGTGTGTGTATAACAGTTGCTGTAGAAGATGTCCTAGTACACCAGCCAGAAAAACCCTGTATACTTGCTGGGAAACTCCATTTGCGTGAGGCTAGGAATTAACTAGTCCCAGGTGTCCAAAGGGTCAAGCACAGGACAGTGGTCAGAGACAGGCTGCAAGGTCAGGGTAGGCAGACAGCAGTGGTGGTCAAGTACAGGCCAATATGTCAGAGCAGGCAGACAACAGAGGTGGTCAGGGAATAGCCAGAGGTCAAAGACAGGAGATCTGTAGTGGTCAGGAACAGGCCAGAGAGACAAACAACCCGCCGACAATACAAGTCCCAATGCATACCTTTAGAGAAGTGTCCTTTGAAGCAGCTACATTTTCCAGAAAATCCTAACCATTTCTCTAGCTGTGTGTCAGACTTTGGTCAGCTGACCAACTCTTAGGCCACAATCTTATAAAAAGTTATTGGTTTCCCTTCATTTTGTAGGGAAACAGCTTTTTGGACAGACCTTGATAAAGTAATCAGTAACTCTACTGGAGGCAAAAGTACTCTCTCGTCAGACAAGTTTTTTGCGGATCATTTCAGTAGGCTACCATATAAGCTTCGATTTCATTCTCTCCAGGGTTCCTCTGGTTCCAGTTTGGGGATGTCTGTTTATAGGTGCAGTATGCGTTTTCAGGAAAAGCAGGTGCTGGTTCCCATACCAGCCCAGGAATGTTTCACTGGATTCTACTCCAATCTTTTAGTAGCTCCCAAGTAGGATGGTGGCTACCACCCTATTCTAATCTTGAAGTGCTTCAACTACTTTGTGTTAACTCCGTGTCTCAATGGAGTCTCTGCACTCTGTCATCGAGGCCATGTGTCAGAGGGAATTCCGTGCCTTACTGGACCTCCAAGACACTTCTCTTAATGTTCTAATTAATCTACATCATCCGTGCTTCCTATGCCTTGCCTTTGCAGGCAGTCATTACCAGTTTACTATTCATTCCTTTCATCTAGTATCTTCTCCAAGGATCTTTATTGAAGTAATTTCCTCTTTGGAAGAATATCATTGACTCATTAATTAGACCTTTACTTAAGGCTCCTTCAGAGGCTACTTTGGGCCCTCAGACTCAAGATTTGTACACATAATGAAGCACTATGGTTGGGTAACCCACTTCAAGAAGTCCTCCCTGGTACCTTCCCAAGTTCTGCACTTAGGCATGAGATTCAATAATCTCCAAGCAATGGTATTTCATCCAGAGGACAAGATCCAATCTTTGTTCTTTCAGGTAAATTAAGCAATTTCTTGGTCATCTGTGACAGTGCGGAAGTACATGAACGTGCTAGGCCCCCTACTATCTGTGTTGGAAGCTGTTCACTATGCTCAGTTTCACATGAGAGAGTTGCAACTGGACATCCTCATGAGCTGTTCAAGGCAGCACTCCATCATCTCTCTCACCCCATGTCTCTGTCACTACCGACAAATGATGATTTTCACTGGTGGCTTCAGTGGTCCCATCTTTCACTGGGGAGTCCATTTGTCATCTTGAAATGGGTAGTGATCACTATGGGTGTCAGCTAGATGGGCTGAGAAGTGACCCTGGGTCCTTTATAGTATAGGGTCTCTGAACTGAAGAGGAGAGTTTTCTTTCAATCTATTCTGGAGATAGATGCTATTTGCCTAGCTCCTCATTACTGGTCCCATGTCCTGATAAAGAGAGCAGCGCAGGTCCAATTGAACAATGTGAGAGCAGCTTCATACATTAATCACCAAGGAGGAACCAGAAAAGAAGCTGCTTGTGCAGAGATTCAGGAACTCATTTATAGGAACTCATGTTCCTGTCATCTCTGCAGATGTGGAAAACGTGGTTGCAGACTTTCTAACTCATCAACGTCTGGATCATGGGAATTGGGAACTCATCGAGAGTTTATTCAACATGATTATTCCCTGCTAGGGATTGCCTTCAGTGGATCTCATGGCCCACTGTGAGAACCAAAAAGTTCCTCTGTTCTGTGCCAAGTAAAAGTACACTCTACCATATTAATGGATGCAATATCCATACCATAAAACTTTTATCTGCCATATTTCCTCCAAACCCCCTATTTCCCAGGGTGCTGAGAAAGGTCAGGATGGAGAGGGCTCAAGTTATTCTGATCTATCCCTTCTGACTCTGTTGGGCCTGGTTCTCGGATATTCTCACTTTGTCCATTATGGAACCCCTTTTTTCTTCCCCTGAGGTTGGATCTTCTGACCCAAGGTCATCCTCAGGTGAAAAGGTCAACTTTGACAGCATGGCTCCTGAAGCAAACATATTAAAGAAGGGTCACCCCTGTCATGCTTCAGGATAGGAAGCTGATTTCTTCCAATGCCCATAATATGATTTGGTCCTTAAACCATCAGTAGGGAACTGATTGTGATGTTCCTCCACAGCCCCTCGGTCTTCCTGTGGTTCTGGCTTTTTCTTCAGGATCGTGTCAACAAGGGTCTCAGCCTGAGTTATTTCAAGGTTGAGATTTCAGCTCTTTTTCAAAGGTGTGTTTCCTTTTGCCCCAGATCTCAAGACCTTTGTTCAGGGGGTGGACCATGCCTTCTCTACCTTTAGGTATCCCACTTCATCAGGGGATTTGAATTTGATGTTAGGAGATCTCCAGAAGCCTTCCTCTGAATCTTTCTCATCTTTGTTTTTGCATCGATTTATCTGTTGCTCTACCACAGACTTTGTTTTGTAAACCCCCTTTCCTGGTCTACATAACGTGCTAAACATTCCAATTACTAGCTTGATAAAGCACCTATCTGTGTGAAACCCGTTGCAATGGGATATTATCTTTTTATGGCCAGGAGAAACTAACATGATGTGTGGCATGCCATTTTTATATATGTAAGTGACTATGTCTTTTACTGCTAATGGTGTGTTGTTTGATGCATATCTGTGCTGGTGTGGCCTTTTACTGTTGCTACAGTTTTGTCATTCTGCATTTAAGTAGCAATTTATGTATCAGGCGGCCCATACTAATTTAAAATTATTGGGCATTGTTCCAAGTTTGATTGTATTTTTTTATCATTCTTTTAGACTTGTGCACGGCAAAAATTTCTGTAAAATTTGATTTCGGACAAATTTTGTTTTTTATTTTTTATTTGGAGGGGCCGCATTTCGGACCAGACCTGTTCGACTCGAACAAAATTCAGAAAGAATCCGAATTATTCATCCGAATTTAACATACCTTTAAAAATACAATAAAATCAAAATTAGAAAAAATAAAAATGAATGGATCCATTTCCAGGGTCTACACGAACAGGGTAAGGTGGAGCTTTTAGCCTTATGGTACTATGGATGAAGTAAATGAAGTATGGATGTAGCTAAATTCAAAGGCAGAAGGAAACTGAGGATGACTGATGCAGGGCAGACTCAGGATGACTGGAACACTGTGTAGACGTTGCCAGCAGCAAACTGAAGATATGCTCTCAGTGGCAGTGACAGTGACAGTGGGCAGTAAAAATGTTATCCAAATACTGCAATAATTTCCATTTGGACTGCTTATGCAGCCCTTCGGTGTAAAACTCCCACGTTGATACTGCCCACAGTATCCAACCAGTAGTGTTACACACGCTAGGTGTCCCCAGGTTTATAGAAGTCTCTGTAGCGGATGTGGTGACTAAACTGGCAGTGACACTAGTCATTGTGCAGGTGGCTCTGGGGGGATCATCACGAAACAGCTGATGAGACACAGGTGATGGCTGCTTCATGGTATCAGAGGAGGACTTGGACCTCTCTACCCTGCTAGTAGAGGTAGACCGACCTGCAGTTCCCTTCTTATTTTTTGTTTTGGAGTTCAGCTGCTGAGTCTGACTTTGAAAATGACTACTAGTACTACTGACAGTCCTCTTCTTTGACAGTCATCTTCTTTGCGTGCCTGCTGCTGTTACCTCTGCTTGAAAGCAACTGCACTGTGGTGTTGGTGGTTGCTAGGTCACTGCAGCTGGTGCCGGGACGAGGAACATCAGTTGTTCACTATGACTCAAATCCATGACAGATAGGTAGGTAGTGAACTATAATAGTTTTAAAATATAAAAACCTGGCCACATGAAAACTGTGAGACTGGCTGTGTCACTCTGAAACCTATTCAAACAAATTCCTAATAATTTTTATATTTAACACAGGAACAATGATGACTCTCCCTTGTGCTGGCAATAAGGTACTACTAGTCCTGTGTACACGATTATGAGATTGGCTGTGTCACTCTGAAAACTATTCAAACAAATTCCTAATAATTTTTATATTGATCAAAGGAACAATGATGACTCTGCCTTCTGGTGGCAATAAGGTACTAGGCCTCCTGCCTGCGTACACAACTGTGAGATTGGCTGTGTCACTCTGAAAACTATTCAAACAAATTCCTAATATTTTTAATATTTACACAGGAACAAAGGTGACTCTCCCTTGTGGTGGCAATAAGGTACTAGGCCTGCGTACACAACTGTGAGATTGGCTGTGTCACTCTGAAAACTATTCAAACAAATTCCTAATATTTTTAATATTTACACAGGAACAAAGTTGACTCTCCCTTGTGGTGGCTTATGGTACTAGGCCTGCCTACACAACTGTGAAACTAGCTGTGTCACTCTGAAAACTATTCAGACAAATTCCTAATGTTATATGAACTTTGCTTCGAGTTTCGGAGCAGTCCTGTTCGGATTCGGGTCTCTAAGACGAAAGTCTCCTTGCTCTTCGACCGGCCCGAATGATGCCGAATGAGCCTTATTAGTCCGAACTTGGACAAACTGCACAAGTCTACATTCTTTTGGGGACATCTCATGGGTGACGGACTTGGGTGTTGGGCTTTGCCTGTCTGGTTGTTCTACGACTTTGAAAGTGTCACGGTAATCAAGGCAGAGAAGGACAGACACAAGTAATAATGAATAAACCAACTTTATTCATAATACACAGAATAATAAGAATACAAACAATATCCCCAGACCACCGGGCGGCAGTACACAGACCACTACCCAGGGCTGCACACTGTGCCGAGGCCTGCACTACTCGCTCTATACCGTAGGATGATAGGAAATCACCTAGAGTTCTAGCACCAGGTTAGAACCAAGCTGTTATGGTAGTAGTGCCAGGAATGACGTATGAGCATAGGATGGAGCGGAGGCAACAATGCTCAAGTCTCCCAAACAAGATATAGCCAACCGGAGGCAACAGGGAGCGAAAAGCAAGCCAGAGCCACGGGTAACCCTGATGAGGGTGGTCAGGCAAGCTGGGTAATAAACAGAGTGGATTCGAAAGCCAAGCACGGGTCAACACAATACAGAGCAACTGTTACAGTGCCTTTGCGGCGACTGCTCTAGCCTACTGCATCGCTTATCCAGCAGCTCAGGCTGCATCCTGTGTTGGCACTCTGCCATTTTTTCTCAGTCGCGGCTTGGCCGCGTCTTGTGTCCTGACCGCCTCCTGGGTCCATGCACGGCTCTAGCCGCTCCTACTGTTGATGTTCCGGCATGCGGGTGACGTCATCATTTGGGAGCACGTCCAAGGGCATGGACGTGCACTCCATTTAAAGGGACAGCACCCTTTTGGCTACTCATCCTCTTCCTGTACCTATACTATTTAAACTGCCTGGACACAGGGCTCATTCGCCCTTTCGTTGTTGTCCAGTGCAGTTCTATATTTTGACTTTCTATGTATTATCTGGCTTGTCTGACCTGGTGCTGACCTGTGGCTCTGTCTGACTATCCGCTCAGTGTATTAACCTTTGTTTTGTCGGATAACCATTCTGGTGCAGACCTGCAGCTCTGGCTGGCTACCCGTTCTGTGTTTGACTCCTGGGTTATCTGACTACCAGTTCTGGTGTTGACCTGGGGCTCTGTCCACTGTGTATCCAGCATACCAACGCTTCAGTGGATATCCTATCTGGTGCAAACCTATGGCTCTGGCTGACAACCCGCTCCGTGCATGATCCCTGGCTTGTCTGACTACCCATTCTGGAGCTGACCTGTGGCTCTATCTAACTATCCTCTAGTGTGGCCTTCCGTGAAGCGAGATATCCAATCTGGTGCGGGCCTGTGGCTCTGGCAGACTTACTCCTGGTAGCCTTCCTATTTTGTCTGGCTTCTCCCAGGTGTGGACCTGTGGCATTGCAGACTACTTCTTGTCCCATTGCTGGGACCTATCTCAAGAGAATTACACGGAAGCAGTCTTCTATTTCTGGTAGTTGTCGCTTGCTCCATTGTGCGCTTCTCTTTATTACCAGCTATTGTGATATTTCTGTTTCATTGTTGCTGCCTAATAAAGTTGGTGTTACCTTTTAGTACTTGTCCTGTGTTTTCTTGTTGAACCGTGACAGCAACGCCAGAGATACTAGTAGGAACACCACGAAAGGGCAATGACTCCTAGGTCCAGGGAAAATTAAAATAGGAGCTCTCCAAGTCGGGAACTAATCAGGCCAATTGGAACTTGCCAATAAACAAGCGCACATCACTGCGTCCGCACTAGTGAACGTCAGGAATGCGGAAGTAGCCGGCATCCATGCCAGCTGACCAGGCTCGCTGAAGAAGCAGCACAGGAGCACTAGACAACTTAGGGATACTGTGATAGTACCCCCCCTTAATGACCTCTGCCCTGGTGAAGAGGATGAATGCCAGTAGAGAAGCGGGAGTGGAAACTCCAAATGAGAGCATGTTAGGAACCAGGAACCAGACAAGACATAAAAGTGTAAAATGCAATACACCTTTATTAATGAAACAAAAACAGAAGCATGATCCAAGAGCATAAACCAAAAGACACAACAGGGTCAGGAACCAAGACAGGTATTCAGCTGAGCCAGAGTCAGGAAACCAGAAGTCTGCGATGTCAGGAACAAGCCAAGGGTCAGAAGCACAGAAGTCAGTGAAGTCTGGAACACGCAAAGGGTCTGGAACACAGCAAACAGAAGCGCAGGAAAATCCACAGCAGCCAGCAGCAACAGGTCCGCAAACAAACACAAGGACAATGGAGAAGTAAGCCAAGCTGCTTTAAATACCCTGGAAGGGTTGGCTAATAACAGTCAGGTGAGTAATCAGAGCGGTCAGCTTATTCAGCCTGAGCCAGAAACTCAGAAGACAGCAGCAGTGGAGCACAGCACTAGATTAGCTCAGACAGCAGAATCAATAGGCAGAATGGGAGCAGCTCAGCGAAACCTTGACAGAGCAGGAGCATGCAAATCCTTTTTGGCAACCCAGGAACGTTCTTCAGGGCCATAAGCCTTCCAGTCTACCAGATATTGCATCTGACATTTGACTGTGCGTGAGTCCAAAATATTTGGACCTCGTACTCCTCATGGTCTCCCACTCTGACAGGCCTAGGACGAATGGTGGCAGAAGTGTTACGGTGGCAGGTCAGAGGTTTAAGCAGGGACACATGAAAAACATTGGAAATGCGCATATTGGCAGGGAGGTCAAGGGCATAGGTTACAGTGTTGATCTTACAGAGAACCCGAAAGGGACCTACAAACTGAGGGGCCAGCGTCTTACAAGGCACCTGGAGATGAAGGTTGTGAGATGACAGCCACACTTTCCCCCACCTGGAAAACCGGAGCTTGTAATCATCTACAGTCTGCGTGTCTCTTATAGCGTAGTGTGGACCGCTGCAGGGCTCTCTGAACCTGTACCCAGGTGGAGTAGACAGCCCTTAAGTGCTCATTCAGAGCTGGAATACTCTGTGCCTTGAAAGATTCCGGAAGGAGTGAAAGTTGGAACCCGTAATTAATCAGAAAAGGGGAGTTCTAAGAGGAGGAATTTACAGCACTATTCCTAGCAAGCTTGGCCCACGGAACAGATTTGCCCAATTATCATGATGGTCTGAAATAACGCAACGGAGGAATTGTTCCAATGCTTGATTAGACCTCTCTACAGCACCGTTCGACTGAGGATGGTAGGCTGAGGAGAACGAGAGTTGGATGCTCATCTGTCTGCAAAAAAAGATCTCCAAAAACGTGACACAAAATGGCTCTCACAATCTGAGACTACCACCTTCGGAAGCCCGTGGAGATAAACAACCTCTCTGGCAAAAATCTCAGCCAACTCTTTAGAGGAGGGAAGTCCCCTCAGCGGCACAAAATGAGCCATCTTAGAAAATCGTCTACGATCATGAGGATGACCGTGTAGCCTTCTGATACAGTCAATTCTATCATAAAGTCGATAGATAAATGTGACCACGGACGCTCACTATTAGGAATGGGTTGAAGGAGACCCACTGGGAGGTGTCTGGGAGTCTTAGTTCACGCACAAGTAGAACATGCTGACACAAATGCAGAACAGTCTGCTCTTAGGCTGGGCAACCAGAATAGTCTAGATATTGACCATATGAGTTGATCTGTGCCAATATGCCCTGCTCCCTCCGAGGAATGGTACGTCTCCAGCAGTCGGGTACATAAGGGCTCAGGCACAAAACATCTCCTACCAGGCTTGTCAGTAGGAGCGGAAGCTTTAGCCGCCAATATTTCCTCATCCAACGGGGAGGTGATACTAGTACGAATAGTAGCCAAAATGTGGTCTGAGGAATGATGGGTGCCAGAGGACACACCTCCTGGGAATCTGCCCCAGTTGTTGTGAGAGAGCATTTGCTTTAATATTCTTCATACCAGGGAGGTACAAAACCACATCATTGGACCTTGAGAGGAATAAGGCCCATCTGGCCCGTTGCGGGGACAACCTCTTTGCCTCAGATAGATATGAGATTCTTATGATCTGTTAGGATAAGGATTGGAACAGTTGTCCCCTCCAACAGATGTCTCCATTCTTTCAGGCCAAGGATAATGGCGAGTAGTTCATGATTACTCAAGTCATAAAAACTTTCGGTTTTAGACAATTATTTAGAGAAGAACCCACATGGAAGTAAGGCTTTACGGGGGGGCTGAGCGCTGAAACAGAAGAGCGCCTACTCCGGACTCAGAAGCATCAACTTTCAGGGTGAAAGGCAGAGTGGGATTCACATGGGATAAGATCGGAGCTTTAGCGAAAGCAGACTTCAGCTCCTCAAAAGCTTGAAGAGCACCAGATGCCCAATCTGAAAGATTTGCTCCCTTCTGAGTCATATCTGGGAGGGGTTTGACTATCATTGAGGAGTTTCATATGAACTTCCTGTAGTAATTTGTGAAACCCAAGAACCTCTGTATGGATTTCAATCCATAGAAAGCGGCCACTGCAAGACGGCAGAGAGTTTTTGTGGGTCCATAGCTAGACCAGAGGAGGAGATAACGTACCCCAAGAATGTCACTTGAGGTCTATGGAATTCACATTTTTTCAGCTTACATCTACCTGATGTGCCTCCAAATTAGGAGAGTGAAAGAGGATGTTGTCCAAGTAGACATCATTAATTAATTCCTGGAGGACAGAGGGAGTGTTGCACGATCCGAAGGGCATCACCAAATATTCATAGTGCCCGCTCCGGGTGTTAAAAGCTGTCTTCCATTCGTGGCCTTCTTTAACTCGTACCAGATTGTAAGTGGCCGTCAAGTCAAGCTGAGTAAAAATAGTAGAGCCCTTGATTCGGTCAAACAGCTCCATGATCAACGGAATGGGGTAGGTGTTCTTTATCATATGTTTATTCAGGCCCCTGAAATCGATGCATGGTCTTAGTTCCCCATTTTTCTTTTTGACAAAAAAAAACAAACAAAAAAAACAAAACAGCACCAGCATGTGAGTGTCACAGTGCCTTACCTCGGCCTGCGCCATTCGGCCAGAAGCAGGATTCTGGACTGATGCTCCTGCGTCACTAGCTGCGTACCTCTCTGCCTGCAGCCTGGTCGCATCTGGTTCATTGTTACTGGCATCATGAATCAGGCACTTGCCTGGACGCCTGTTATAGGCCCAGCCTGGGGGCCCTAATTGGTCCTGCCTTCTCCTTTATAAAACTCTATGGGCCTGTGTATCAGTTACCCTTACATTGTTGTTCTGAGCAGTTCTAGTTCCAGTGGTTCCTATATCCTGTGTATGACCCGGCTTGTCTGACTCTCCATTCTGGTGCTGACCTGTGGCTCTGTCTGACCATTCTCTCTGTGCGCTCCATTTGTCTTGACATCCAATCTGGCTGACTACCCGCTCCGTGTATGACCCTGGCTTGTCTGACTATCCATTCTGCTGCTGACCTGGGGCTCTCTCCAACTATGCTCCCAGTGTAGCTTACTCCTAGTGGACATACTATCTGGTGCAGACCGGTGGCTCTGGCTGACTACCCGCTCCGTGTATGAACCTGGCTTCTCTGACTATCCTAGCTGGTGCTGACCTGTGGATCTGTCTGTTTACTCTGCTTGTGGCCCCGTTACATACAGACACCCATCCTGGTGCAGACCTGGGGCTCTGGCAGACTCCTGCCTTACTGACTGCAGGCGTAAGTCAGTAGTCTTCATTGTTGCCATCCTTATTGGAGACAAGCTCTTCCATTCTGACTGCAGGCATGAGTCAGTATTCTCCTCTCTTGCCCCTCACAGGAGACCGTAGGTTCAGTTTTGCGTTCTCTTCGATTCCTGAGACTACCAGATGGCTTCGGCCTAGTCTCCATCAGTGTGGTTGACCTGTCGGCAGGCTCCTATTGCTGATAGAGTCTCTAGCCTTTCCATTCACCCTCTGCTTGTACTGTCATACTTACTTGCAATTGCTTATTATTATTATTATTAATAAAGGTGTTCTTAACTATACCGTCTGACTCCTTGTCTTGTTCTGCAAACCATAACAGTGAGTAAGACTTTCGCATAATAATGCCCCTGGACAATGCGTCAGCCACGTAAGGGATACACTCTGCCCCTAGGAGGTCTACCCCTGGTACCAGATTAACAGTACAATCGTAAGACCTATGTGGCGGCAATGTACTGGCCTCTACCTTGTTAAATATCTCTTTGTAGGACTGGTACTCAGCAGGTAAATATCACAGTCTCCCTTAGGAGGCCTAAGCGATCCTGTGCTTCCTTCCTCTGTGGTGATGTCGGCCGGCATGATTGCCGGCTACTTCCGCATTTCTGACGTCACTAGAACGAGCGCTGGTAAGTGCGCGTATTTATGGGACAATTCTGATTTGCCTAATTGGGTCCCACCTGGTTCAGCTCCTTTATAACATACTTGGGCCTAGGAGTCATTGCCCTTATGTGGTGTTTCCATTTGTAGCTCTTGTGTTATCATTGTGACCTGTGCTTGACTTACGAATCCGCTCTGTGTATGACCCTGGCTTGTCTAACTACCCACATCAATCCTGACCTGTGGCTCTGGCTGACTCACTCCTTATAGTTCCCGCTCGTCTAACTACCCACATCGGTTCTGCCCTGTGGCTCTGGCTGACTAATTTGCTCCGTGTATGACTCCGGCTTGACTGACCACTCACTTTGGTTCTGACCTGTGGCTCTGGATGACTAACTCGCTCCTTGTAGTCCCCGGCTTGTCTGAGTACACACCTCAGTTCTGACCTATGGCTCTGGCTGACTAATGACTCTGTGCACTACCCAGAGGTCGGACCGTTAGCACCTGAGGTACGCTACTGTATCTTGCTCACTCCCTAGTGCCTCCGGTTGCAATTCCGGTTGGAGACTCTAGCCTCGTATAGCTGGTTCTCCGGTGTTAGCTTTTGCACTTTTCTACTTGCCCTCTGTGAAGCGTAGTAGTCCAGAGCTCAGCATAGAGTGCAGCTCTGGGTAGTAGACTGGAGATCAGAGTCCAGTGTCTGGGGTTGTCTTTTGGAAAAGAAGTTTAAACTAAGGCGTTTCAATAACCAGGCGATATTCCTATGGGTCATACCACCATTTATCTCCTTTTGTAAAAGGAGTTCTTTGAGAAACTGTTATGTGCTACTGTGTGGAGAATATTTTAAGTATTGGGAGATTGTTTCTCATGACAAACCATCGTCTACTTTATTTTGAAAAAAATCAGAGTTTAAAAAAAGATAATTGAATTTAGTATGTGGACTATGGTTCTTTTCAGGTAACATATATATCCCACTCCACACTGCGGCATATTACGATTTTAATAATTAGATAATAATATTTTTTTCTTACCTTGGGTCTTTACATGCCATTTTCTGTGATATTTTTTGTGATATTTTTTAATATATATTTTTTGTGATATTTTTCTCCTTTTTTTCAGCTTGATTGTACATATCTTTGTTTCTTTCTCGGGACCAATGTATGGGGAAATTATGGGGGATGACCAATTATTGCACAGATGCATGTCCCTCAGTGCACTTGGTACCTTTTTTGATTTTAATAAAATCTAATTGAGGTAGATTGTATACTCAGGGACGCGATGTATGTGTAACATATGCGCATGCGCATGGAATCGGCGTTAGTATGTGTCAAGTATGGATGTGGTAGATGAGGTATGCAATGTTTATAAATCTATCATATATAAATCGAGTTTTACTTGTTCTTTTATTTGGTAATACATCATATTTGATTTTCTCGTACTTTGCATTTTTGCACATGCGTGTACAAACATATATATATATTTTTGAAGTCTATGGACGCCATGTTTATGATGGAGGTGGATGCACGTATCTGATATATATATTTGATTTTCTCGTACTTTGCATTTTTTGCGCATGCGTGTAAAAAACATATATATATTTTTGAAGTCTACGGACGCCATATTAATGATGGAGGCGGATGTACGTATAAGCTCTGAACATAGTTCCTTGATTGATGATATACTAATCCTATCCAGGACCAATGTTGGAGGATACGGGGTTTACAGCCTGATATATTATTGGTTGCTTTGTTTTCTGCACCTCTCTCCAGCATTGTTTCTGGATACGTCATCTGTTCCCTACTGTTCATTGGTTCCGAGAAATTTTAAATATTACAACATAGTTAGACGACTGTTATCCCCTGACGAAGCCAATATGGCGATACGCGTCTGGATGATCGGCCTGTGTGGATAGAGGATCCAGGAATACTATGTCCTTTATTTGATGTTTTTTTGGGGCTATATCATATGGATAAGTATTTGCTTTACTATGTTTTTTTTACACTATATGGATGTTTATGGTACACTTCTTCTTTAATTCAATGTGTATTTATATCATTACACTTTAGGTGTTTTGTATGGTCTGTGAGCACATTTATGTATATTGCTATTTTTTGTCCCTTTAAAGTATATACATCAGACATATATTAATATAGATGTAGTTCATTTAGACTACATACCTGGAGACTGTCTAGCAGGCTATGCTTTTAAATGTGATGTGTTTTCTTGCTGATTAATAAACAATTTATATTTTTGTAAATTTTGTATTCACTCATGAGTGTGTGCCTCTATTACTGGGCTTCTTTTTTAGTGATATCAGTAGAGGGGATCTTTCTTTTCCTGTTTCCCTCTATGATTTTCACTTGTTTATTATACTATAGTATCTTTGGCTCTGGAGTGCACCCCCTTATAATAAGTATATTTCGAGTGATTATATATTGTTTCTAGTGCCTATCCACTCTTGCAAATGGTCTGGGGTTGTGTGGGCATTATCATTCATTACTGTGTACTTTCACTAAAGGTGGTTTTACATGAAATATACCTGTCTCTGACCTTCATTTCATACCGGGTACTGTGACAGTAAAGAGGTAGAAGTACACAAAATTCTCGTAGGCTGCTGTAGGCACTAGGAGGACCAAGATAAAATGTCACAAGTCTGGCAATCAATTCTTGGGCTGTGAGTTTGCAACCAGGGAAACCCAGAATGATCGCATAGTGAGGAGAATGAATTACCTGAAACTGTCATGTCTCCACATAGAGTGCTCCTACCCGTAGAGACAAGGGATGAGTCTCCTGAGTAACATGTGATGGTTGTAGGGGTCTGCCATCTATGGCTTCAATAGCCAATGGAGTGGAATGAAGCAGCAGAGGGATAGAGTGCAAGTCTGCATCAATGAAAAACCCTGCGGCCCCAGAATCCAGTAATGCAGGAGCTACCACAGAAGACTCGGCCCAAGACAGCAGCACCTCAAGAATCTGTTTGTCTTGAAGTGTCTATGGGGACTGTGAAATTCCACCTAGGGTCTGTTCTCTACATGACCCTAGGTGCGTGCATTTTCCAGCTGGGGCAAGAACGCAGCACGTGGCCAGGCTCCCCATAGTATAAACAGAGCTCCCTCCTCCTGTGACGCACCCTCTCCTCTACTGAAAGGCGCGTGAAGCCTAGCTGCATTGCCCCCCCCCCCCGACGGAGTCAGAACCAGGAGGGAGGCGAGGGAGGAATGGGTGGGTGCATAAAGTTGGGAGCCAACCCGAGACACAGGCTTAAGCAAGTGTTCTTTGAAACAAGGTCTTTCACGGATTCTAGTATCTAGCACAATGGTGACCGAAATTAACTCCTCCAGATCACCAGGCAACTCGAGAACAGCCGTCTCATCCTTGATAGCTTCACACAAGCCTTGAGAGAATGCGGCTACCAGTGCTTCATTGTTCCATCCTACCTCCGCTGTCAGAGTACGGAACTCAATTGTGTACTCAGCCACAGTATGTGTGCCTTGCCATAAGCAAACACGTAGAATAACCGCTCAACTTGAGTAATACAATTACAGACCATATAAAATCAAAACAGTACCTTTAATCTTGTCACTTAAAATTCAATCTTCACGGACCACACAGTAATACAGAGGGCAACATAAATACAAATGTACAGGTTTAGAGCAGCAGAGTCACTAATCCATTCAACATGTTTTGCGTTATGCACGCTTAATCATGATGGCAATTAGTTACTCGTCTGGTTAGTCTGTTTAAAAGGTCGATCAGCCAATGAGACACATTGTATCAAATTAACTTCCAATGGGTAACAACTCATACATTCAGAGAACAGGTAATTTATGTTGCCCTCTGTATTACTGTGTGGTCCGTGAAGATTGAATTTTAAGTGACAAGATTAAAGGTACTGTTTTGATTTTATATGGTCTGTAATTGTATTACTCAAGTTGAGCGGTTATTCTACGTGTTTGGTTGTTACAATGAATTTTGGAGAGTTCAAGTAACCTGCACCCTAGTGTATACATCAAACAGACCCAACTAACACACAGTTGGAAAGGAGTGTTTGAAAAGAATAAGAGACAAATTGGTGTGAAGTTATAATACTAAAATGATCATAGTCCACAAGATACTGGAGCCGCTATATTTTCTTGCATAAGTATAATGCCTTGCCATAAGGTCATCAGTGGTTTGGCAGCGGAGGTTATGTGCCCAGAAACATCAAAAGCTCTTCGAAAAGAGGCCACAAATTCTGTGAAGTTATGTATTACAGGCTTCTCCATTCCCCAGAGAGGGTTGGCCCAAGCTACTGCCTTGACTGACAGGAGAGAAATCAGGAGGCTCACCTTCCTTCGTTCCGTAGGAAATGCCTGCAATACCATCTCCAAAAAAATTCCCAGCTGATTTAGGAACCCACGGCACAGTGTAGGTTCCCCATCATAACGTTGAGGTAAAGGAGCGGAGCTAGGCAACCCTCTAGTCATACCAACCTCTGGGGTAGTAGGGACAACCAGTGCAGGCACTGGGGAGGCCACCGGTTTCTGAGTCAAACGGTCAAGGTGTGCCGTGCGGTTTAACAGTGTCTGTATAGCAAACGACAACTGGTCAGTTCTCTGGTCTTGAGAATCCATCCTGGTCAGGATGCTCAGATTAGGTGGACTGCCTGTACCTTCAGTACTCATGGCCCTTTCGTACTGTCACTGTAATCAAGGCAGAGAAGGACAGACATAAGTAATAAACCACCTTTATTGATAATACACAGAGTAATAGGAATACACACGATATTCCCAGACCACCGGGCGGCAATACACAGACCACTACCCAGGGCTGCACACTGTGCCGAGGCCTGCATTACTCGCACTATACCGTAGGATGATAGGAAATCCCCTAGAGTTCTAGCACCTGCTAAGAACCAAGCTGTTACTGTAGTGGTGCAAGGAATGGCGTATGAGCATAGGATGGAGCGGAGGCAACAATGCCCAAGTCTCTCAAACAAGATATAGACAACCGACAGCAACAGGGAGCAAAGAGCAAGACATAACAACAGGTAACCCTGATGAGGGTGGTCAGGCAAGCCGGGTAATGCACGGAGCGAGTAGTCAGCCAGAGCAACAGGTCAGAACCAATGTGGGTAGTCAGACAAGCCGGGGTCATACACAGAGTGAGTAGTCAGCCAGAGCCACAGGTTAGAACCGATGTGGGTAGTCAGACAAGCCGGGTAATACACAGAGTGGATTCGGAAGCCAAGCACGGGTCAATACAATACGGAACAACGCCAGAGATATTAGTAGGAACACCATGAAAGGGCAATGACTTCTAGGCCCAGGGAAGTTTAAACAGTAGCTCTCCAAGGCGGGAACTAATCAGGCCAATCAGAACTCGCCAATAAAGTGCAAGTCATTGCGTCCGCACTAGTGAACATCAGGAATGCGGAAGTATCCGGTGTCCATGCCGGCCAACCAGGCTCGCCGAAGAAGCACATGAGCACTAGACAACCTAGGGATACTGTGATAGAAAATTTCCTCACAAGAGTTCCTCGGGGCAATTTTAAACTTAGATGATAATATGTATTAGATGGGACTTGCTTGAAATGGGGTACCTTGGCAAGATAAGCGAGCCTAAACATATTTTGGCCAAATTACAGCGTATGACAAAACCCTCACATTTATCAGCACAGTGGTATAATATTTGCTTTATTCAGGGTTCACACTTGGATAACTTGTGTGGAGAAGCACAGGTACATTTTTCTAGCTTAGCTTTTGTTTTAGGTTTTTGCCTAGTTTGGGTACTTTGAGAACCCCCCTCATTCCTTGGTGCTCTACATACCTTAATCACTTGGGTTAGTATTTTGAATTTATATGTTATAGTTACATATTATAGTTTGCTAGCACTGTCAAAATTATTAGAAAATGTTTGCCATGTTGCATAAAAGTGCATTTGTATTAATTGAATGAGTGTCACACACTTCCAATGTGGCTTGACTTGGGGTACTGATATTACACATATAGGATTTTGACAGTCGTTTGCTGTGGGAAAGTATATGGATTTGCAACTGGAGGCAATATGGGAATATAGGATTTTGACATCTGTTTGCTGGAGAAAAGTGTGTAGGTTTGCAACTGGAGGCAATATGACTGCCCCTATATACTAAAATAGATGCTTTTCAGTGGAAAAGTTTCTGGAAATTCCAGCCCAATACATTTTATAATGCCCAAGTTTCAATGCATCTCCGCACAATTAATGGAGCGTATATTTTGTGTTATGTTACCTTATTTAGCAACATCTTTCATGTATGGAAACTTGCAAAGAATTGTGTGGGTTTAGATTTCCCTCTGCCAAGGTGACTCATGCTCCTTAGATCCTTTACCACTCCCTTTTCCAGCCTCTGTGGGAACAGGCAAAATTCTTGTATTAGAAGCCTTTGGGGTAACACCCTGGAAGGTCCATCTGAAAACATCGGTGCACGTGATTCACTCTGGGCGTGATGCAAAGAATAATCTGCCAGTGGAGTAAAATTTATGTTCAGGGATGTCACTGACGCCCTGTCTGTGCAACTGGAATATCCTGATCTAACATAAAGGTGAATAATACCTACTAATACTAACACCCCACAAACCTTACTATGGCTGAACATCATCCTCACATGAGCCCACTCTGAGATCATGAAAAAAAGTACTGGACCATATGCTTTTGCCCCAGAATTGTTCTTCTTTTAGCCTGTTGAATATGTCTCTAAGTTCTTACATTCATAATGCAAAAGTACAATTAACATAATGTGTTTGTGCATTAGTAACTGCACTTTACACAAAAGCATTTGTTTATATCTATTCAGCAGGAAGGACGTTGCTTGCCATCTCATTAAGGGCTTGATTCAATTGCAGCCGAAGCCAAAAAAAAACACCGACTGCATTTTTTCAAGCACGTAAGCAATTTGATTGCCTGCTCTTTGAAAAAATACCGGCTTAAAAAAAGCATGTCAGAAGCAGAAGTTAGTGCACATTGAAACCTATTAAAACCTTTTGCAATTCAGTTCCATGTGTTACCATTAAGATTCGTTAAGGGACCCACTCTGCATGTTAATCCTGCTGACACAGGAATTGTTATTGAAAAAAATCCCCAAGATACCTGAGTGACCACTGGATGTATTGATATGGGGCCCTAAACCTGATTTCTTCAGCACCCTGGAAAGCTACTGTCCATCTTCTATCTTCCTCTTTATCTTCTCTCTTCTTATTGTTATCTTTGCATCAAATATGTCCCTGAAATATGCTCCAAAAACATAATTTTCAAATATGTACACTGACTAATCCCCTTGACTGCCAGAAGGGTACACAGAGCAATGTGTTGCAATCCTCTCTGGCACTCAAAGTAATGGACCCATGCCAAGTTGCACACATCCCAGCCAATGGACATCTGGGAACCATTTTGAACAGAGAATGGCCATATAAAACCATTCTCTGTTCAAATTCCCCACATACTGGCTTGGGTATCTGCCTGAAAGGTAACAAAAGGGGGAATTTTGTCAGCCTGACTTCCTACTGCCAAACTATTTATTTATTCCAATGCACCACATCCTATATAATAATTTGCTAAAACGTGTGTAACAACAAAGTCATTCACAGTAGAGACTGCTGCACATGCTGCAGTCATGTGCAGTAGAGACTGCCCCACAACAACCGGCTGGCAGTGGCACTGTGGCCCATGTAACGGGCTCTTCAACTAGTGCAATATATTTCGCATAAGCCTGTATTTTTCTGTTTAGAAGGAAAAATATTTTGTAGCAAAATGGATTTCGACACCTATTCTTTGTCTTGAGGGAATGATGTGCTGCAATTTGGAATGGATGCATTACTTTAACTTTTTGAGTGCTAGAGAGGTACCCCTCTGGCAGTCAAGGGGTTAATCAATGCACATATTAGAAAATTATGTTTTTGGAGCATATTTCATGGTATTTTTTTTTTTTTTAATTTCAAGTCCGTATTTCAGGATGAAGAGAGGACAGAAGAAGATGAAGAGAAAGAAGAAGGAAGATGGAAGCTGACAGCAGAAGACAGACACAGGATGCGAGGTAAATTATATACAGCTGTGAATGTTAGGCAAGGGTTAGTGGAGGTATTGTTGCACTTTGTGCCAGAGTTGTACATTGCAAATGAGAACACATCTCTGGAACCAAGAGGGTTACATTTTGGCGATGTCTATAATAAAATAAAATACCTGACAATATTAGTTTTTATTGTGCAAAGAAGAAATAACTGGCCAATGATGACAATGAATGATCAGTCCACTTGCGTCTGTTGCTATTTTTAGTTTGGCAAGTGGACTGCCACTTTTTATAAAGGAATGAGAGCATAAACACGCTCATTCTGTGTCTGTCTATACAATGACCTGGACTCGCATTTGCAAGACACCTGTCCAGGTCACATGCTGGAATCCTCCATCACTGGAGGCGGGAAGGAGGCAATACTTGGGGAGTGGAACAGATGAAGACTGACAGGCTGCGGTACAGAACTGACCTCACCGGCTTAACTTTACATGGCAATATCTCAGGTAATACAGAATTATATTAAAAAAATAAATAAATAATTAAGGATTATAGATTCACTCCACTCTGGTACTTTATGTTCCTCTTGTTCAGTATTTCTCAACTCCTGTCCTCAGGACCACTAACAGGCAAGGATTTGATGATTTCCTTGTTAGAGTTAATCAGTGTGAATGAGCCTCTGATCACCACACCTGTGCTTTAGCAGATAAATCCCTAAGTCCTGGCCTGTTAGTGGGGTCCTGAGGACAGGAGTTGAGAAACACTGCTCTTGTTCTTTGGCCCCTACACAACTTCTGGGGCCCCTTTTCCACTTAACAGGAGCCTGCATGGGTTAAAGCCTTGATATTTTGTGTAAGTTATATACCTTGCTTTAATCAGGGGAATTTTCAGTCTTGGATCCTGTCCCCAATAAAAGATATTTTAGTGATTTTGCGGGATGGGGGGGTATTTTCTCCTGGAAGGGGGATTCCACTGTTGAGGGAGTGGAATATGATGAAAACTTAATTTTGTCTTTCACCCCGGAATACTTTTGAGGTAGACCCTGGATCCCCTGCGGATGGTCTTATCCAAACTCAAGTTTGCTATCCCCAGATATATTTTTCTTTCATCCAATGTGGAACACAGGAACCCTGGTTAAGAGGCACAAAGCAGAGCTGCAATTTTCCCTTCTCATCATTACTTAGATTAGGTAGTTCTGTAAGAATGGAAGACTCCTGATAAGAGGTTTTTCCTTCCTGGATGTATTTCTCTCTTATATCCCTCAACTTCTAATGCTTTTGCACAGTGGCCTACCCTTACAACCCACCCACCCCCAGCAGTAGACCATCCAATTTCTTCTTTATAAGCTTACAGCTTTGCCACTTGCAGATCCAGCAGAGTTTAAAGACCAGGCAGATAAGCACCTGGTCTCTGTTTGTTTGTGTGTATGTTTGCATATTATATATATATATATATATATATATATATATATATATTTATATATACAGTGGGGCAAAAAAGTATTTAGTCAGCCACCAATTGTGCAAGTTCTCCCACTTAAAAAGATGAGAGAGGCCTGTAATTTTCATCATAGGTACACTTCAACTATGAGAGACAGAATGAGACAAAAAAAATCCATAAAAGCACATGGTCTGTTTTTCAAAGAATTTATTAGCAAATTATGGTGGAAAATAAGTATTTGGTCAATAAGAAAAGTTCATATCAATACTTTGTTATATACCCTTTGTTGGCAATGACAGAGGTCAAACGTTTTCTGTAAGTCTTCACAAGGTTTTCACACACACTGTTGCTGGTATTTTGGACCATTCCTCCATGCAGATCTCCTCTAGAGCAGTGATGTTTTGGGGCTGTCGCTGGGCAACACGGACTTTCAACTCCCTCCAAAGGTTTTCTATGGGGTTGAGATCTGGAGACTGGCTAGGCCACTCCAGGACCTTGAAATGCTTCTTACGAAGCCACTCCTTCGTTGCACGGGAGGTGTGTTTGGGATCATTGTCATGCTGAAAGACCCAGCCACGTTTCATCTTCAATGCCCTTGCTGATGGAAGGAGGTTTTCACTCAAAATCTCATGATACATGGCCCCATTCGTTCTTTCCTTTACACGGATCAGTCGTCCTGGTCCCTTTGCAGAAAAACAGCCCCAAAGCATGATGTTTCCACCCCCATGCTTCACCGTAGGTATGGTGTTCTTTGGATGCAACTCAGCATTCTTTCTCCTCCAAACACGACGAGTTGAGTTTTTACCAAAAAGTTCTACTTTGGTTTCATCTGACCATATGACATTCGTCCAATCCTCTTCTGGATCATACAAATGCTCTCTAGAAAACTTCAGACGGGCCCAGACATGTACTGGCTTAAGCAGGGGGACACATCTGGCACTGCATGATTTGAGTCCCTGGCGGCGTAGTGTGTTACTGATGGTAGCCTTTGTTACTTTGGTCCCAGCCCTCTGCAGGTCATTCACTAGGTTCCCCCGTGTGGTTCTGGGATTTTTGCTCACCGTTCTTGTGATCATTTTGACACCACGGGGTGAGATCTTGCGTGAAGCCCCAGATCAAGGGAGATTATCAGTGGTCTTGTATGTCTTCCATTTTCGAATAATTGCTCCCACAGTTGATTTCTTCACACCAAGCTGCTTGCCTATTGCAGATTCAGTCTTCCCAGCCTGGTGCAGGTCTACAATTTTGTTTCTGGTGTCCTTTGACAGCTCTTTGGTCTTGGCCATAGTGGAGTTTGGAGTGTGACTGTTTGATGTTGTGGACAGGTGTCTTTTATACTGATAACAAGTTCAAACAGGTGCCATTAATACAGGTAACGAGTGGAGGACAGAGGAGACTCTTAAAGAAGAAGTTACAGGTCTGTGAGAGCCAGAAATCTTGCATGTTTGTAGGTGACCAAATACTTATTTTACCGAGGAATTTACCAATGAATTCATTAGAAATCCTACAATGTGATTTCCTGTATTCTTTCCCCCCATTCTGTCTCTCATAGTTGAAGTGTACCTATGATGAAAATTACAGGCCTCTCTCATCTTTTTAAGTGGGAGAAAATACTTTTTTGCCCCACTGTGTATATATATATATATATATATATATATATATATATATATATATATATATAAAAGAATAAGCCTAATTGCATAATTTATGGTACCTCTCCCACAGAACACGATTTATGTCTCCTCAGAAAACAAACACACATTGAACAGAATGCCTCATTACATAATTTATGTCTCATTAGGAGACACAACTCCCATTGGGTGATTCAATGGGGACATTACTGCTCCCATTGGGTGATTCAATGGGGGCGTGTTTATCATACAGGGAGTTGGCCCGTCCCCTCCAGCCCTCCCACCACTTTCCAACTGACAAAAAAAAAATATAGCTGCCACTCGCTCCTGAAGTAGGGGATATCAATAACTTCTCCTGGTCCACACACTCTCACTCGGGATCATTACCCCACAAACACACTGTGTCACCTCCCACAGATAACTGTAACCCTCCATACACTCTGTTTCACCTCCCACAGATAATTGTAACCCTCCATACACACTGTTTCACCTCCCACAGATAATTGTAACCCTCCATACACTCTGTTTCAGTACAAGGGTGTAATGTTTTCATAAGATACAAACTCAGGGATAAACTTAATAACAACTCTTTTATTTAACCCTTTCAGTGCCAGAGGGGTACGCAATGCATTGCTTTGCAATGCGTTGCGTACCCCTCTGGCACTCAAAGGGTTAACTCTTTTCATCTCTTCAGTCACCTCACTGTCTGTTTTCAACTGTTACTCCTCCATTTCCTGCTTCCTGCCCTTTCTCCTTAAAGGGAGAGAGATGCTTTGCTGTATGTTACAGAGGGCAAGCTACGTTGCCTCAACTGAAGAGCTACTGTGTGTTATATTGCTATGTTACCTCAGCTTAAGTAAGCATACCTCCCAACATTTCAAATTCCCAGAGGGACACTTGTGTTTTAGGGGGTGTTGTTGGGGGTGTGGCTGGTGGGAGGGGCATTACCGATTAATTTTTAGGCTATTTCATGGCCTATTGACACCTCCTTGTGTAATCTAATAAATTATTTAAAACAAGACCAAAGACCACAATCTGATCTCCTAAAAAGAGGGACATCAGGGTGGAAAAGAGGGACAGAGGGATTTGGGTCTAAAAGAGGGACACTTGGGAGGTATGAGTAAGGAATTACTGTTCCCATTGGGTGATTCAATGGAGGAGTGATTTAAATCATTCAGGGAGTTGGCCTGCCCCCACCAGCCAGCCCGCCCACCACTATCCAAGTGACTGAAAAAACAAAATGGCTGCCACTCGCTCCTACACCACAGACTCACACACAAGCCACACACACACACACACACACACACAGAGTCCCCAGGTGTCCCTCCACCAACCTGAGGCACACAATGAGCTGATCCAACAAAGAGAGGGCAGGATCGGCTCCAGTGTACCTTCATTTCTGGTATCCACAACACAACAATGCTTTCGGCTCCTGGTGCACAATGTGCTTCTGCTGCAGGAAGCCCAGCTGCTTCATGTAGCTCGGAGGCAGGCAGGCCCAGTACCAAATCCTTCATGTTCCCCCTTCATGAAGCACAACACTCCACCCCGCAACAGCCCGGTCATGCGGCCCTTCAAGGAGCTCTCTACAAGCAGCAGCTGGATGCGGCTATTACCGGTGGCTGAGGGGCTGGAGACAGACCATGCTGGGGCCACTCTGTAGTACACACTCTTACACACAAGCTTCTTCACTGCCGCTCTCTGCCTGCTGTCACACACCTGCATTGTGTAAGTACCCTGGCACAAAAAATATACATGCCGCACTATAGCTGCTCCAACCACACACACCATCCCTCCTCAATTCCCGCTCTCGGTGCCCGGGCTGCGTCCCTAGTAATGCTCTTGGCTGAGGCCTGGGGCAGGAGGTGCCTTCCTGGCCAGGGAGCCGGGCCGGCAGTTGTCTGGCAGCCTCTGAGTGTGCATGTACAGAGTCCACTTCAGGGACTGTGGACTCCATGACTCTCGCTACATACTGGGACAGCTGATTAACCCTTTCAGTGCCAGAGGATTGAGCAACACAATGAGCAATGCCTTGCCTACCCCTCTGGCACTTACAGGACCATAATAACATCTGTATGTGTGTGTGTATGCATGTATGTACGTGTGTATGTATGATCAATGTCTGTATATGTCACTGTATCTGTGTGTGTCTATGTATGTGTGCAGTATGAGTCTTTCTGCTTCACACAGTACACAAAAAAACATCATCAGTCAATACAGCTAAATGAAATGTACAATACAAACAAACAAAAAATTCTTACAAAATACCTTCAACATACCACCTACAACATTTCAAACAAAAAATGCTACATAACACATACCCTACTACAATGACGGGCAACGCCGTCACATATTGCTAGTATATATATATATATAATTTTTTTTTTTTTTTAATATATATTTAAAGGCAAACTTTTCTGCTTCTGATACAGCTTTATGTGCCACTTGCAAGGTTGCTTGGATGACTAGGTTCATTGCTGTTTCGTGGGACAAAGTCTTAGAATCTGTTCATGTGGATGTGCCAAAAGAGGATGATTTAGTAATTTCTAGAATCCTTGAAGCTAGGTCATATCTACCTGAAGCTCATTTGATGCTGCTTACTGGGAAGGCATTAGTGCTTTCTGTTACCACAAGACATACAATGTGGTTAAAGATCTGGTCTGATGAACAGTCTTCCAAGAAGTCATTTGTGTCCATTCCATTCATGGGCAACCAGTTATTTGGCCTAAAATTGGGGAAGATGAAAGCTACTCTGGGTAAGAGGGATTTTTTTAATCGCAGGATACCTCCAAGCGTTCCTTTTTTTCCCATGTTATTCTTTACCCCCAGTATAAGTATGACCCCAATGTGTCTCCTCCTACAGAGGCCCAGGCATGAACTACCCAAAAACCCAAACAAACATGGACAGGCAAGCAGCCTGTCCAGAAACCCCCAACTATCAAGTCTATCTCTGCATAACTCACAGGGGTTTGGTCTACCTCAGGCAATTGGAGATTGTTTACATATTCCACAGTATGTGATCTCTCCTTATGGTGGACCAGTCGGTTTTTAAGTGAACATGGAAGAGTGCTGCATAGACTTGAAGTCCCTTTCTACATGTTGTTTCATCATGTCCATAGTTCCTCGCAATCAAGCACAGGGCTTTTATTTTTAGGAGCAGCCACTTCCCTGGTGGACATGCAGACCTTGGTGCCTTTTCTTCCTCTGGAAATATTTGTGGGATTCTATTCAATTATTTCCTTAGTTCCCAAATAAAGACTACAGATGCCATCCTATTCTGAACTTGAAGCATGTTGACTGTTTAGTTCTTACACCCCAGTTTAGAATGGAAGGGAGATCTGTGCCAAGCTGTCAGCCATCTCATTTCCTGGATGACCAGTATATCCATCAACATATCCCACAGCAATAGTTCGCTTGTTGCCTTGTTCCCACAGAGTCTGCCACAGCTCAGTACCACCCCATACAGGTTTCCCTTTAATTGTCCATTGGTCTTGCTGCCAAGTATCTATCCAGGCAGTCAATCCTTTATACATGGCCCAGCTGTCTGTGTACAGAATCAACTGTCCATTTGTCTCTTCAATGACCATTAAAACAGCTTTCAACTCTGCCAGTTGGCTAGACCCGCCTTCTCCGGTCTCATGTAGGATGATGCACGTTGAGGGCTGATATGCAGCAGCCACCCAGACCCGGCCTTTAGTCATGATGGTCACAGAGCTATTGGTGAACCAGGCATAGTGCTTCTGTTCATCAGTCAGCTTCTCCCAAAATGATGGCTCTTTATAGGGCCCACCACACACTTGGATAGGAGGTAACTCTGTCTCTACTGATTCAAAATTCACAGCACCTGCCAAGCGTTTATTGATATCAGCAGTGTCTTGTCCAGTCAGGTTGCCTCTTTCTGCTAGATACCACTTCCATTTTTGTAGGGTCTGCTTCTGAGCAACTGCTGTGCAAGCCGCAAGTCCATCTTGATGCACCCAGTTACTTATAATCAGATCTGTTCTCACTGTGACTGGTTGTAATCCTGTGGTACCTTCAGTGTGCCGCAAGGCTGTGTAAGCTGATAACAATTGTCTTTCCAAAGGACTGTACTTTCTTTGGTCTGGTGTGAGCTGCTTGGACCAGAAACCAATAGGGGTCTTCTGTAGCCCACTGGTTAAAGCCATCCTAATTTGTTGTTGATGCATACGGCCTCCTTGGCCAAAGCCGGTGCTTCTTCCTGCTCTTTGCCCCAGTGGAACACAGTCTTTTTCCAGGACATATCGTAGATAGGATGCAGTAACAATCCCATATGGGGCAGAAAGGATCTCCGGAAGCTGAAAAACAGGGCTTGTGCTTCCTTGCCATTGGTAAGTTAAATCAGATTTGCAATAGTATCCAGCACTGGTTGGGCAATGTTTTTTTGCACTCCATATCACATTATCCCAAAAACCTCACTTGTTGAGCTGGTCATTGTATCTTTTTTTTTGTTTGTGGCCCACCCTCTCTGTTTCATCCAGGCCAACAAAGTACCCAAGTCTTTAGTCACCAGACTGCATGACATCATCAATTTAAAGGTATATTTGACACTGAAGTAGCCCCATGGCCTGTAAGTCTCTGGCTATCAGTCCATGACAAATGGTCAGTGAATGTAAATATCCTTGTGGCAGAACTATCAGTGTGTGTATTGCCGTCCATCCCAGGGGAAAGCAAACTGGTCCTGGGATTCATGGGCAATAGGTATGGAAAATAAAGCATTGGCCAGGTCTATGACAGCATGCCACTGCCCAGCAGCCTGTGCAATCCTCTTCACCAATGATATAATATCTGGTATTGCGGCTGCTTCTGGGGGTGCCACTTTATTAAATCCTCTGTAGTCCATGGTCATATGCCAGCTCCCGTCCAGCTTCTTCACAGGCCAGACTGGATTTTTGTAGGGGCTGGCAGGTCTCCAACCGCGAGCATGAAGTAGGCCTTGAATAGTCTTAGTCACTGCTGTGTGTCCACCAGGAATTCGGTACTGCTTGAGATTAACTGGTTGTGCTAGTGGTGGGATGTACACTGGGGTCCATTTAGCATGCCCCCAGATTATTGGCTGAAGTGCTGAAAGGCACAAAGTACAGACTGCAGTGTAGAAAGCATAACACTCTGTTTCAGTGTATTTAGTCTGTCCCTTCAGAATATCCATTCCTAAAATATTGTCTGGTAATTCAGAGATCAAGATCTCTGCTGGAAATATGGGATATTTCCCTATTTGCATTAGGCACTGCACCTGTTACACAGGTGTTTTCCCGCCCACCCAATGCCTCAACCATAACAGAACCCTTAATGTACTTTGTGTTAAATGCATTGCTATGAAACAGAGACACTTCTGCCCCAGTATCCAACAAGGCTGTTACATATTGTGGTCTCCTAGGATATCCCCAATGCAATGTCACTCTTATATATGGACGTCGGTCCCCTGGTTTGAGTACTGCTATTTGCATAAAAGTAGGGTCTGGGGATGTGGACCAGACGTTGTTTCATAAGGGCTCGAGAACTGTCCATGTCTGTTGGTGCTCATATAATGCAGCGTATGCTTCCACATATGGGAATGTCAAGTCAAGGGTTAGGGCAACAGGCAAGTCCAACAAAGGTGCAGTTGGTGTCACCTCCACATCCCCATTCCCTTCCACGTCACTGCTCCCCAACTTCCTTGGTTTGGCTGTTTGCACCTTGCTTTTTGGTTCAGTTCTTGCTAGAGCTTCAGCAGTGTGTTGGTAGATGCTCCGTCTATCTCATCCTTCTGCACAGCACTGGCCAACAAGTCTAGAAACTGTTGCCTAGTGATTTGAAATCTGCCTCCCCCTCCCTGATTCTTCTCCGCTGGGTGCTGCTGGTCCTGGTCCAATGCCTCCAGCCGCCCCATGAGGCTACTGTCTGCGTAGACATTCAAATAAGTACTGGTCAGCCCACCCAAAACAGAGAACAATGGGGCTTTATACTGAAGTGGAGCACTTTGTAACAACTTATTACATATTAAAGTGACAAACATTTCCATGTCCATCCCCTTCCAATCCCGCAATAGAACAATGGAATTCTTCTGGGTCGTCACACTGACACAACCACTTACACATGCCATTTCCTGCTGTATGCCCCCCCTAAAGTCTGCCAAGAGGTCATGTCAATCAACTCAAGTGGGTTCTTGTGCACCTGGGCAATGGAGTCACAGATTAAGTGTAACAAAGTGAAAGATGCATTTGCGACAGGCAAGGGATACTGATGAAACTGGACCAATAGATCAGAACAGACACTACCTAAGCCTATGGCTTCCTCCTTGGTCAGTGTGACACAATCACCCTCCATGTCCCAGGAACAAAGAACCCAATCCAAAAAGTTCTCATTGGTTTCCTGCTTAAACGTAACCCCTAACTTAGACAACACACTGGCAGAATATGAGCGGGTCTCCTCATATACTGTTCTTCTGCCATAGTGGATGAGGTACCAGCAGCAGCAGCAGCAGCTCCACCAGCTGCAACAGTGTCCCCTTCAGATACTGTTAAAGGCTGGGCAATGCAATTGGAAACCTTCTTCCACTGTTTCCAAGTAACAAAGGGTCTAACTAGAAACTCAACTGCCCCACTATCCACATCCGAGTCAAACTCATCCCAGATTTAAATATCATCCCACTGTTCTGATTCAAAAAGGGTGCGTACATGAGCTGTACTAGAGGGATGAAGATCTGTTTGTCTCCTACGCTGTCTCTTCTTTAAGGCTTTGACAACGTACTTGGCAATGTTATCCCCTACCTGTTTCAATCTGGTTTGTTGGTCTCTCAGGGTATATTGCAACATGGCATACTTCTCTTGAACTGCTTCCAGTTCACGTTTAGCACCCTCATACTGTTCCTGTAGTGCCTACTGCATAATCCACCCCAAAGTAGCAGCGGCTTTCTGACCCCCCCCCCTTTGTACCATGAGAGAACAAGGTGGACAGCATCTGAAAGGAGGTCAGTCAGCAACATATTTATGACATTCCCATTCTATTGGAGCCCATGGCCCTGAGCCAGGCCACCCAACTGGGAAGCACACTACCTCCCTCCGGTCTTTTTTTCCTAAAGCTTTTTCAAAGCTATCAAACATGATTATTCTCTGGTATTTACTATGGAATCCTGTTGACTATGCCAAGTGTTTCAAGGATTCTTTTGGATTCCAAAATAAACAGAGAGACACACTGTATTATAGGTAATAAAAGATTTATTAACAATACTCATAGCAATATAGCAACAATACTTATCAGCCAATGATCTCAGCGCGTATGGGAGAACCTCTGATGGATCTGCCCACTACCCATACAACCTTGAACATACACAGCAGGACACGGGTTCTTCCTGTTCAAGTGGAGCTCTTAAAAAGCCCCCACAGCACTCCGCTCTTTATACCCTCTATCACAGCCTGATCAGGATGCTTTGACCTATTAGATTATATGGTTAGTGTCAACAACCTACATCACCATTACATGCCCAGCTCGTGCTCTGTGGCTGCGAGGGTTTATATAAACACAACCTCGTGTTCTGCAGTTTAGGTATGGCCCATCTGATATTTTTAACAAAATCATTTTTTTACCTAATTAGCTAGCACACAGGAACTAGTAGGCCAGTAGACTAAAAACATTTTGAGAATAGTTGTCTGTTTATTTATCATCATTATCTTCAGCTGTTGTAAGTCCAATGCAGGATGAAGGTCTCCTCAGCATTCCTCCAACAACTTTGGTTCTGTACCTTTTGTTCCACTGTGTACCAACAAATGTTGTAATTTCATCTACCCATTTTGTCTTTGCTGTTTTTCTTCTTGGGCATTTAGTATTGAGTGGAATACATTCCAAAATTAATTCGGTCTATCTACTGTCAGGTCTTCTTGCTATGTGGTCTGCACATTACCATTTCAGGAGCTTTACTCTTTGAATTATTTGCTGACAAATCCATGCAAATGTTTTTCTGTCTCATTTTGGATAGCTAACAGGATATAAATCACAATTGTTATAACAAATGAATGCGGCCCTTACACATATGGATTTCTGATGATGTGGTCCACAATTAAAAATACTTGTATACCCCTGAAATAGTGGTACATATGGTCTATGCAATCCAGCATAGTGCTGCATGTGTATACATGTATCCGGTAACAGGATGTTATTATTATTGGTGGTGGTGTGTGTATTTTATTGTATGGTCTGTGGGTATGTATGTCACAGTAGAGATTGTGTACATTTTGTAGTGTATTTATATGCATGTAGTACACACATATATGAAGGAGGCTAATAAAAGCCTGTGAAAGGAGCAAAAAAATAAAAATAAAAAAGGCCTAAACTCCTTGTTTTGTTTGGGTTTCTCAAACTAACCACAACCCCTATATTGCAGATGGAAACCCAAACCACTGCATCACACATGTGTAGTGGTCATGCATGTGTAATGGGGGTGTGGGATGCCTATGCTTGAAATGCAAGTTATATGTTATTGTGTGTGTTTGACAGAAGGTATAGGTAACTGTGTGTGGATGGTATGTATTGGCATGCTTGTTGGTCAGTGCCACAGAAAAAAAAATAGAGCAAGGGGAGAGCAGATGTACAAATGACAAGTGCTGATAAAGTTGAATCGATACTCACTCAGAGTGAAGTGACCGTCTGATACACATTCTAAGCCAGTCACAAGGCTTGCAGGGAAGTGTGGTGCTAGTATCACCTGCCAAACGACCACCTCATTAAGCACCTGGAGTAATCTCCTCATGTTGATACTCTCAACATGTGGACTATCGAATAAAGAAAGGTTTCATATGAAAAAAAAAAAAAAAAAAAAGAAATAAAAATTTCAAACTCAAAATTGTAAATAAAAAATGTATTTAATTGATAAAAAATATCTATATTAAAATACAAGCTTTTATATATATATATATATATATATATATATATATATATATATATATATATATATATATACATAAACCTACTCTCTCCATATGGAATCATGTCCCACCAGTTCACAACGCTGTAGTATTAAACCCTGCCAGTTATTGGCAGGTGGAACATGACTAACACATATAAGGACGTTAAAAGGATGTTACAAAACACTTGCAAATATGTCAAAAGAAGTCAGTATATGCACATCTTTACACCATAAAGGAGACAGAGTGAACCCCCATATTTGTGTTGTTAAATGTACAGTTCTTTAAGTATATCCACTCATGCTCCTAAAAGTGTCACTTAAGACATCCATACTCAGTGTACCACAATAATGAAAAGCATTGGATCTTAAAAAAATGGCAAAATGTATCTATGAAAAAAAAATAAAAAGTAATATATATATTTATAAATAAAAGTATATTCACATACACCCACAGAACTTCCAAGTTGGGCCCAGGTTAGATCACCAAGAGCGAAGATCAGGACATGTAGTCATGAGACAATATATTCAATCATGATCTTCAATGCACTTTAATCCCATATCATCTCATATTAATCCACTCCAGTGCAACAAAAGGTACAGTGGAAGGCAATCTCTCATCAATTATTGGTGTGCTCTCATATAGTCATAAACGACACAGGGATATGAGAAAATATATAGGGAAGCTACAAGTTAGCCATGAAAACCTTGCCCATCAGGTGCCTCCTAAATGTTAATCATTTCAAAAGTATGTGTCCATCCATTAAACACATAATGACACCAATCCAATCACTGCAGAGAAGAGCTAAGGAATAAATAATAAAAAAAAAAAATTATATATATATAACATATATATTATTTCCAAAAATCGGCACTCACATCTTCCATAAAACAAACGCCCGGGTGCTCGGACATATAATCCTACAGCTTCCCCAAAGACCGGCACTCACGGGACTTATCAAAAATATATTTATTCAAAAGTTCTACGTTTCAGTCCTTCATGAATCTTTATCAACAATGTGTTACCAATTGTTTTCTTGGTGACTATGGGCTCAGCTGCCTTGAGATCATTGACAAGATTGTCCCGTGTAGTTCTGGGCTGATTTCTCACCGTTCTCATGATCATTGAAACTCCACGAGGTAAGATCTTGCATGGAACCCCAGACCAAGGGAGATTGACAGTTATTTTGTGTTTCTTCCATTTGCGAATAATTGCACCAACTGTTGTCACCTTCTCACCAAGCTGCTTGGCGATGGTCTTGTAGCCCATTCCAGCCTTGTGTAGGTCTACAATCTTGTCCCTGACATCCTTGGACAGCTCTTTGGTCTTGGCCATGGTGGAGAGTTTGGAATCTGATTGATTGATTGCTTCTGTGGACAGGTGTCTTTTATACAGGTAACAAGCGAAGCACCCCCTTTAAGAAAGTGATCCTAATATCAGCTTCTTACTTGTATAAAAGACACCTGGGAGACAGAAATCTTGCTGATTGATAGGGGGTCAAATACTTATTTCACTCAGTAAAATGAAAATCAATTTATAACTTTTTTGAAATGTGTTTTTCAGGATTTTTTTGGTTGTTATTCTGTCTCTCACTGTTCAAATAAACCTACCATTAAAATTATAGACGGATCATTTTTTTGTCAGTGGGCAAATGTACAAAATCAGCAGGGGATCAAATATTTTTTCCCTCACTATATATATATATATATATATATATATATATATATATATATACACACACATATATACGCGCACACACACACACAAACACGCAAGCAACAAGTAAGGCAATGGCACGCACTAATTAAACCAAATAAGAATAGCAAAAAGTAGATATTTGCGTCTCCTAGAGATAATATACAAATATTCTCAGCCTGGGAAAGTCCCTGGATACAAAGTGAGACAGCACACATCTGGAGTAAAAGCAAGATAATTTATTCAAGAATCAGTGGAGACCAAATGTTTTTGGTCCTCTCACGGACTTTCATTAGGACAAATGAGGGAAACCATACATATCCAACAAACATATAAAGGAAACAGGAGAGGGTGACTTACTAATTACACCTCAAGAACCCCTGGAACACAAAAGCAATAGACACTAAAGAACAGGAGACACAACTATCATGGTACAATAAGGAGCAAAATCAATAAATAAAGGATATTATCAAGTTATTAAGTAGCAATATCACCCTGTTATCATAGTTAATAAGTAGTGAATATTCTCTGCACATTGGGTGTCGATATTACATTGTTATTAAAGTTGGTGCCAGATAGCTATTCACTAGTTGAGTGGATAATTTTCAAGAGTCACAATAAAGAATTGCATAAATCTGTTCAAGCAGGGTCTTGATTTTTCACATATGTGCCCAAACATAGTCATCTGACAATCTTCACCAGGTTAGGTAACCATCTTACACCAGATCACTGTAGTAGGATACTGCTATTTCCAAACAACTACCGAAGGATGGTTTAAAGTAATATCGATTTATACAGCATAGGGTCCATTGCAGAGATTAGCATCTGTAGCGCCAAACTCTCTGATTAGTTCCAAAAGGCAATATCCTTAAATAATTAGGGCCCATTCCTGTGTTTCAACACAAGGAGTGCTCATATTTTAGAACAAAAGGCATTAGGTGCCATAACATGTCTTAATATAACTTGGTATTCCAGTTCTGCAATATCCATCTCATCATTAAATCCAACCCTGCATATAATGTGTAGAATGCCCAATACTGTATATGTAGACGAGAGTCGTAGCCTCTCATTAATTAGGGTCCATTCCCGTATATTCATACAAGGAGTGCCAATTTAGTCAACTGTGGTTAGGTTCCTAGCACCCCACAAATCTGGATGCCTCCAAGAGTCCAAGGGGTAGAGGTATTTTCCATATTCGGAGGCTTAGGTAAAGTGAAATTACAAGAAGCAGGATTATGATATCTCATGATTCAGTCCCTTAGGAGCCATAGTCTCAAACCCCACAAATCTGGATGCCTCCAAGAGTCCAAGGGGTAGAGGTATTTTCCATATTCGGAGGCTTAGGTAAAGTGAAACTACAAGAAGCAGGATTATGATATCTCATGATTCAGTCCCTTAGGAGCCATAGTCTCAAACTCATATAGAATATGAGTCTCTTGTTCAAGAAGTCTCTGGTATCAATCACCGCCTCTCTGTGATTTTGTTACCATAAGTATAGGCAAGAAAATGCCTGGCCACTGGTTGGCAAGCAATGTCTTTGCTGTCCAGCCATCCTTCCAATGCCTTCTTTATAGCAGATCTATGGTTATTCATTCACTCTTTGAGCATAGTTGTAGTCTTCCAAATATAGGTTATGCCGCACAGGCATTTAATCATATAAATTACATATCAGCTTTCACAGTTCAAAAAGTCCCTCATTGTTATCATTCTGCCAATTTTTGGATGCTTATATTGCTTGCCTGTAATCAGGTATCCACAATTTGAACATCCCCTACATTTATGTACTCCCTTAGGTTGTGCTGAACAGTCACTTTTTAGATACCTCTCTGGCACTTAAAGGGATAGTAATACTTAAAATGTAAAAAAAAATATGTTGTAGGGTTTATCCCCCTGAGTAAAACAAGAGTACTCCCACTGCTGAAAGGTGTTTCATTCAAAAGTTATTCATTTTCAAAGTTGAATTTTTTAGGTGCAATATCACAGTGGCCTGAAATTGTACAGTGGCGCTATTGCTACACCATCCTATGGAGATTTATGGTCAACTGACCAGAGCTGTCCATAGGATCGTGTAGCAACAGCGCCACTGTACAATTTCAGGCCACTGTGATATTGCACCTAAAAAATTCAACTTTGAAAATTAATAACTTTTGAATGAAACACCTTTCAGCAGTGGGAGTGCCCTTGTTTTACTCAGGGGGATAAACTCTACAACATTTTTTTTTTTACATTTTAAGTATTACTATCCCTTTAAAGGGTCAATCCTCTCTACAATGATACTGAAATGACTGTAACAGTCCAGCATCAGGACCAAAGAGAGAGGTGAGAAGGAACTCAATCAAATTGGAATAGATGACATATCCAGAGACAGCAGTAAAGTATAACAAGGGGTTGAGGTCCCAGAGGTACAACTGCCCATGATGTGCATCTATGAATACATTTTATGAAGGTTTTGTTTGTATTTTATAGCTATGAATATATCTACACTTAAGATTATTTTATACTTTATTTTGTGAGCTTCAGTGTTTGTGGGTCTTGGCATTAAGCCCCTGAATACTTGCAGGTTTTTGTCCTAGATTTTGTCCTTAATTTGAAATGATATCCCTATCAATATTTGATATTTTCTTTTTGTATAATTTCAGGTTGGCTCTTTTGTAACAAGACCTCTTTGGTGGAGCATAAATAAAGCTACAGCACAACATCCTACAGTTGGGAGGTCTTCATGAGGGAGGATAACTAACAAAAAAAAGTATATTTAGCACTCAAGAACATCAAAGGCAAACTCTATGGATGGAATGAAGGATATGGGAGTTAATGAGGAGTGTGATGCATATTGGGAAATATAAACTATCACTAAGACTAAAAAATCCTATAAAGGATCTTCTCTTAAACTCCCCTGCTGCTTGTCCTTCATAGTCATGTTCATATATCGAATGTCCTCCAACATGCCACAATATATATGAAAGAGGAAATTGGGATTGTGGTAGGACAGTGCAAAGAAACCCTCTGAGTGTAGTACAAATCTGTTTAATAAATACAAGACATCAAACAATAAAAAACATAGGAATGAAGGTAAAATTATTGCTTCATGAAAACATAATAAAGCTGACAATAATATATTTAAAATAAAATATACTTAGTGGGAATACAATCTACACCATGCCAGTATTGATAAGGATGCAGGCTATAGGAGATTGTCTTGAAAGCAGTTAAAAAGAGAGACCAACAACAGATGCGTGCTAATAAGGGTATACAATAAACTGAGTGTTGTCTGTCTCCCTATCTATCGAATTAAGACAAGCTCAGTCACAAATGAAAGCTTACTGACCTAGGCTCTTGTGAATATGCAGTTCTTGGACATCCAGTTTATTGTATAACCCTATTAACACCCAGCTATTGTTGGTCACTTTTTGACTACCTTTAGGACAATCTCCTATAGTCTATTTCCCTATCTGTATTGGCATGGAGTAGTATCTATACACAATATTCCCATTAAGTAGATTTTATTTTAATATATTATTGTCCGCTTTATTTTGTTTTTATGAAGCACTAATTTTATCCTCCTGAAGGAGGATCTGAATGCTTAGTGTGTCATCTGTTACATAAAATTTCCATTCAGATAATTTAGTGATCTTGTCTGTGAAGAGAGCAAGTAAGAAAATTCTCAGCTGGTTTGTTTGACTATCTCTGGCATATCTCTGATGAAGATGTTGTTCTGGCAAGACCTGTCATTGATGTCTTCTAAAAGGTACTCTGCATGTTTCAGATGCAGGTACTCTGCATGTGTCACATGCGTCCGGTACTTAAAGGGATAGTAATGTTTCATAATAAAAGCAGCTCTAATTAATCATCATAGTATTTGGACTTAGGAGAGTGTTGTTTCAATTCTGTCAGAGTTGTAGTTCAAGAGTAATTCAATGACAAAGTATCCCCCTCCTGCCCCTTTTTACTGATGTAACACTGCTCAGCCAGAGCAGAAGGGAGATGCCCAGGTAGATTGCAGAGAGGGACAATCTTCAATTAAGATAAGGGAAAAATCTGAAAAACTTGTCAAGGGGGGCAGGGCTTTCAATATTCTCATAGGAAAAAGATTGTCACCTGCTGTTATCGGTCTGGTCTACGGACTGGATTCCACGTCTGAGAAGTTTTACTTCACTGAGAGGATAATAGATAAGTGGAATAGCCTACCAGCAGAAGTGATAGAAGTTAATACAGTGACAGAATTTAAGCATTCATGGGATAGTATCACGGTCCCCGTGATTCCCTGTCAATCTTGCTGTGTTACCTGTGCATTGGAGGAGGCTGATTGGCCCGCTCAGGATGTTCCTTTTTATACTGCATTTGGGCACTTGTCAGTTGCCCTTTCGTTGTGTTCCTGATCCTGCGCCTCGTTGCTGAGTTCCTGAGTATCCTGTGTACCGATCCGGCTTGTCTGACTACTCTACTGATCCTGCTCCGTGATTGACCCGGTTGTGGCTGACTACCCTGCTCCGTGATTGACCCGGTTGTGGCTGACGACCCTGCTCCGTGATTGACCCGGTTGTGGCTGACGACCCTGCTCCGTGATTGACCCGGTTCTAGCTGATGACCCTGCTCAGTGATTGACCCGGTTCTGGCTGATGACCCTGCTCCGTGATTGACCTGATTCCGGCTGACGTGCCTGCTTCAGGTATTGATCCGGTTCCGGTTGACGTTCCTGTCCTGTGTGCTGTTCCAGTGTTCCTGAGTTGCTCCGGTCGCTCCCGGCGACATTCTTAACTGTCTTGTGTCGCTCTGATCACCTCTCTCTACCGAGCTGTTGCCTGAGGTTGCAGAGTCTTTCCACTTTTACTGCTGAGCTGTTCTCTCCTATAACAAACCATATTAACCCGTGCAGTGCCTGTAGTCTCTGTTTATGTGCCTATCCTTTACACTTGCCAAGCCTCTGGTTACACTTAGAGCCGTTTACCGTCCTGAGCCTGTGCAGTAAGACCTAGCCTACCTAACACTTGCAGAGCACTGTCCGTTCCGGTGTGCACCGTGGCCGAGCTGGTTGGACCTGGTAGCCTGTCCGCTCTTGCAGTGTGTGTTTCCGTGCGGCACCGGAAGGGTGTCCTGGCTCAGGTTTCCTAACGCTCAAGGTATTACGCTATCCTCCGCACTACCAAGTGCTCCGGCTCTCATATAGCTTGTGCAGTGTCAGTCTATTTTGGCACCCCAGGGGTGTTTGGGCGCTATCCCGTTGGCACACGCAGGGTTACTACCGAGTGTACGTTAAGGGCGATTCAGGTTCTGGTCTTGTCAGCTCTAGCAGTAGCGTTCATCCACAAATCCCACTGTGGTGGTACTGGCTCAGCTCTGGTCTGTTGGTGCACTCCATTTTACTACCTTAGAGAGTGATTCAGTGCAGACACTATATTCCGCTTCTCACCTTCAAGAGACTGTTATCATATCCTGGGCGTTGGCTAATCAAGGACTGAGTTGCTTCAGTTTCTCCTCTTTAACCCTGTATGGCAGTGTACCACTCTATATGTTGCATAACCTTTACTTGGTCTGTATTTTGCCTATACTGATTATACCTGTACTGGCCCCTAGGGGCACTGTTCATTTATCATTTTCTCAATAAAACTGTGTTTTTACTTTCTACCGTGGTCTGAGTGTCAGAAAACCGTAACAGATAGGCATAAGGCTGTCCTCAACATAAGAAAAGACCAAGGACCAAAAAAGGTTTGAGGTTTTTTTACAGTAAAATGGGAAGACTAGATGGGCTGAATGGTTCTTATCTGTCATCAAAATCTGATGGCATCTGCTCTCATCACTTGACATGCTTCAGAAGTTGGCGATGTGAGAGGATACCAGAAGTACTGCTTGGCAAAGTCACATCCGCTTACCTCACCAGACAGAAGACAAATGGTGCTACCACTGCTGGCCTTGAGCCGTGTGTTTGGTGATGTGAGCTGATGTGGAATCGCCAAGCAGAACTGCTGGCATCCACTCACATCCAGTTTGTGGCCATTATGGACTGATGGTTTGCTCCCTGGCACTGAAAGGATATCCAGTCTACTGTGTAAAGAGTTTATAATCGAATGAGTAAAGTAGGCTACATTGGAATCACACAGACATATTGCTTCAGCTGCTTCAAGTGGGGGGTCTAGAATGTAATTGTAGAAATGGATTTTGAGAGTATACTTACACAGAAAGTATGTGTGTGACAATTCTCCCATTAAGATCTTTTATCCCACTACAGCCAGTCTAAAATAGGTTTATAGTGCTATTATCATTGAGTTCATACACTTGCCATGCTTATTATTCTCCCCTGTATGCAGACATTCTTTAGTAATCCCACTATATTTCAGTTCAATTTAGCTATATATTAGCTGTAATTTTGGACAATTTGACTATATTATATTGGACACCTTTTTTAAACTAGTTTTTAAAATGATCTGCCTTTTCCTTTCATATATATCTTTTAGAAGATGTAAATGTTTTTTATGAGATTCATGAAACTACACTTAAAGATGTTGCACTGTTTCTCTTCTTCTCTCTGATCTCCAGTCTCAATCAATAGCAAACCAATAGTGGGTGAGTGCCAGAGTGGTATACCGTGCATTTCTCTGCGATGTGTTGCTTACCCCACTGGCAATCAAAAAGGTTATGTAAGGGCTGCGGTTCTTGGAGCTAAAGTATCTGTGCATCCCCTTTGCTCTCCCCCAACAAATCGACACCTTTATGTCAGGATGATATGCTAATACGGAGTCTATCCCTCTCCCCTCACATCCCTAATTATTAGTGCATATGCAGATGTATACCTCTAATGCCAAGGTGATGTGCTTGCCACACATCATTGTAGTATCAAACCTTAGTGCATCCTCCCCCTGGGGTCAAATGGGTGATGTCAGAAGGACATTATACTATAAAATGATTAAATATACAAACAAGTTTGAATTAAATATTACACACTAGTTGAAGAGCCCATTACATGGGCCACTGCCAGCCGGTCGCGGGGCAGTCATGCCACGGTGCGGGTAGTCTCTACTGCGCATGACTGCAGCATGCGCAGCAGCCTCTACTGTGCATGACTGTGTCATTACACACGTTTTAGCGGATTATTATATAGGATTGTTCAAATTGTTACATTTATTATGCCTACCATAACTGATTATACACCCTGTGAGCTTAAAGTGGAACTGTCACTTTGCCAAAAATATGTCATTTTTAAAGAGTTTTCAAAATCACCTCTAATTAATTTTGGAAAAGCATGGTCCCATGTTAAAGGGGATCTCTCACCTAACTACATGTAATGCTCATTAGTTAGAGCATTTCTCGAAACCACTGAAAATAGCGTTCATTATATGTAAAAAGCAGTTTCATTGGCAATAATTAAACTTTAAAAAGTGTTCGGCAGCCTACTTCTGGCTTGCCGAACTTTGCCGACCAGAGACAGCTCCGTCCCACTACCCATCATCCTCCCATGACGGAGGCTGTCTGTCACTAAAGTGGAGCGATCGCATTGGCTAGATATCGATCTCTGCCAATGCGATTGCTCCACTTTAGTGACAGACAGTCTCCGCCGTGGGAGGATGATGGGTAGTGGGACGGAGCTGTCTCTGGTCGGCAAAGTTCGGCAAGCCGGAAGTAGGCTGCCGAACACTTTTTAAAGTTTAATTCTTGCCAATGTAACTGCTTTTTACATATAATGAACGCTATTTTCAGTGGTTTCGAGAAATGCTCTAACTAATGAGCATTACATGTAGTTAGGTGAGAGATCCCCTTTAACCATAGAAAAAAAAAAAACAGAAAGCTTTCAAGACAACTTAGGTCACTTCTTCAGGCATAATAAGAATGTTTATTATTCTTAGTCTCCTATAATTATTTTTTTTCTATAACCAATAATGTTATATGTTTAGCTTTATCATTTTATGCAAATTAGCAGAAGTTTCAAAATGGGTTGAGATGTCTGAAAGATTAAAGATAAACTTTACGAAAACACACATTCTGGGTGATATGTTCCGGATTGTTCCAATACTTAAGAGATCCAGTAACTGTTAGTATACATCTTTTTAGAAATATCACTACCTCAACACACACATTACAAGCAGAACTTCTCCCTTTGCCTGTCTAGTAGAAATGTCAGCATTAGAGAATGAATAAGTAGTTATAAGAAAGTTACCGTTCTCACATTAAGAATTGTACCCTTCTCCCTGTGATTTGGGTCAAAAGCCTGAGTCTTACGCATTTCTCATAAGGTAGCAAATGCTTTGTTTAAATATATATGTAGAAAACGTATCAGTTTAAATATAACCAAACATTTCAGCTATGCATCTGTCAAATCTAGCCATTTCTCAAATATCTGATCTATCATGTCGATTTAAACATTATCAGCGTAATTTGACATACGTTTGCTTCAAATGTAAGTAAATATATCTCACATATTTCTACTCAAATAACCCAAGTACTTGGTATCAATTGTTGCACCCTTCCAATACTCATGTTCAATGTGTTTTGTATGCTCTCGCGTTTATATATGTTAGTTATGCCACTCATTCGATCATCTCCAACTTCACGCCATTATTTTATCCTCCGTAGCGAATATATTTTATATGGAGTTAATTAGTAACGAGAGTTTATTAATTATTCAAGAAACCCTATGAATTAGCCATAGAGACTAGCGAATTATTCATGAGTGGGGACGGAAGACTCTACAGCCGGAAGTGATGTCTAATAGCGTATGACCGGTGGGAGGCTTCCCCTGGCAGCAGAGTGGATATTGTTGACGCCATGTCCGGCCAGGGTGGGAGGGGGAGCTATCAGGGTTTAACTCCTCCTTAGTAGTGGAGGAAGCAGGAGCACCAGGCGCTGCCGGCGGCCACTGCTCCTGCTCCATCAATATCTAACACGGGACTGTGATTCAGGCTGACGTGGAAGAATAGTGCGGACCTCTGCCAATCAACGCTCAGCTCTTACCCGGTTTTACACAAGGACCCCTATACCGTGCCTAGCAGCCAATCACAGCTGGACTCCCCTCACTCCGCTGAGGTGTGGGTGGAAGAGAGCCAATCGCATTTCGTATATCTCTGAGACTAAAACTTGATTGCGACCCTTGTTTGAGACTCTCTGACAGGTAGCAGGAACATCACTGTAGACTAATACGGAGGGTGAAAAGGGTAACCTGTCTAGTGGTAGCGATAATTGAATATAAAGTCAATCAGCTTTCGGGGTTCCCCATTCAGACCAGAGGGCTGGGAGTGTAGGATGAGGACCGGGATGTGACTCAGCCAATCACCAAGGCAACAGCCATTCAGCTGCTAACCCTTTTCCCCACCCACTCTTTCTCTCCACCCACTCCTTCATTTCAGCCAGTTGCTGCTCAGCTGCTAGCTTCTCATCTGAAACTACAGGTGTGAAGACAAGTCGTTCTAGTACTCTCCAGGTGTTGGGGACGGGTCAGCTAATCCAAGAGGTGCTCCCTGCAAAAGTAGTATTTACACCACTGTGTACCTGTTCAGATATCAGCTTTTCTGTGTCTGGTTGCAAGAATAGGTGTGACATTGGTTACAAGTGGGTGACAGGAGACTTCTGTTGGGGGGCAATAGCCCCAAGTGTTTGGTGAACTTATCAGAACAGAGGAACTGTCAGGTTTCAACCATCAGGGAGCACTGTCTCTTCACATCACCCCAGACTGGGAGCCACAGATTCGGGGTAGCCGGCCACTGACCTCCATGAATGGAAATCGGAACCGCAGGTAAAAAAAAATAACTTCACTTTCCACTAACTAATCATCCCACATCATCATCATCATCATCATCATCATGTTATACCTTTGGATTAAACTGTCAGGGATATTAGGCAGATGTGAGCCTTATGCTCCACTTCAATTTTGTCTGTTATTGATTTGTACAAAGCTTTACAATGTTGTAATAAAAATTGAATTACTGGAGTAATCTAATGTCATCACAGAAAGAAATGAAAATTTCATTTGATTTCTATTTTGGATCTTCACCTCTTGAATAATAGGTCTCCAATGCATTCTATTGGAGACATGTATCATTTAAGGGGTTAAATGGCCCTTTTAAACTTAAATAATTGGGGATTTGTATAACTCACCGATGGTGCGACTGCTTTCTCCAAAATTACTCGTCTTTTTTTATATCAGCATGAGACTGGTAAGCAGTCAAATGTCATCTTGAATGAAAATATATATATATATACATATATTTTTATTTTTTTTTACTATAAAGAAAGCTGACATTTCCTAGAGTCTATGTACAATAACATGTTCTGGGGATTTCATTTGTTAAAAAAAAAATAAATGCTGGGAGAATTCAGTATATCAACCACACTCTTCTCTGGGAACTGTTTTTATGTTACCTGCAAGTCTTTTACACTCCAACCTTTGAGCATGATCACAACACTTTTTATTTTTCCTGTCTTATACATCAGGGTTGCCCTAACTGAGCCCCTCCAGCTGTTGTCAACTACAACTACCATCACTGTCTGGCAGCCCTCTGCTGGAAGGGAATGATGGTCACTTGTAGCCCACAACTGCTGGTGGGCTAAAGGTTGTACACCCCTGTTATACACGTAAAGATCCCTCCGTTTCATGATTAACCCTTTAAGGACACCAGAGGGATGTGCAACTCATTGATAGTGCTTTTCACACCCAGCTGCTCCTTCAAGGGTTAAACTTCTGTGATATTCACAACAATCAGTCATAAGTATTCTATACGTTTTGATATATATGTTGGGCTTTATATATAACAGCAAAGTTGGAAAACACATTCCCCAAACTTTCTCTAATTTTAATGGGGCTTTTAACCCATTGAATTCTAAAGAGGTCTCCAGTGTATTTGTGGAGTTGCTCCCGTTTTTGCTACACCAGTCACTCGAACCTTAGCACCCAATAATGAGAATATTTACTGCTGTCTTGTATGTGACTTATCAAGAGTGAGTAACATGCAGGTCTCCAGCTGCTATTGGTCTACAAATCCCCTAATTCTCATCTTGCAGATGGATGAGGATGATGTGAGTTGTACTCCAATAACAGCTATCCTGAAGAGGCAGATACCTGTGACCTACGTAGAAGAAAGATTAGTGGATGTGGAATTACACAGAACAAGTTCTAGATACTGTAAACTTTGTGTGTAGGAATGGTCGCTAAGGCATTACTTTGCAGTGTGCTGGCTTCCCCTCTGGTGCACACAGGGTTAATGCACACTTTTTTATTTTACTACAAAACCCTCTGTAAATCCAGTGTTTACCCCTGAAACACTTTGTATTATAGGGACACATACTGCATGTAGACAGTATCAACACTTTTAATTCTGTGATTATTACAGCATATGTTTGATTTTGATGTTAGAATAGGTTGCGGTTTTGACCCAGAACCTTTACCTTGCATATCATTTTGTGAAATTAGTTATTAAAGGGATAGTAATACTTAAAATGTAAGACAAAAATGTTGTAGGGTTTATCCCCCTGAGTAAAACAAGGGTACTCCCACTGATGAAAGGTGTTTTATTCAAAAGTTATTAATTTTCAAAGTTGAATTTTTTAGGTGCAATATCACAGTGGCTGAAATTGTACAGTGGCGCTGTTGCTACACGATCCTATGGACAGCTCTGGTCCCGGGACCATAAATCTCCATAGGGTGGTGTAGCAACAGCGCCACTGTAAAATTTCAGGCCAATGTGATATTGAAACTTTGAAAATTAATAACTTTTGAATAAAACACCTTTTAGCAGTGGGAGTACTCTTGTTTTACTCAGGGGGATAAACCCTACAACATATTTTTTTAACGTTTTAAGTATTGCTATCCCTTTAATGTTACATAAATAAGGAAATGGAGGCATGTTTACCTTTTGTTGATGTGAAAAGTTCCTTTCCTGTTTTGAGTGGGCTAAACCAGGGTTTGACACTTGAATTTACTGTAGGAGCAGCCCAGAAATGTAGGATCCATGCTTGTCATTATAGAAGAGAAGCACCACTCAATTCCTAGCTCACATTTGTTGTCTGAGTCAAGGGTGCTCTCTTCAGAGTGCTCAACCTGTGGCTCCACCAACTGTTGTGGGGCTCCAATTACTATTATCTTTAGTATTGTGGTAGTTGTAATCAAATATCACCTACAGAGTTACAAGTTGAACCCCCGCCTCCCTTAAGTACAGTATGCTTCATGCTCTCAAATAGACACACTTGCGCAAAGCTGCACACTTTACTTCTCTACCTGATATATAACATACACATCCCAGTCTGGACAGGACACTTTTAAATACATATTTATTCAACCCCTTGGATGTTAGACACCTTAAAGGGATAGCAATACTTCGTTTTATCTTTATTTTATTTTGTAGGCATTAAAAAACATGAAGAACGATATAAGTCTTATGTCTCAAACCTTTATGGTTTTAGAGATATTCACAAGCAAAGTTTCCCCCTCCTGCCCCTTTTTCCTAGCGTAAGCCATCTCTTCTCAGATGTGGAATGCAGTCCATAGACCAGATAGATAACAGCAGGGGACAATCTTCTTTGTATGAAAACAATGAAAGCCCTCCCCCCCCCCCCTTGACAAGTTTTTCAGCTTTTTCCCATATCTTAATTGAAGATTGTCCTTCTCTGCAGTCTACCTGGGCACCTCCCTTCTGATCTGGCTGAACGGGGGGGGGGGGGGGGGAATACTTTGCTTGTGAATATCTCTTAAACCATAAAGGTTTGCAATATAAGACTTATATCGTTCTTCATGTTTTTTAATGCCTACAAAATAAAATAAAGATAAAACAAAGTATTACTATCCCTTTAAACACACTGCAAAGCAGTTATTTGGGGACGTCTGGAGCTTTTTAGACCTATTCTTCATAGGAAGACCCAGGAATATGGATAAATAAAAAATATGTCCAAATGTTGATATATAAAATGAATATTACAACTCTACATTGATAAATCCCACATCAGAGGAGACAGGCTGTGCCCAAATACACTAAATTGGAAAGCCAGCAATAAGTACAAAAAAATCCTTCAAAAAATATATCAGATACAAAATCTGTCTCCAAATAAGATGACTCTAACTCCTCCTACAATCAATCATAAATAAATTATACGGTTAATGAGATGGTACAAAGTGAACCCTAAAGTGCAAATCCCTACAAACAGCAATAAGCAACAATAACTATGATAATAAAGTACAAAAGCATATATGTAAACTATAAAATGGGTTGATCCGGAGAGGAGAGCTCCAGAAGGAACGGTCACCCAGTGCCTCCGCTGCTGCCCCGGGGCCAGGAGCACAGACAGGCTGTCAGCCTTCCAGAGCTCCCTGCTCCGGATCAGCCCGTGTATACGGGCTTTGTAACTAGTCTGTAAATATAAATTGAAAGACAAAAGGTACGAAGTAGTAGGATCCCCTGACAAAGTCAGTTGCGTGGCGATACATGTTGGGCTTGGGCAGGGAGACTTGGTTGTCCTTTTTCCTCCTACTTTGTATTTTGTGTCTTTGAATTTATATTTTCAGATATGTATCTGTTGTTATATTATAAATATTGCACTTTTTTTGCACCTTTTTAGCATCATAGTTATTGATTTTTATTATTTGTAGTGATTTGCACTTTAGGGTTCACTTTGTAGCATCTCATTATTTGTATACATTATTTATACTATTTGCATAATTGTATGAGGAATTACATTCATCTTATTTGTAGCCAGATTTTGTATCTGTGTTGTATGTTTTTGTATCTGTGTTGTATGTTTTTCTACTCCTCATTAACTTTCAAATTTTAGTATATTTGGGCACAACCTATCTACCTTCATGTGTGCTAATGTTTATCTATGTAGAGTTGTAATTTTAATTTTGCATATCAATTTCTGAATAAACTTATTTTTTATTTTTTATCCTCCCACTCCCGCCTACAAGACTTCTCCCGTGCTGCACCTGAGCTGTGGAATTCCCTCCCCCGCCCCATCAGACTCTCCCCCAGCCTTCAAATCTTTAGACGCTCCCTGAAGACTCACCTCTTCAGGGAGGCCTATCAACTGCCTCCATAAACATAATCACCAAGATTCACCCCTTGCACGGACTACTGCACTCAATGGCACTTCTCACTCCCACTCACTGACTGGCAGTTCATGTGGCAGGAGGCACTTAAACGCAATAGCACTTACTCCTTCTGTATCAAACCTACCTTCCTCTAGACTGTAAGCTCTCACGAGCAGGGCCCTCTGATCCTCCTGTTCTCCACATCTGATTGTACTATTTAATACCTCTGTATGTCTATTCCCAATTGTACAGCGCTGCGGAATTAGTTGGCGCTATATAAATAAAGAATAATAATAATAATAATAATAATAATATTTATCCATATTCCTGGGTTGAGTGCCCCAATGTCTTTTTTTGGGATTATTTCACACCTTCTTCGTGTGTGTTTTTGCCCTTTAATTAGAACTCAGTAGTAAGAGCCATCCCACACAGAGCTCACTAAAACCCTGTTACAGAGTGAGAGGTTACAGTTCATCCCTATAGCAGACTGTCCAATGTCTGTGTGTTTTTTTTTTTTTTTTTTTTTTTTTTTTTTATTACTTAAATTTTAGTCAGACCCCTGCTTTCACTCTTACCCTGACTTCAGTAACGTGAGGAGGCTTTCCACGATCCTGACCACCCTTACTCAGAAGTTCAGGTAGGAGTGAAAGCAGGTGAATGTCTTGCTTGTTGGTGTTGCCTGCATTAATCTTGTAGCACTGTCAGCTGGGAGATCAATAGATGAGGGGTCCTGATACCCCCCCAGTTAATTTTTTTTTTTTTTTTTTTTTTTTTTTTTAATTTAAAAATTTGCAGTGAAGTTAAAATTCTAGGTGCCAGGAAGCAATTCCTGGTCACAATGGCGACCTGGCGTCTGGGGTGTGTCGAGCTCTGGGCTAGACTAATATTTAAAACCTTTGACACCAACATTTCACAAATAAAAATAGGCCACTCAAAGTTGCTGCCTCCATATAACTGCTAAAACAAACATTTGCTGTATACACTTGATTTGTTATAGACCACACACAACACATAGCAGTAGAGTGCACAAAAGTTGCCATGGAATTAATGATTTTATTTCCATAACATGATATTTTTCCTGTCCTGTTAATTGCATTTCATTAAATTGTATGTCTGTTGTCACTCCTGCACCCAGACTTCTCTCTGTAACTTGCAGAAATAATCCAGCCAAGCTCACTTTTCCTTCTGTGCTTAAAGTAGCAGTAAACTTTTTTATGAAAAAATATATATTGTAGGGATTTTCCTATTGAGTAAAATAAGAGTACTCCCACTGCTGAGAGATTTATATTTCCAGAGTTATTACAGTTTAAACCCATGTTTTTTTACATTAACAGTGCCCTCTAGTGGTCAAATTCTAATTAGATTTCCTGTTAGATTCTAATGGAGAGGAAAGTCAGAAAAGTCAGAGACATGCAGTTCTCCATAGAATGTGATAGAGACTGCCTGTCACTTCCTGTCAGTTAGAACTATCAGGAAGTAAACACAGTAAATTCACTTCCTGAGTATTTAAACTGCTATAATTTTTGAATAAAACATCTGACAGCAGTGGGAGTACCCTTGTTTTATTCAGCAAGTAATGCTCTATAAAATACATGTTTTCATAAAAAAAAGTTTACTGCTCCTTTAAAAATAGTACAAAATGCTCCGTCTGTTCCTGAATGGGCAGACCTACCTATAGGAAAAATCACGATGATAGTTACATTTTAACTTGTGATATGAGACAATAGGCTTATTGCAGAACTGCTCCTCTAAATTTGGCCCTATGGAACTTTAAACTAACTTAGGTGGCTTATGTACACACTGGTCTTAGGGGAGAACCCATTAGAAGAAGTCATCTGACATTAACAAGCCTATATTGACAAACAAAGGGCCATGTGTATGCAAGCAACAGTGGAGCCATTCTGGGGCAAACCAAATGAACCACAGGGAACAAAGAAAAATGATGACTGAATGCATTGAAGAACTCTTAGACATTTAAAGGATCAAAATCCCCATTTATCATAATGGTCACTTTGGGCCTTTTACAGAATTGCTAATTTTCCTTTCCACTATAGACCTTTTGTGTGCCTAGGGGTTACGTAAGTAATTGCACCTCAGTGTAACGGACACCCTTTTGGCACTCATTGGGTTAATGTGATTTTTGTGACATCAGTGGTCTTTCCTACATGACGCCAACTAATATGAAAAGCAAAGCAACATTTTTACGGTCTTATTAGATGTTTACTTACTCCTCCTCCTATCACTGTGTTTAGAAGCATTATACACCTGTAGCCGCAGTTGTACAGGTTTGTTCCAAGCTTTTTGTCACACCTCTTAAAAGCTGAAGCTGTCATTGGGAGCCTCTCTCCTATTAGCTCTGCAGGTGGGTGTGGCATTACACCAGTCAATGAGAATCATCGGCTGCTTCTTCAGAGCTTTCAGCAACAGCTCTGATGAAAAGAATCCTGGGGGTAGGTGTACTTTTTATATATATATATATATATATATATATATATATATATATATATATATATATATATTATGAATGAAAGTTGTATTTCGTGAAGGAGAACTTTAACTCCCCCTGTGCTTTGGTGGTTATCTTAAAGGGATCGTAATGTTTCATAATAAAAGCAGCTCCAATTAATCATCCTAATATTTGGACTTTGGAGAGTGTTATTTCAATTCTGTCAGAGCTGTAGTTCAAGAGTAATTCAATGACAAAGTCTCCCCTCCCGCCCCTTTTACTGATGTAACACTGCTCAGCCAGAGCAGAAGGGAGGTGCCCAGGTAGATTGCAGAGAGGGACAATCGTCAATTAAGATAAGGGAAAAACCTGAAAAACTTGTCAAGGGGGGCAGGGCTTTCATTGTTCTCATAGGAAGAAGATTGTCCCCTGCTGTTATCTGTCTGGTCTATGGACTGCATTCCACATCTGAGAAGAGATGGCTTACACTAGGTAAAAGGGGCGGGAGGGGAACTTTGCTTGTGAATATCTCTCAAACCATAAAGGTTTGAGAGATAAGACATATCGTTTGTCATGTTTTTTTTAATGCCTACAAAATAAAGATAAACCAAAGTATTACTATTCCTTTAACCCTTTGAGTGCCAGAACGGTAGGCAACACATTTCTTATCAATGCTTTGCATACCTGTCTGACACTTAATGGGTTAATATGTAATGAATTAATGCAGGGTTCCCCAAAGTTGGCACTCAAGGAACACCAACAGTTAATATTCTCAGGCTATCCCTGTTTAATCTCAGTCATTGTGATTGATATACCTTTGCTTAATTAAGGAAATCCTTTAAAATATTGTTCATGTTCGCTGCTTACTGGAGTTGATAACCACTGGACTAAGACAAATCATATTGAGGTTGTGGAGTTAGTCTTCCTTACTGAACCTTAATTGTCTTTTACATACTTTTGATTGCTTCTTGGTTCATGATTGTGACTGATGTTTTTTTTGTCTGCATGCACTATCAACATTTTATGTAAAATACATATAATATAATTTAGAAATAGGAAATATAATCCTGTTTAGTATGCTTCGTATGCACAATCTGCGTCTTCTTATGGGCTGTGTGTTATTTTGCTCACGTGAGACGTGAGTGAGCATAAACACACACACACACACACACACACACACACTCTAGAGATGCACCGATACCAATTCTTTTAAGACCGAGTACCGATGTTTTTTTTCAAGTACTCACCGATCCCTTTTTTTTTTTTTTTTTCCGGTCATTTGCCAATTTTCCAAGTACCTAAATAAATATATATATATATATATATATATATATATATATATATATATATATATATATATATGCTTTAGGTACTTGGAAAACTGGCAAATGACAGCAAAAAAAAAAAGTCTGTAATTGGTATCGGTGAGTACTTGAAACATATATACACACACACCACCTCTTGACTCTTAATTCTCCCCTTTTGCCTCTTTCTCCCCCTCTTGATTCCCACCTTTTGCTTCATTCTCCCCCTCTTGAGCCCCCTCCTTTTTCCTTGGCTTTTTCTCTCCCTTTTGATCCCCCTTTCTCCCCCTCCTTGACTCTTGATCCCACCCTTTTGCCTCTCTCTCTCCCTCCTGATCCCCCCCCCTTTTGCCTCTTCTTGGCCCCCCTCCTTTTGTATTTTTTTTTTCCTCTCTTATTCCCTTTTGCCTCTTTTTCTCCCTCTTGACCCCCCTCTCTGCCTCTTTCACCACCCGCTCTTGATCCCCTTTTGCCTGCCTTACCCTCTTCTGCCGGGTGCTCACTGTTCTCTCTCGAGCCCCGGCAGAGGTCAGCGTCGGAGCGTTGCCATGGTAACCTGCGGCAACGCTCCAACGCTGCAGGAGGGAGAGAGGCGACCGGGGAGCATTGTGAGCAGCTCCCTGGGCTCCCTCTCTTCAGCACCGACCCTGAAGCAGGGTATCGGTGCTGGCATCGTCCGCATTTGCACGAGTACGAGTACTTGCGCAAATGCCGGTATCGGCACCGATACCTGTATAGGTATCGGTGCAACCCTAAAACACACACACACACACACACACATATAAATATATATTTTGCAACTCATTTATTCAATTGCGGGCAGTTAGCATGCACAATCAGCTTTTACTTTTTTGTATCGAGCTAGCTTCCATACATTATCAACATTAATATTTTTGGCAATTTTTTGTTTCATCAAACGTGTGTTACGCAGATTGTTGTACGTAGGTAGATGTCCTGTATACAACAAAGTGCATCTATTTTTCACATTATATCTGCAATTTCCTGAAAGATAAACAAATGGAGCCACTTATTTTAAAGGGATAGTAATACTTAAAATGTAAAAAAAAATATGTTGTAGGGTTTATCCCCCTGAGTAAAACAAGAGTACTCCCACTGCTGAAAGGTGTTTCATTTAAAAGTTATTAATTTTCAAAGTTGCATTTTTTAGGTGCAATATCACAGTGGCCTGAAATTGTACAGTGGCGCTGTTGCTACACCATCCTATGGAGATTTATGGTCAATTGACCAGAGCTGTCCATAGGATGATGTAGCAACAGCGCCACTGTACAATTTCAGGCCACTGTGATATTGCACCTAAAAAATTCAACTTTGCAAATTAATAACTTTTGAATGAAACACCTTTCAGCAGTGGGAGTACTCTTGTTTTACTCAGGGGGATAAACCCTACAACATATTTTTTTTTACATTTTAAGTATTACTATCCCTTTAAGGCTATATATCCCATTTAATTGAGCATGCTTAACATGCTCAATTGACATGCTTAATTCTATACTATTTAATCACAAAGCACTCTGGATTAATCAATCATATAAACACTTTTTTGTAAGCTGATCTTACTCCACTTTCCACTGTACATGTGGTTGTAAAACTTCATCCACCTTTGCAAAAATGTACTGTACATGCACAAACTGGTGGCTTCAGAGGCCAAAATCTTTCTGGATAAGATCACCAAAAAACGAGTTCTAAGTGGAAACAAAGTGTACCCCCATAAGATCTTCTTCAGTGCCAATTTTCAAGCATATCAATTCAATACTTTGTAGCTATAGCCCTGTCTCGTGTTTCTTGAAAAGGACTAGATGCTTGGGAAGCTTCTTCATTATTCTACTGGACCAAATATGCAGTATTTGTAGTTACTGGCACAAAGTCCCTGATTCCAAATTCCCTTGATTCCTGTAGAGGGACTGAGGATGAGCCTTTAATATTTGTATTCCTGTTTTAGTTTGAATGGTGGAGATTTCTCCAATGCATTGGAGTCTTGGGGATGCATTTTCATAATAAGTGTAGAGGAATTCAGGGGCAAACCATCTGCACCACAGGGAAGAAAAAAATATTATTAGTGATATCCATGAAAGCACCAGTGCTACCCTTCTGCATTTTCAGGTGATCTTCTAGCTGGAGGTGGTGTAACTGGTGGTTGTCCCACAACTGCATCATCCATAAACGATTGTATGACTCTCACATCAGTTGGAGGTTGTGAAAAGCATCACAGTAAAGAATCTGCATAGTTGTCCCATAGGGTACCCCATAGGCATGGCCGCAATGGAGACATATGAATAGCGTTGTTAGTGCAGAGCTAATCAGTAGAAGATAGAACAATGTCTAGCTGAGGCCTGTTTTTCTTCTGATGCAACCTATTGCAGTATGCTGTAACTTCCTTGAGTTCTCTGGTGAGCACAGAGAAGTTTCAGCAGAATTGGTCTACATAGAGAACTATAGGAATAATGTGCAGATTTTTCACACTAGCGAAGTTGGGGCTTGCGATACTCATTATAATCTCCAGAGATTAGCCAACAAGCTCCACCCCTGGGAAGCAGCCACTTGCTTATGACTGGTGCTGACCTTGACCTGCATCCGTCACACTATCATCCTTCTACCGCCAGGGATGGAATCACTGAAGGTATGCAGGACACTACAAGTAAGTAACACTGGTCATTCGCACAAAGTTATATCGCAGCTTTGTTTACGTTGACCATGCGAACATAAGTAGCATGGTGACTGAGCTTTAGAAATAAGCTGATATTCACTTAATTTCTGTAAAGAGCAGAATTAGGGCCAGTCTGCCAGGAAAATACAGTCATGTTGATGCAGGAAGGCATTTTTATTCTATATCCTAGCATCCACTGACAAGAATAAATGAAGGACAGTGATATTTTAATAATTTTATTTTAATTATCTGAATTGTTCATCAGTCCTCCAAGTCTGATGTTAATTTTGGCTACAGTCTCTCATTTGACAAATGACTACTTTGCAGTTATTTTACAGGCAGATAAACACAAGGAGCAGAAATGTGTGAAACCAGTTTCACTGCCAACCCCCCCCCCAAAAAAAAAAACAAAACAAAAAAAAAACAAAACAAAAACACATCAGGTTCTGAGGACTTGGTTTGTCAGAAAATGTTGTATCATTCAACATTTGAGACCACACAATGGCATTGTTGTAATAGAAATGTTAGGAAACAGAAATGTAGATTTGGCTGTTACAAAGAAGCAACAAACAGTAGGAAATGATATGGACTCACTCACTGATTTTTCAGTTTACGAAAATATTTTAGTAGGAATACCTCCATTAATTATTGATTTACCACTGGATACATTCCTAAAACATTGCCACCAATAAATTCAGGAAAAAAAGGTTTTGAGAACTGCGTTTTTTTTTTTTTTTTTTTTTTTTTTTTTTTTTAATTGGATATTGAGTAGTGCTAAATTAGTGCAGGAAAGAGTCAGAATTACTTGGATGCTAAAGATGTCTTTTGAACTTTGCTTAACGATACGTTGCATTCTAGCATTTTATGGGGTTAAAGAGACAAGGATCCATATAAATCAAACCAGTAGCAATCCCCTCTGCATATTCCTAATGCAGGGGTAGTCAGTGTTTGACTGCAGCTATTAAGGACTAAGCCCACATATATATAAAAGCACACTGGAGTTATTCTGAAGTAAATAAACCGTACCATAGTGGACAAATACAAATTCCTGCAGATACAAAGTCTAAAGATTCCTGAGGTAGGCCTAAGAATGGTAAATGCAATGTAACCGTGACAAATAGGTGAGCTGCGGAGCAACAACTAAGGTACCCAGTGATACCACTGCCTGAGTGGACGTATCAGTACAGGAGTGCAGTTTAAAAGAGCATAAAATAAAACATACTTCCAAACAATAAAAAATACATGCATGCTCCAGTGAGGAATAGGGTCTCCCCTCCCAGCATCCCCCATAGGCCACCAAAAAGGTAGAATCAGGAAGTTCCGCTAGCTAGGCCAGGATCCCTCCCTCATCCATAGAAAGCAGGTGTAGAGAATAAGTTGTAGCCACCCCGTCCTCGGCATCCAAGAACACCTCCAGCGGGGCTTCCGTTAGCAACCTCTCCCCTATCAACGAAGTATACCTAAAGCAACGGTAGAAATCTGCCTGTTGGGAAGTGGGTAAATTGTGGATAAAGGGTACCGATACAGCAATGAACTGAACGCTCAGTACCTCCTTGTCAGAAAGAGCCAAGATCTAATGCAACTTAGTGAAATAGAATAATTTAAGAGTCCACTGTCATAGAAGATGAGGATTTGGAGACAACCAGAGCACTGAATATATCTTTTTAACTTATTGAATGCTATAGATCTCTCCAGTGCATATCTTTCCAGTGCATTGGAGACCTCTAGCATTAAATGGGTTAAAATCACAATTTAATTTAACAGGGATTTTTATTTGTCCCCTATGGTGCAGTTTTACTCCAGAATAGTTTCAGTGTACTTTTATAACGAAAGGCCTAAAATTCTTATCCTCAACCATCCCATGGCTGGATGGAGATGATGGGGGAGATGCTCTAAGGCCTACCAAAGAGGAAATCAAGCGGAGATGACGTCTCCAGTTCCTATGTTGTTCTGTGGAGTCTAAGCACTAATATTTCTCAAGTGTGAGAGGTCTTGGGCATAGACTCCATAGAATAACATAGGAATTGGAGAAGTTATATAATTGGAGAAGTTTATCTCCTCTTTATAATGCCTTAGTGCATCTCCTCCGAGGAGTTTTATTCCCAGGTCCAACAATAAACCTGCCTTAACAGGTTGGATGAAAGATGCATCTTCAGTGCACTGTATGTGTGATTCTCTTTTCTGCAGGGTGTAAACCTTGAAAAACTTCCCTACCGGGTCAGACCCTTGTTGTTCAACTTTGTTTACACAAAATCATTTCAACTTTTTTGCTTGCTCAGTTGGATTATTGGTTTCGAACGGAGAGGAAGTTTTCCATTTCAGTCCCAGTAGAATTGAGGACTACAGACTGTATACTAAGTTTGGCCATCACATATGGAATTCTGAGGGCTCAAGTGATATACAAGGGAAGATCTTTGAGTTCAAGGCAGCATACCATTTAATTTAAATAGTTTCATCATCAGGTTTACTGTCTCTTGAAAGGGGAAATATTCTCTAAGAATAAGTAGCTTTTAATTTGTTTAACCGATTGACTTGCAATAATGGGTGTTCTTCATACAAATTTTAGATGGATTGATCAGTCTGTCTACAGTTTCCTGTGTATATATAGTGATCTCTATTGAAGTCTGCCTCCATATCATAACGCTTTACAGCAAACAATGGACATTAGTGTTTTGCAGATTGCTGACTGAGACAAGCAGCAGTCATGGGTGTCTGCAGAAACTTTTCTGGATGGGGAGACAAAGCCATAATAGGACCTCCAGGCCAGCTTGCCCAGCCCCTATGTTTACATGTGTGGGGGCAAGTGTATGCCCCGGATGCACATGCCAACAGTGCACTTCAGGAGATCAAAAGCAAATGAACACAGTAAACCAAAGTAATTGACAGCTGTGTTTTTAATACTATTGTAATTATTTTGCTGAGTAAAACAATGATACTGCCACTGTGGGGACCTTTTTCATTCAAAAGTTTTTAGGGCTCAATCATTGGAGATGTCTGTAGTATCAGTGAGTTCCTAAACTTTTTGCCTCCTTTTCTGATCCTTGGTGAAATGTTTATGTACATTTATGCATATGCATCAATTCACTGGTTTCCAAACCCCTTAATTGGCCACTAAAAAATGTTTTACTCCTGAACTCAATACATTCTTGTCCTTCCTTGGTTAGCAGTTTGTTGGCGATGTCTTATTCAGTTGGTTACAGAAGTAGTCATGCTTAAGCTTAGTCAAAAAAGAAAGTAATATTATTTTGAAAGGTCTGTAATTTATGAAGAACTTGGTTTATTAAAAGGTGTTGCTAGCTACAGCAAATGTTACTTATTGTCCTCTAATTACAGTTATAAGAATCCATCATGTAGCTAGAGTCTGTTCTTCAGGGAGCAGTCCTGCCAAGAAAGCTGAGGCTGCATTGTGAGTCCCTGCACATCAGCTCGAGAGCTGAATTGGACTTGGGTTCATCCTTTGCGATACTAAACTTCAAGTCCTTGTAGTCTCACAGTTAAATGTCTTGGGATTCTGCAATTTCCCCTTAGATCGCAAGTCGTATGTTTTCTAACCCAACTCTTACAATCTATGATGGACTGTGTGGCTTAAATGAGCAGTAAACTTTATTTAAAAGTTTGATCTTCTGAGTAAAAGAAGGGTACCCCATTGCTTTCAGATTCATTGTTCCAGAGTTATTGCACTTTAAACTGGTAGTGCCCTGCCCCTCCCCTTTATTAGCAGTACCTTCTAGTGACCAGGTTGAGATTTGAGAGAGTTACTTTGTTGCATTCTATGGGAGCGGTAAATAACTGACAACGGTTTTCGATATAATGTTATAGTCTTTGCTTTATCACTTCCTGTCAGTTTGCAATTTCAGGAAATAATGAAGCTATTAATCACTTTCAGGCAGTTTGAACTGTTATAAGGTTTGAATAACAGCTGCCAGCATTGGAAGTACTATTGGTTTACTTTGCAAGAAAGTCCCTATAACATATAGGTTTTAATAATAATAATAATAATAATAATAACAACAAAAGCAGCTGACAACTGCCCCTCTTTGTTTACTAAGTCTGTTCCCATAGTAGCAAGCTTGGTAAAATGGTATAATAAAGGAATTTTTTACCACCATGAAACATCTAGGGCTAGATTTTATCGCAGGTGCTAAATGTTAAAGGGGAACATTCACATACAGAAAACTTTTGAGCATTTGTTTAATTACATAAGAAACATTAGAAAAGGTGCTCTTCCTTTTTTTTTTTTTTTTTTTTTTTTTTTTTTTTTTTTTTACTTATTAAGATATTACACTTCAGAGTTCTCAACTTCTGCATACTGTAGCTATGGCACGGCTCTCAGGACTTCCCAGCAGCCTGTCATTCTCCTCCCACCTCCCTCCCAGCTGCCCCCGGGAGCGCGTCCATGCTTCACTTCGGTGTGGTGTGAACGGCTCCTAGCATTACAGGAAGCGTCGATTAGCATTATACTGAGGTTGCAACCTCAGTATAATGATAAACCCTGCTTACTTCTTCCAATGGGTTAGAGCCAGAGTAGGTAATGCCAGTCTTCAAATACCATCATCAGTGCACATTTTTTGTCTGCGGACATGTGTGTGTGTTGGCCAGATTTGATGGGGCATAGACAGTCGGTTTTGACCGGTGGATTCTGGTGGGCAAAATGAGGCTTATTCTTCTATCCTTTTTTACTATAGCTAAACGGTGCCTTTGTCGATTCTCTCCCCCCCCCCCCCCGCTATGGAACTACATTTCCCATAAGGCCTGGTCTCCTGGCCTCAGGGAACAGAAAGGTGATGTACTGTTCTTATGCAGCTTCCTCTCCCTACATTGTGTCACATGAACTTGGATACTCCCTCCTGGCATTTGCTTTAACCCATCCAGAAAGATAAGTGGTTTATGTCACATTTATGTCCTGCAATTTCTTTCTTTGGGTATATTTGAGAGCAGGGGAGGTATGGGCAAGTACCAGACCACTAGGCCATCAGGGGTTTCCCTTTTTTTCCTTTGTTTCTTGTGTTAGATTGGTCTTCTGTGGTACTTTGCTGCTATTTTATGTCCCTTAGACCACCTGGACATTATCATTTTCACTATTAATCCATTTCCTTGCTCCTCATCAGATTGGTCTTCTAAGAGAATTTGCTGCAATCTCTGTCTCTGAAGTTCTGGCACTTAGATCTCACAGTGGAGGACCAGTAGGTGTTGGGCGGTGATCCTTGAAGGATATCAGATTTCAGATCCCTTCTTCCATGTTGTTCTTTCATGTCCTCACGGTCTTGTGAGTAACAGTCTATTTTTAAACGTGGTTTCTTTTTGGTAGGCATGCAGATGTTGGTACCTGCTCTCCCTCCTGAGAGAGTGATGGTGACCTCTTCCAACATTTTCATTGTTTCCAAGAGAGGCTGTGGACTTGTAGCATCTCAACCATTTGTTATTTTGTCCTGGTTCCAGAATAAGTCTGTGCTTCTTTATCACTGCTAAATGTCAGGGGTGTTTTTTTTTTTTTTTTTTTTTAAGCCTCCCTAGGCATAAAGGCTGTATATTCGTATCCATGTAGATCATCAGCATTCTCTCTCCCCCCCCCCCCCCCCCGTCGCCCCAGTTTGACTTCCATACCACATTTTGCAGTTCGCAGCCCTTTCTTTGAAATGGTGTCTGTTTCTTTGGGATTTTTACGCAGATCTTGACAGCACTGGCTTTTCTAGGATTGCTCTTATCACCTGTTTGGATGACCTTTTGTTAAAGCGGAATTATCACGAACCAACTTCCCAGCCATATTTGCTTCCTGCCCCTCCAACTAGCTAACACCCCCCCCCCCCCCAATAAAAACTAAGCAAGTCTTCCCCCTTGAAAGAAAAAACTACCTTTCTTCCTCAGTAAAAAGAGAGAGAGGGCTGCCATCTTGATGACTTCAGAATGATTGGCAGTGCTCTCCCTCCACCCTAATCCCGCCCCCAATCCTTCTGCTCTCGGGACCACTGTTGGCTCTATGCTGTATGAAACAGATAACAGTGAGTGCCCCCCACTTCACTACATAAAAGTGTAGGCCATGGGGGGCCCTTCTTTATCCAGGAGCCCACTTGCAGTATGGGTGCTGTGGTGAGCCTTTGTTACTCCATTGACTACATGTCCAAAACAGTTAAAATATAATTTCTGCCATTTGACCTTAGGAGCAGAACAATATAAAAATATCACTGCAAGTTTGCAGATATCGAAGTCTATAGGGTAGCCATTTCTTGGCCCTACAGCTGTTGGAGACCATAACTCCATTAAAACTCAAGAAGCCAATGGTTGTTGACAGGTGATGCAAATTGTAGTTGGTAAGTACATGCTTCATGGCTGCATTGCTACCACTGTATCCCAGTAGCACTCCTTTTTCATTCATGTCCTGTTTAAAAGGGATGAATTATCAACCCTAGACCAAAGATTAACTGCCCCTGCTCAGACTATTGGAGCACTTTCAGCTAAAATTCACGCACTAAAGCAAGTAGAGCAACATGTGGCTCTTCAGTGGTTATAACTGAACTATATCTTAGAACCTAGAAAAAGGCACATAGCCATATATATGACGAAAATAAATTAGAAACTTTGGAGCAAAACAGCCGGGGCACATGTATAAAAACAAAAGTAGAGCGATTCTAGGGAAAATCAAATTAAAAATTCCAGTTCATGTAACCTTTCTATATTGGGGACCTTGCTACCATTCAGTAGTTAAAAGACCCATTTAAATAAATGGACATTTTATTTATTTATTTTTTTGCCCCAAATTTTGCAGTTGGTTTTCCCCAGAATTATTTCACTGGTTTTCCCCAGATTGTCACTGGGGAGGATGTACTGAGAAATGTGGCGCAGTCCTGGAGAAAACAAATTGCACCATAAATGACAAAATACCCCATGCTCTTATTGATTTGAATGGGACTTTTAACCTCTTCAGTATTAGAGAGGTCTTGGGGACATGTGGCATTCAAGGTGTTAAAAGCCCCAATTAACCCTTTGTGTGCTAGAGAGGCATCCTACGGATTGCAATGTGTTGGATACCCTTCTAGCACTCAAAGGGTTAAATTAATAGGCTTTCCTATTTGTCTCTTGTGGTGAATTTGATTTACTCCAGAATTGTACCACTTAATTAGTGCCTGACTCTCACTGCTGTCCACTTGTTTTGAGGACCAGATTTGAGGTAATCATGTGACATTTCTGTTTCCTCAACAAACATTCTGGAGATGTGTAATGGCAGAGCTTTCCCCATGGAGCCCCATTTGTCTTACATTGCCAAAGAATCTCCATGGGAAAGACCCAGGAATGTTCCTTATTACATCAGTATAGTAAGATAAAGCTTTCAGAAATGTGTTTGGCAAAAATAGTAAACAAATGCAAGGCAATACATGAAATATTATGGCCTTATACCCAAAGCAAAATGTAGTGCTTCTGGAGAAAACCAGCTGCACTATAAAATATTTTGAATGTGGCATTTCGACACCTTGAATGTTAGAGGTCTCAAATGTATTGCTTCACAGTGTGTCAGTGACTTTTCTTGCCTTCAGTGGGATTTCCCAGAATTATTCAGTTCGATATTTGAGTATGTACCCATGAATTGTTTTTACTCTCATAGGTAAGAAATTTAAACTATTCGGGACTCCTTTTAAAGGGGAATTGTTCCCTTAATTAAATATTAGGTCATGTAGAATTTGAATAAATAATTTATAATATAGTGAATATATAATCTGTCTCAAAAATTGCACAACATGAGGCCTACTGAATCACAAACCAGCATGTATAGGAAAAACTATGAATGTTAGTACTTGGAATGGTCCGACTGTAATTTGTAACTGACAAGATGGAGTTTAGTATGCCTCTCATTGTGGAGATTTTGGATTACTTTATATTTTTTCACTAATTATTGCTTGTATTATATATATATAATTCCATAGACTCTTTAGAGTATATATGAGCTCACTTATAAAAAAAAAGGTTATAAGTCTCCTTTAAATGGATAGTAATGTTTCATAATAAAAGCAGCTCTAATAAATATTCATAGTATTTGGACTTTGGAGAGTGTTATTTCAGTTCGGTTGTAGTTGAAGAGTAATTCAATGACAATGTATCCCCCTCCCACCCCTTCTACTGATGTTACATTGTTCAGCCAGATCAGAAGGGAGGTGTCCAGGTAGACTGCAGAGAGGGACAATCTTCAATTAAGATAAGGGAAAAACTTGAAAAACTTGTCAAGGGGGGCAGGGCTTTCATTGTTCTCATAGGAAGAAGATTGTCCCCTTCTGTTATCTGTCTGGTCTTACAACCAGATTCCACATCTGAGAAGAGATGGCTTACACTAGGTAAAAGGGGCAGGAGGAGAAACTTTGCTTGTGAATATCTCTCAAACCATAAAGGTTTGAGAGATAAGACATATCGTTCTTCATGTTTTTTTAATGCCTACAAAATAAAACAAAGTATTATATCCCTTTAAGGCTGTGTGCTTGCTATATGTCATTGCTCCATAAACTCTGATTTAAAAACCTCTTGCGTGAAATGTTCTTGTAAAAACAAAACAGAGTTTCTTGCATACCCATTTCACCAGCACACTTTACTTCAGAGTAACATGATTCACAAATGAGTCAGAAGTGGTCTCATAGCAATTAGTCATCACTACAAATGAAGGTCCATGAAGGAATTAAAACTGATGTCTGAAATGTTAGATGGTAATGTGTTTTATCCTCTTATTTTCCTTGCACAAAGGTCTTGTGTCTGATTCTTAACTCTTTGTGTGCCTTATGCGTATCCAACAAACTGTGTTGATCTCTCCTCTGCCACTCAGTCAAAGGCATGGTGGACAATAATATGAAGAACTTTGGAGCCAAATAATTTTTTTAGGACTCTGTGAAGGGATGCATGATCACAAGTGTATATAAAATATTTAACAAACTTAAGCCAGCAGTGATATTGTAAGAGACCTGACTCCCAGGCCCCTGTAAGTTCTCCATCCTGGTTAACCCTTTGAGTGCCAAAGGGGTCCCCATTGCATTGCAAAGCAATGTGTTGGACCTCCCTCTGGCATTCAGATGTTTAAGGGGAACATATACCATGATTGTTGAAGATCTATTTACCTAATTTCTGGCACACCCCTTTAGTCTTCAAGAGGTTAATTTGTACATTTATTGGAATTGGTGGTTTAGCTGGTATCTAGAATGTAAAAGGAAATTGTTAAGAGAAACTGTTGGCCCTTCATTAACACTGAATGAAAAGACTTAGGCCTTCAATATGAGCCTGATGGAAGATCTGACTTTTTGATGTCAAGACAAAAAAAAAAAAAAAAAAAAAAAAAAAAAGTGGCAGCTCAGTACTGCTCAGGCATAACATGGGATCTAGCACACTTGGTTCATTCTGGTTCACCAATTCCACTCTCTGTGCAGAAGGCATTTGAGGCCAGGATCAGGGAAAGTTCAGTTTGCTTATGAAAGGCATAGGGAAATTAACTGTGTGTGGGGGGGATGGGAGGAAACAGGAGAGCTTTCGATCACTGTGTTTGTATCCAGAGGCCCCCCCGGCAATGAAGATGGTTGTTATATGTATATGAATTTAGGTGTTTAAAATGAAAAGCTAAAAATAGTGGCTGCAAAATTATCATATAAACACCATTATATAAAAGTGAGTGAGGTTAATGTGTGCATTTATAAGCAGTAAAATGTTAAAACAATGTTTTTAAAATGACATTCTAACCCAAAAATGAAAATAACTAAAATCTATTAAACTATTATGTGCTAGTTGAACAGTCCGTGTACATGGGCCACAGTGCCAGGCAGCAAAGGCTGCTGTGCAGTCATGCTCAGTAGAGACTGACCGCTCCACGACTGCTAACGAAGCGGGGCGCTCCGAATTCAAACCATTGTCCTCTCTGCGCACCGGCCGCTCCGTTATCAGCCACGACGTGGGCAGTCTGTACTGTGTATGACTGCAGCGCGCACAGCCTCTGTACTGCACATGACAGCTTCTGACAAACATACATTGGCGAATTATTATATAGGATTATTTACTATTAGACAGCATTTGTTTTTTAAAAGGTAAAAGTATCTGCTTTTGGACTCTCTATCAGACCTATTAAAACACACATCGTTTTAACTGATTTGAGGCTAGAACCCTTCAGTTGAGTTCACTAAAACTCATCTTTTATTTTTATTACTTAATCATGCAATACATTGCCCTTATCACTTGGATAAGCAGAGGGGTAAAATTATTTTGGATAGCTACTTCCAGATAGAAAACACACATTTTTAAGATATTTTAGTTTGTGATAGATTAAATGGTATGAACCCTATTATTTTTTTAGGTGAGACTGTCCCTTTAAATGGCTTCTAAACTCTGTGAATAGCAACTTTATAAACTTATAATATTCAGTGTGCAGGTAAAACCATTGTCCGATCCTCTCTAGAGTGGTTACTTTGAGCTCCGGAGAGACAGCTGATGATTCCTATTGGCTGCTGTAATGTCACACCCACCCGCACAGCCAATATGAATGTGGCTGCGACTGCAGGGTAGAACAAGGTGATCTGGGAAGACCTGTACACTGTTGGCTGGAAGTGCATAGTGTCACATCTGAGGTTATAGTAATAATGATTAACTATGGGAATAATTCTCCTTTAAATAGGAATTTCTAGAAGTCCTGTACTCCGTACTTATGCATTAGTGTACATTTTTCATGAGCATGTGTTTTTGTATCTGTGTATGCATGTACGTACATATATGTTTAATATACAACTAGTTTTAAAGCCCATGTACACGGCCCACAGTGCCACCCAGCAACCTTGGCTGGTGCCTGGAGCCTCTCTCCTCACTGGCCGTGCTGCAGTCATGCACAGTACTGACTGCCCGAAAGCACCACGGCTGATACGGAGCGAGGTGCTCTGAATTCAGACTGTAGTCCTCTCTGCGCACCTTCCTGGGACAAAGCGGTCCCAGGAAGGTGCGCAGATAGGACTCCGGTCTGAATTCGGAGCGCCCTGCTCCGTATCAGCTGTGGCACATTTGGGCAGTTACTACTGCGCATGACTGCAGAGCGGGCAGTCTCTACTGTGCATGACTGCAGAGCGAGCATCAGTCTCTACTGCTCATGATGGCTTCTGACAAACATCCTAGCAAATTATCATATAGGATAATGGCTGTGATCCTGTGTACCTGGAAGGTATACTGGGAGTGGCGGTAGGGTGGTATGTCAAAGGACCAGATTTATTTCCTAAAATAAAAGTGACCTGTCTCAATCAATTTTTCTGTAGCGTGGCTATGTACCTAAAATATAAAGATTCAGTGTTTCAGATCCCAGACCAGGAATGGGCAACCCTCCAGCTGTTCAGCACTACAATTTCCATCATCCTCAGCCAGACAGAGGCTGCCTGGGAAAGATGGGAATTGTGGTTCTGAAAAGCTGGAGGGCCTCAGGTTGTCCCTCCCTGTCCCAGATACAGTTAAACACCTACAGGTTTAAATACACAGACTAATGCTGGAGTTGGCAACATGTGCCTTTCCAGATGTTTATAGATAATGAAGAAGACACGCAGGCAAAGAAACAGAGTTGAGAGAGAGAGAGAGAGAGAGAGAGAGAGAGAGAACACATGCAAGAGAAGGAGAGCGTACGCACGTCAGTACATGCAAGAGGGAATGAAATATGAAAGAGAGAGCACACACCAGTGAGCACAAGAGACGCCCAGAGAAACTTTAGAGATGACATTATGGCAGATCTTTAATTAAACTGTTTGAGTGCCAGAGAGGCATCCAGCGCATTGCAATGCAAAAAGTTGGATACCTACTTGGCACTCAAAGGGTTTTAATGCTTCTGTTGGACAACATGTTATTTTCCAGCTTCTGTTGGTCTTCAGCTCCCATCATCCTCAGCCCACTGAGAGTGATGGGATATGTAGTGCACCTGCAGATGGGGAACCACAGGTTGCACATCACTGATATATGTTCTTACATGACATGCCTACAAGTGCATCATTTTTTTTTCCCCATTTTGTCTACAACCACAAATTCATCCACGTGATCCAATTGCAATGGATGGAGAGCTCAGAATTGAGGTCAGCGCTCTTCAGTGAATGCCTGTGGTCCAGCTACTGTTTGCAAAGCCCATGTTTACATGCTCTCACCAAACGCTACTACTTCTTAGCAGGCAGAGCAACGGCTTTGAAACCTGTAACTCAAAGCAGCTCTTCCCTGACTTGTGGGAGGTTACAGCAAGCAGAGGGAGTTGCAAAAATTCCTGCTGGCTTTAAAACTAAGAAGATTGTATTTTGTGGTGTGTATATAAGCTGTCGTTCCTCAAACAAGTGGGTGGAAAAAAGAAAAACCCTTTTCAGCAAGGACTGGTGCGTATAAGCACAGGCCTATTCAGCGGAAGATCCAGCTTGCCTAAAAAAATGCACCAAGACCCCCTGATGAGATAATATTTCAGCAATGTGTCTGATTCCCTAACACTGTTTTTAAGACTGAATCTGAACTTAACTAAAAGGCAGTCAGCTTGAGGGAATTTCCTTCCCTTAAAGGGGCAGTCCCTGAAAGCTGCAAAACAGTTAAAATAACTGATATCATAACTGGCTACTAAATTGCATCACTTTTACAGGAAAAAAACTATATGTAGATCACTTTCACAATTGAATCATAGTAAAATGAGGATGCTAGATGACATCAGACTCTAACAGTGAGTTTCCAATAAGTTTGCCTGTGTTTTTTTTTTTTTTTTTTTATTATTTTTCTTTTTAAACCCTTTAGGAACAGAGTGGTGGGCAGTGTATTGTGAAGCAATACTTTGCACGCATCTCTCATTCTTAAAGGGTTAAAAAAGGACATGGTAATATTGTTCAAATAAGTACTCCTGTTCTTTAAATACCAAAAGCCCTATAAGCAAAAGAAAATGAGCATTACTGCGGCAAACCAACTACATCCTGTATGTGAGGAAGGAATAAGGATCCCCTTTGATTTAAACGGGGCCTGTAATCCCTTAAATGCTAGAGAGGTCTTAAACACATTGTGAAGCAATGCTGTGTAGACTTCCCGAACACTGAAGGGGTTAAAAAGCCCATTTGAGTTAGTGCAAATTGGGGCAATGTATTTCTGTCTGTCCACTATGGAACAGTTGAATTGTTCCTGAACACTCCAACATTTTTTCTTTCTTTTTAACATAAGGTTTTGTGCAACTTTTGAACTGACCTTACAGTAAGGGTTATTTTCTAATAGCTAAGGGTTGCAATTTGCTTTCTATGGAAGTAATGAGATAAAGGATGGTTATTCTGTCTTCAGTACTATAGTAACTTTAAAGATATGAAGGGGCTAATGTCTTCCATGTAGATGACGTGATAAGACTGACTAGCTCAAAGTATTTTTTATCATTTGACCTGTAATACGTTTTTTTTGACTGGTGGGAGTATGAGGAGTGAGTTGTAGTCTTTGGCATTTTCTCTCTTTATTGCAGAGTAATGAAACCAAAGTTGCATTCCTGTAGCCACACACACAAAGTTTTCTCTGTTGTCCAATACAGGTTACTGGTAACTCTGGGAGGCGATCCACCCCTTTAAGTAGACAGGAACATTTCTCCAAATGTATGCAGGGGGTGGAGCCTCCCCTCCCTCCTCAGCTGCATCCTAGCCAGCTAGCTCCAGAATGATTTGTTCCTGGGTGTGAACACACCAGGTGGAGAACGTCTCTCGTTAGTTTTAGTTTCTTTTTTATTTTTCTGTCCGATATGGAATACCACCATTAGGCGGGTTACCATGACTGATAAATGCCCTTCAAAGTGGCTAGCTCAGTGTCCAGGTGCTTTTTGGTGAACCTTAAGCCCTGAGGGGGGAAATCTTGGGTACAAGTGCTTCCCCATGGATTACCCACAGAGGTAATTCTTACTACATGGTAACCTGAAGACAGAAGATCTGCAGGAGAGGTGAGCTACCCTTTGAGTGTCCCACAGTGCCCCTTCGCTGGGCTTGTATTTGGGAGTTCTCATTGCGCACTCCTGCACACATTGGGTATATATGTGTATGTCTGTTGGGTATTTGGAGCAGGTTTATGTGGTAACTTAACCCTTTGTTTGCTGGTTTGACACGTTTAATGGGGTTTTCTGATACTTTCCTTACTGGGTTAGTGTTTTATTATGCACACATTCCCTGTATGCTTTTCATGTTTTTACTTTATGGTTTAACTTTTATTAAATTTATGTACAGCGCCTTTAAGGAGCGCTTTACCGCATAGACGACATTGCTCCATTTACTCTCTATGGGTCTACACTGTCTGGGACTTATCTCTGGAACCGCTTCACACAGCAACTTCAGAGTGGGCTCATTTTAATTGTCTACCCTTGCTCTATCATCCGGTTTATAGTTCAAGTGTGTTGGGGGTCTTGGGGGGCTTCGGGCACTGCTTTGGGGTACTTTTTGGGAAAAACTACATTTCCCATGAGTGCTCGTTTCGCACCTTTTTTCTGATTGGCTCCCGTCGCGGCAGACATTTTGTGAGCTTTTCTCAGCGAGTATCCTATGCAGGGCTTGGACTCTCCTTCTCTCCTCCGCAGATTAACCCTTCGCCTGCCAGATAAGTCTATATTTAGCATTTCTGGGGTGAAATATTAACCTAACACACTATAATTGGGTGATTTATTGTACAGTTGGTTATTTTGACACTGTGAGTATGTCTATACCGCTGGAGCTAGGGGCTAGACCTAAGACTAAGGAGGCTGGGGTATCAGTATCCCCCATTGCGCATTGCTCTTCCTGTCACTCAGGGCTACCTAGAGAATTCTCTGGTCACTTATGCCCAGCATGTTCTGAAAGTCCTGACAGCAACCCAGGGCCTTCCAGCCATGCTATTGAGCCAGTTTTGGTACAAGAGTTTAAGGCTGAGACTAGGGACCTTATGTCCACTCTACAACTCTTTCCATCCCAAGTACAGGGGGCTCTTCAATTATGGCAGACCCCCTCTACAATCAGATCCTCCCTGCCCAAACCGCAGGGGGTGCCTGATGTGTCAGATTCTTCTGATAAAGAATTGTTGCAAGATTCAGATGTTGAGGATGGTACAGTTATAGAGTCTTCTAGGTCCGTTGGGGACCCTTTTGAATGTGATACTGAACCCTCTACCGAGGGCCTGGTCAGAGCTGTATTGACCACTCTCAACATTCCATTGGTTCAGGAGGTTCCCTCTGATGTTTTTCAGGTGCCTGCAAAGACCCTTACTTATTTTCCTCCTAACCCAACTCTTGACCGTTTGGTTTCTGACGCATGGAAAAATCCAGACAAGTCCTCTTCAGTGTCTAGAAAGTTTGCTAAACTTTATCCCTTTTCTGAAACAGAAATGGCTAAATGGGTTCATTCCCCTAAGGTGAACGCACCCATATCTAGACTGTCTAAATCTACTGCCTTACCTGTTTCTGATGCTTCTGCTCTGCAAGGTTGGACTGACATTAAACTTGAAGTTTCCCTCAAGTCCATTTTCACTTCTGTTGGCACTGCTATGCGTCTAGCCTTTGCTGTTGCATGGGTTAACCGGGCTATTGCAGTCTGGACTGAACAGCTCACTACGGCGGTCCATCAGGATGCGCCTACTTCGGAGAAATTGCATCTTCTTGCTAATATATCTGTAGCTCAACATTATGTTTCTGTTGCTGCCTTCGATGCTGTCTGCATGATGGCAAGGGCCTCCACTACTTCTGTGGTGGCTAGTCGTGCGCTTTGGCTTAAGATTTGGTCTGCTGACACAACTTCCAAGAAAGTTTTGCTTTCTTTGCCTTTTCAGGGTACTTCCTTGTTTGGATCTGAACTTAAGGAACTAATTAGCGAGGCCACAGGGAGTAAGAGTACTCTTCTGCCCTTGGTCTTTAAGAAAAAGTTGCTGTTTAGCAGATCCTTTCGTTCCTTTCAAACTCAGACACGTACGATGAACCAGGCGGTTCCATCAGCTCCGCATCCTTCCTCCAAGCCCAAGCAGCAATGGAAGCCCAAGGCTGCATCCAAGCCCAAGATTGCTTCGGCATGACTCACCGAACCCGGGTCCGCATCCTGCTGTGGGTGGTCGTCTCCGCCTCTTCCACGGGATTTGGGAGGATACGGTGTTGGGCCCATGTGTTTTACAGGTGTTGTCAGAGGGATAAAAGATCCCTTTCTTTTCCCTCCCACCTTTTCGCTTTCATCTTTCTCGTTCTCCTCAGGAAGTTGAGAGAAGCCGTCTGTTCGAAGAAGCTATTCAGGCTCTTCTGGACAAGTATATCCTGGAGCCAGTACCTCCTTCAGACAGGGGTTCAGGGTTTTATTCAAACCTCTTGTGGTGACCAAGAAGGATGGCGGATGCCGCCCTATTTTGGATCTGAAAGATCTCAATTCCTTTGTACTGAAGACTCACTATCGTCAGGAGTCTCTGCGCACAGTGATCGCTGCCATGTCTCCGGGGGAGTTCCTTGCTTCTCTGGACCTTCAGGATGCGTATTTGCACATCCCAATCCATCTAGAGAGCAGGCAGTATCTGAGGTTTGCCTGCGCCAGAGGTCATTTTCAGTTCTCAGCTCTTCCATTTGCTCTGACAATAGCCCCCCAGGTTTTCAAATGGGTTCTGGGGGCCTTGATATCCATCCTTCATCGGGACGGCATCAGAGTGACTCCCTACATGGACGACTTGCTTTTGAAAGCATCATCTGCGGACCTTCTTCATCAGCAGGTCCTTACACATCATGGTTGGATTGTGAACCTGGACAAGTTGGACCTTTGTTCCGTCCCAACTGCTGGTCTTCCTGGGTCTTCCTGGGTCTTCTCTTCGATACTCAGAAGTGCATGGTGTTTCTACAGGAGGAGGTAGCCCATCAAATTGCTCAAAGAGTCTCAATGATCCTATCCTGCGATAGGATCCCAGTTCTGAAGTTGTCTTCTCTGGTGGGGAAATTTACTTCCACGATACAGGCGGTTCCATTTGCCATGGCACACACCAGGGAACTCAAAGATTTGTGATACAGGCATGCAGGGTCTGACCAGATCATCAGAAACTATCGATCTCACTTCCTCCTCATGTCAAGTTGAGCTTGGAGTAGTGGTTGGATCTTTCCAATCTCCTAAAGGGGAGATCCTTCCGGATTTCCTACTGGACCAAGGTCACAATGGATGCCAGCCTCTTGGGCTGGGGAGCTGTTCTGGGTAGCTTCAGCTCTCAGGGGAAGTGGTCCATGGAGGAGTCCCTTCTTCCCATCAACATCCTGGAACTGCGAGCAGTATTTCATGCTCTCCACCATTGGGAGTCTCAACTGGAGGACTGTCCAGTCCGAGTGGAGTCCGACAACGCCACCACAGTGGCTTACATCAACAGACAGGGCGGGACAAGAAGTCTCGCCGCTTGGTTAGAGGTCAAGGCCATTCTGTCCTGGGCAGAGGTTCATGTTCCTGTCATTTCCGCAGTGCACATTCCAGGCGTAGACAACGTCATGGCAGACTTCCTCAGTCGTCACACAGTCGACATCTGAGAGTGGGAACAACATCCGGAGGTGTTTCAACTCCTAACTCAGAGATGGGGGGTACCCCTAGTGGATCTGATGGCAACCAGACACAACAGGAAGGTTCTGGCGTTCTTCTCTCGGTGGAGAGTCTCTCTAGCTCTGGCTGCCGAAGCAATGTCCATTCCCTGGACATTCTCCCTGGCCTACATTTTCCCTTCTCTTCCAATGTTGATAAGGGTGCTACAGAATTTGAAAGTGGAACGTTGTCCAGTAATCCTGATCGCTCCGAATTGGCCTCGTCAGTCCTGGTATCCGGAGCTTCTGAACCCTATCAGTGGCGGAGCCCTTTCCACTTGTCCAGATCTTCTTCTGCAGGGTTACCTGTGGAAGGAAGATGTTCATTGACTCAATTTGACGGCCTGGAGGTTGAATCCTCGATTTTAAGGAAGAAAGGGTTTTCTTCTGCTGTGGTATCTACTATGCTTAGTGCCCGTAAGCCTGTTTCTTCCAAGATCTATCACCGTGTCTGGTCAACATTTGTGTCTTGGTGTGCTGACAGAGATCTGTCTCATGAATTTCATCTTCCCACTGTCCTGGCCTTTTTGCGGGACGGCGTGGATAAAGGACTCAGCCTGAGTTCTCTTAAGGTTCAGACTTCGGCGCTCTGTCTTTTTCCAAGAGTGCATTGCTGTCCTTCCTGACGTCAAGGTTTTCTTCCAGGGCGTTGCTCGTGTGTCCTGCCTTTCTGAGTCCGGCTCCTCAGTGGGACCTTAATTTGGTTTTGGGAGTTCTCCAACGTCCTCCCTTTGAGTCTTTGGCTACTATTCCTTTCCGTCTCTTGACGTGGAAGATGGCCTTCCTTCTGGTGATTGTGTCAGTTCGCCGAATGGCGGAGTTGCAAGCTCTTTCCTGTAAACCACCTCTTCGAACCTCTAAGGAGTTCTTACCTAAAGTAGTCTCCGAGTTTCACATCAATCAGGAGATTGTGGTGCCCTCTTTCTGCCCTAACCCCTCCTTTGACAAGGAAAGGGATCTCCACTTGTTGGATGTGGTGCGTTGTCTCAAGTTTTATGTCCATCGCACTGAATCTATTAGGAAGTCAGACGCTCTGTTTGTCATTCCTGAGGGTCCTAGGGCAGATAGACCTGCATCCAAAGTGACTATTGCGTCATGGCCTACGAATTGAGGAATAAACATGTTCCCTTTCGGGTCACGGCTCATTCCACCAGGTCTATTGGGGCCTCTTGGGCCTATAAGAATCAAACATCTGCTGATCAGCTGTGCAGGGCGGCCACTTGGTCCTCTGTGCACACCTTTTCGAAGCACTACAGTATGGATGTGCTGGCTTCGGCTGATGCCAGCTTCGAGAGGAAGGTCCTGCCTGTCTTGCCTGTCTAGGATCTTCTTCTCAGGTTCTTAGTGCTTCCTTACTGTTGAGCCCTGTTGAATCTAGTTCAGTGTGTTGTGTTAAAGTTCCTAGGGGTTTTTACCCCTGTTTAGTGTCCGTTGACACTTCAGTTTTGTTGGGATCTCTGACCGGTTGGTTCATAGAGGTCCTGGTGACTATGGGGGCCTTGCGCCTGGTCCTTGCCTTCTTCCCGCCTCTGGGAAACTTAATGGTTGGCCATCCCAGGGTTACCAGTAACCTGTATTGGACGACAGAGAAAAGAGGATTTTAGTCTTACCTGTTAAATCCTTTTCTCTTAGTCCATACAGGTTACTGGTCTCCCACCCTGTCAAGAGACCATGCTTTGCTCTCCTGTGTCAATACATGGGAGTCCTTTGGGGCATGCTCACAGGAGTCTTCTTCTCTCCTATTTCAGGTCAGTTAGTAGTGTCTCAAATCATGCTGGAGCTAGCTGGCTAGGATGCAGCTGAGGAGGGAGGGGAGGCTCCACCCCCTGCATACATTTAGAGAAATGTTCCTGCCTACTTAAAGGGGTGGATCGCCTCCCAGAGTTACCAGTAACCTGTATGGACTAAGAGGAAAGAGTTTAACAGGTAAGCTAAAATCCTCTTATACCACTGTTTACTTGTTTGGCTAAGGTTTTTCCACTGTGAACCAAACATTCCAGGACTATACTGTGCAGTCAAAATGCCTCCTGTAAACCATATTGGGGGGGAAGAAAACTGAAGTCTGTGACTTGCCAGTGATGGGCTTCACAAGTGATTAGCAAGGAATTAAGCAAATTTACTGCACTCATTGGGTTAATCCCATCCATGGTTTTCCTTTTACTGACCAATGCAGGAAGAGGGTTAATATGTCGTGATATGGAAACTGCAGGATGAGTGTGTGAATAACCCATTCATGGCTGCTTAGTAGTTCTACTCTACTATGCAGGCTACATGCCTTTTCTATATTAAAAAATATTAAGTACCTGTTGATGGCACTTGCATAGAGCTTTTATTACTTTACTTTCAACACAGTAATTATTTATTCTTAGTGTTTGTATTGTACAGCTGTTCTGTGTCAGCACCATTCATAATTGCAGTCTTGGTAACAGAGTGGAAGGAAATCATGGAATGATTTGAAGGTAACGAGAGGGCATAGCACAACATTTTCCGAGTTATGCTGGTATGTTTGCATGCCCACAGTCATAGTCTCCATGTATTCAAGCATGTATACATGCTTTATGTATATTTTATATATTAACTCATTTCGTCTCAAATATCACCTCTAGGCAGATGACACCTAGCTTTATTTATCTGCACCTCGACTGACTTCTGATATTCAATCTAAAGCCACAGATTGCCTCTCAGCTATCTCATAATGGATGGCTCACAAGGCACCTCAAGCTCAATATGTCTAAAACGGAGCTAATACTCATCCCACCCAGGACTGGCCCAGTAGTGCCCTTCCTGGTGACTGTGAATGGCACTACCATAAATCCGGTATCAGAAGCACAGTGCCTAGGGGTGATAATTGACACATCTCTCTTATTCTCTCCTCATATTAACGCCATAACTAAATCCTACCGCTTTCTCTTGCGTAGCTTTGCTAAAATCCGTCCCTTCCTTTGTTCCTCGACAGCCAAAATTCTCACACAAGCACTCATCCTTTCCCACATGGACTACTGTAACCTTCTCTCTGGCCTTCCTGCTTTCCAGCTCCATCATCTTCAATCCATACAGAATGCTGCAGCACGAATTATCCTATTGTCACGTAGGTTTGTCCCTGCCCACTCCTCTTTAAATCTCTCCAGTGGCTGCCTGTAAAACTCCAGATCTATTACAGAATTCGGCTTCTCTCATTCAAAATTCTTCTCTCCTCTACCCCTTCCTACATTTTCACTCTGATCTCCCGCTATACCCCATCCCACCACTTACTATCAACCAATAACAATCTTTTCTCAGCTCCTGTTGTGTCTACAGCCCTCTCACGTATTAAACCTTTTTCTCTCATTGCTCCTTATCTTTGGAATGCTCTACCTCCCACTCTGTGCCACTGCACCTCTCTGATGGTCTTCAAATCACGATTGAAACTACACTTCCATTCCAAAACTTAAACATGTTACATGGCACTGACTTTGTACAACTTAGGCTCTTTCTAAATTTTTTTATTTGTCTCCTATCCTAACCAGAACTCTGGCACTGTATTCAGCACTTGACCCTTATGTACTCTGTATGCCTCCCATTACCACTTTAGATTGTAAGCTTTTGAGCAGGGACCTCACTTCCATTGTTTCACTTTGCACTTGTAACCCTGTATTGTCAAAACCCTTCAGTTGTGAAGAGCTGCGTACACTTGTGGTGCTATATAAATAAACATTCATTCATTCATTCATTCATTCATTCATTCATATATTTGATACTTATCCATAATCTTTCCTATTTCTGTTTCTCTTTCAAACACTGTGGAACACGGGAACTGTTGGGTAAAGGTATTCTCACACTGGAGACGCAGCACTTGAATAAAAAAGAGCTCACTCTAGCTGGAGACTCCTTCCCAATTCCACTTTACTCGCACCATGCTTAATTTTAAAAGTGACCTTAAAGGTATAGTAATACCTGAAACAAATGCAGCTCTGATTGATCCTCCTATAAAGAGTATCAGGTAACTTTTTATTTCAATATTCTTCATGTTGTAGTTCAAAAGAAATTCAGTGCTAAATGATTCCCCTCTTGCCCCTTTAACAGCCTGCAAGCTGCCTCCCCTTAGATGTGGAATCCGGTCATGGGACTATACAGTGCACATCGAGGGACAATCTTTGTTGCCTTGTTGAAGAAGGGAAGGATTTTCCTTATGCCCGGTGAAGATTGTCCCTCGCTGTGCTCCATCAGGCCAGCTGAAAGAAACGTTGTGACGTGGTAAAAGGGGAGGGGATCCTTTAGTAGTGAGTTTCTTTTGAACAACAAAACAGAGCATATTGAAATGAAGCGTTACAAGATCTTCTTTATAGGAGGATCTACTGTAACTGCATTTGTTTCAGGGTATTACTATCCCTTTAAAAGAGGAGGTCAGGGCAAATATTCTTCGCTTGCATTTTTAGTTTTCTGACTTATATGATGCTGTTCAATCCCCAATTAGGCAGGCTTCTGTTCCCCTTCAGGTTAGATATGGGCCAGGGTGTGCAGACCTTTTTAAGGACCTGGGGCCTGTTCCGAGATGACTTGCCGAATCTAGCCACTTCCTCTCTAAGTGCACTGGAAAGGAGCCTGAATTCCACTATTCAGAGTGCACAAGTCCTGTGAGTATGCCCCTCTTTCTGTCGGTTCGTCTAGCAGCCACCTTCTAAAGTCTATGTGGTTCCTTGCCAGTTGCCCAGGGGTAGTTTTGGTGTTAAAAGTTTAAAAAAACAAACAAAAAACAAACACTTTCTTATATTTACACTGTTTTTACACTGTTTTTGTTCTTAAAGACAACCTTTAAGAACTGAATGCACGTGTCTGCCGTGTTGAATGTTGCATCAGCTGTGCACAGACAGTGTTGTTTGGCTCTGGTCCATGGGAAAGGGCTGTTGGGACAGAAATAATGCAGGCATAGTGTAAACGCCCTTATGGGGTCCTCCTGCTGTGTAGTAGTGAAGGACAGTGTCTGGCTGGAGCACCACCCTGCTGTTTTGCATTAAATGGAGGGACAGTTTTTACTTTGATGCCCATTTCTCCGCACCGATCCACAGGGTAAGGAAGGGGAGGTGCTACTCCTCTAACCTTCCTAAGTGCCCCTTGAGGCACCTTCTTTTCAGTTCTCTATCTGGGTGGCTAAATCTCGCTCATGGCATCTTAACTTTTAACACTTAATAGGGCTTGACAAATTTGGTTTGACTCTAGGTGACAGACTAAAAATATAGACGCCAGACTCTATCACAGAGGAAAACTACCCTTCGGGGCCTAGTGGAACAAGGCTTTAGAAGCAGACTGTGTCATTCTTTGGCTACCAGTGGAATAAGGCTGATGTGTCAAAATGTGTGTGGTGCTGTGGCTACAAGTGGGACAAGGTTTGAGGAAGCAGATGATGTATGTATGGTTGTATGGCTACCAAAGGGACAGTGGAACAAGGATGGGGTGTCAGCATTTTTGGGAATATGTGATTACCAGCAGGCAGTGGAACCAGGCTTGGGAGCATACAATGTTTGTTCTGATCTAAGATTACCAGTGTAACCAAGCTGTGGGGGTCAAACGATGCATTTAGCAATCTGTGACTACCACTGGATAGTGGAACTGGTCTGGGAGTCAGACTGTGTATGTGGAGCTCTGTGTCTACAAGCAAAGCAGGCTGGGGATCAGTCAGTGTATGCAGAAATCGGTGAATATCAGCAGAAGCAGGCTAGGCATCAAAAAGGGTGTGTGGGGATCTGTGGCTGCCAGTGGGCAGGGCAAAAAGGCAGAGAGGTCATACAGTGTAAGATGGCATCTGTGGCTACCAATGGGCAAGGGTAGAAGGCTGGGGGGGGTCAAACAAATGTGGGGATCTGTGGCTACCAAGGGGTAGAGAACAAGGCTGGGGAGGGGTCAGTGCAGCATCCAAAAAGATCACCACCTTGGTATATCTCTTTCTCAACCTGGCATTCTAGAAATGTCCAGGCTGAGTAGGAGTACCTTTAAAGGCCCACTCACACAATTGATGATGAACTCTGGGTTGAGAAGGTAAATCGAAGGTGGTGATCGCTTTTCTGGTCACAGCATTGCTTGACTACTCAATCTGATATGAGATGAGTGCCTGGTGAGGTGGGGGAGAGAAGCTTCAGGAGCGGTCCCGATGCTTCTTCACAAGGTCTGATTGCATCTTTGAACTGCACATAGTGTGGGATCAGGAGATCCTATACTATGTGCATTTTTTTTTTATAAATATGGTTGTTCCCATTCTCATGGGAGTGATCATGTATAGTTTATAGTTTAAAGTGATAATATTGCTCCGAAGTCTAGGTGCCAGGCCCCAATTTCATGATTCTATGGCGATCTTACGCCCAGGTTTTGGCGAGCCCTGCCTTAACAGGCAGATATGTATATTGGGGGTTTCCTGGCTATGTCCGAGCACAAGGGAGTTATGGGGAAGTCGCCACCAGGTTTAAGTGGCTTCTTCAGTACATCTTTATTCCTCTTATCAGACTAGGTTTCTCTGGGATTTTGCTCGTGAATTATGCCCACCATGTTTTATGGCCCCACTCTGCAAGCTCCAGGCCAATCTTCCTCTAATCAGGAGCATCCATGGGCTAAAACCCAAATTATTACTATGGCTTACTATTCCTTCATTTACTAAGGGTTTTTCTGAGTCCAGGACCACTCTGTCACCTCCCCCCTGTTTTATCATGGGGGGGTTCTTCTGGTAGAGGGGGATTCCTCTATTGAAGAAGAGTGGAACTGAGGGGGATATTGCTTTCTCATTTACCCTTGGGGATTAATTTGAGGAAGACCCTTGGAAGGTTTTGGAGACACTTAAGGTTTCTGTGGCCTCTGAATCGTGTTCTTTATCTACAGATATTTTTAAGAGATCCAAGAGAAATGTGATTCTTTTCCCTCTCATATCATTCCCTTGACCAAGTGGTTCTTAAGGAGTGGAAGTCACCTGATAAACTGTTTATCCCTGGGCACTTTTCTTTTATATCCCTCCTCTTCTACTGAAGTACTGCAATTGGCTACATCTCCAGCAGTTGACCTTCCTGTTTCTCACCTTTCTAATAACATAGCTTTGGTGACACTGCGTGGGTGACTAGAGCAATGATTGTTTGGGGTAGCAGTTATTAGTCTCCTGAAGAGGACATTGTTCTTTCTGTCTCTAAGATTCTTAAGGTTAATGCTATCCTTCTGGGGCAGCATTTAACACTGACAAATTAATTGGTAACTCCTTAGCACTTTCTATTGCAGTGCAATCTACCCTTTGGTTGAAGATTTGGCCTGCATATCGGTGTTCTAAGAAGTCTGTCCCATTAGAAAAGTTTATTAGCAATGCTACTTGGGGCAAAAGTACTTTTTTGCCTCAGGTTAACCCAATTGTTCCTCCTTTCTGCAGAAGATGCATGGCTATAATTACTGCTGCCAGTACAGGTATGTGACTTGGGCTTTCACGCTTCTGTGAGCCAGACGTGCCCTTCCCTGAAACCCAAGCAGGCTTGGACAGTCTAAAAGCCTATTAAAAATCCCCCAGTTGCCACGTCTACCTCCGCTTGGCTTGGGAAGGTTGGGTCCCGTCAGGCAATCTGAGTTAGTTTGTATGCATTATATGTGAACTCTTTACGTTGCAGAGCAGTGAGTCTTATAGGCGATTTCGGAATGTTATTGCGTAGAATTCAAGTCTCCTCCTCCTCCTTTTTTCATGTCCAGAGTTCCTCGTAATCCGGTGCTGGACTGTTTATTCCTAGAAGCAGTTTCTTCCCTGATGAATATGCAGATCCTGGTGCCTGTTCCCGTACAGGAAAGATTCATATGATTCCGTTCCAATCTCTTCATAGTGCCCAAAAAGTATGACTGCTATCAGCCTACCCTGGAATCCTCTCAATCATTGTTCTTGCACATCTGTTCAAGATGGAATCTTTCTGCTCTTTGATTGCTATCATGTACACATAGAAGTTGTTAATTTCCCTAGACATGGCACGCTTAATATTACCTTTCATGCATATCATCCGTGCTTCCTTAAATGGACATTAATGTCCATAAAAAATCTTCTTGCTTTGTAGAGTTTAAAAAAAAAAAAAAATTATGTGGCACAAATCCCATCTCTCAAACCTTTTATGGTTTAAGAGATATTCACATGTAAAGTCCCCCCCCCCCGACATCAGTGCTGTACTGACAGCAGGAGGTCCCAGTCCGGGGACCAGCCGGCAGCTCTGAAGAATTACTTCATTGGAAAGGTCTACAAAGTGTGCCTGGTTTGCAAGCACACTTTGTAGACCGTTCCATTTAAGTAGTTATTTTTAAATAAAGCGATTTCGGCTCTTCTGAAGAGCCTCCTCGAGTTGGCCGACTCGAATCTCCTGCTGTCTCCTTTACAGCTGACATCAGGAAAATGGAAATTTTAGATGCAAATCTCTCTCAAACCATAAGGTTTGAGAGAGAGGATTTGTGGCACATAATTTATTTTTTTAAACTCTACAAAACAAGAATAATTTTTTATGGGACATTAGTGTCCCTTTAAGTTTGCCTTTCAAGACTGCCATATTCAGCACACTGCCCTCCCTTTTGGGCTGGCTTCCACCCTGTGGATTTTGTCAATGGTCATGGCAGCAATGTTTGCCCACATTCGTTCTTTGGGTATTTCTCTCACTCTCTATTTTTCTAAATCCTTCTGTGTTTTTAGCTTCAGACGTGTGTCCATATTAGAGCAACATGGCTAGTAATCAACTTCAAGAAATCATCTCTGGTTCTGTTCCAGGTTCTATTCCTTCTCTGCAAGAGATTCTACACTCTTCAGGAATGGGTCTTTCAGTAGGAATACGAGATTCAACTGTTGTTTTTGGCAGGTGTCTCAGGTTTATCTCTCCATCAGCGATGTTGCAGGAGTTAACAAAGGTGCTTTGCTTATCTGGTCTCTGCTTTTGAAGCAGTTACATGTGTCGAAATTGGCATGATTAAAGGTAGGGGAATGTAAGGGGTAACAAGGTGCTGACACACCTTCTAGCTCTGTCTAGGAGTATGTTATTTGCAGTATTACTCTTTAGGACGTTAAAGTATATTTCTTGCAGGAGGTATTCCTTAGCCAAAAATAAGAAATTGTGAGCCAGATTCCTCACAGGGTTACAGCAGGTGCACATAAGAAGATATTACCTTTTAGTGAAGTGCTGGCATTCTTTTAAACAGTATCTAAACAGCTACTCTACAATTCTCCACCAAGTGTATGTATGTCACGCTCCTTCTGGTTACTCCTCCTACCTCTATCCTCTATTGGCCACGGTTGCCTTTATCTACTGGGTTCAGCCTCCAGCACTTGCTCCATTTTCGCTCCAAGTTCCTGAGAGTCCTTGCTGTAGTGTTCCTGAATCTCTGTGCACCGACCTTTTGGCTTGTTTCCTGACCTTGTCTTCAGTCTCCTGTATCCGGCGACTATTTGATTATGAATCTCAACCTGCTTCCCTCTTGACCACAGCTCTGTCTCATCCCCAAGTGCCTTCATCTACTGTCTGGCTCCGACCTCTGCTTTTCCTTTGACCACTCCATCAATTCTGTGACTCCTTTCCTTCTGCTCTGCAATGAGTGTCCCTCCAGCTGTCACCCTCCTGAGACTCCTGTTGCTTTTGGGGACATTCAAATTCGACTTGGATCCTGCCTTCTACTGCGCAACGAGTGTCCCTCTAGCCGTCGCCTTTCTGAACCTCCTGCTGTTTATGGACACTTGTACTATTGTTTGTTCGACTTCCACACCTCAGGCCTTCCAACCTAGTCGAGGGTATCATTGTCGGTGCTCCTGGTGACTGCCCAGGCTAGTCGAGGGTGTGGATGAACGACGGTTTTTGATCCTCTAATTTGTTTTTTGCCTTTTTGCCCATTTCATACCGCTTGACTCTGTGTCCTCTGTGTCACCAGGTCTAGTCCTGGTGCCTCTTGTCTCGTTATTATGGCCTTTCTTCAAGATAGGCTTTGGAAAGGACTTAGTCATAGCTTTGTCCAGATTTCAGCATTATCTGTTCAGAGGTGCATTGCTTGCTGTTGAATGTGCAAACCTTTTGGGATCCAGTTCCCCATGGGACTTGAACTTGGTCCTGAGAGTGCTTCAGAAGGCGCCTGTTTCCAAAGTCTTCTCTCTCCATTCATTTCTTGATATTTACGACATATTTCCTACTTTCAGTTGTGTCCGCTTGGTGTGTGGCAGAGCTACAGGAATTGTCCTATAAACTCCCCTTTTTGATCTTTAATTCTGATAGGAAACTGTTCTTACTTTTTTGTGCAGCTTCATCTAACAGACTGAAGCAGGATCTTCACTGTTTGGATGTAGTTAGCTGTCTGAAATACTACTTTCATAAAAGTGAAACTTTACGCCAATTGGCCTCAGTTGATGGTGGATAAGACCAGGTTTATGTTCCTAGGAAAAAGCCTGTGCTCATTCTAAAAGAGCAATGGGTGCCTATTGGGGCTACAAGAAGGCCTTTGTGGAGCAGTTGTTCAAGGCGGCAAAGTGGTAGTCCCTTTTACATTTACTAAACACTCAATATGCTGGCTTCATCTGGAGCCAGTTTTGGACAGAGGGTCCTACACTCTGTGTTGCCTGTGTAGGAGTCCTTCGTGCCTTTTCTTAAAGTAACCTTTTTTTTTTCTGTTACTCTGTTTGTTGTGTTGGTCTCTGACACCAGAGGTTCTGGTTTGTCTCTGAGGCACACTTTGTGTTTTGAGGGGATTTTCTCTGTCGTCCAATACAGGTTACTGGTAACTTTGGGTAGGCGATCCACCCCTTTAATTGTAGGCAGGAACAATTCTAGAATTGTATGGTGGGAGTGGAGCCTACCTTACCTCCTTGGCTGCAGCTAGCCAACAAGCTCCAAAAAGAATTGTTCCTTGGTGAAGACACAGGCAAGAGAACAGTTCTGCTATAGTTTTAGAATTTTTTTTTTTTTTTTTTTCTGTTAGAAATGGAATACCACCATTAGGTGGATTACCATAACTGACAATGCTCTTAGGTGTGGCTAGCTCAGTAACCAGGTGCTTTTTGTGGACCTTAAGCCCTGTGGGGGAAATCTTGAGTACAAGTTCTTTCCTCAGGAGTTGCCCACCAAAGCTTCTTCTTAATGCATGGTAATCTGAAGACAGAAGATCTGCAGGAAAGGTGAGCAACCCTTTGAGTGCTGCAGGTCCACAGGTCCAACAGTGCCCCACCACACATGGGTTTTACCTTTGGAGTTCCTATTGTACACTCCTGCACTCATTGGGTCTATCTGTATGTCGGTTGGGTGTTTTGGAGCAGGTTTATATGGTACTTTAACCCTTTAGCTGCTGGTTTTGCTTCTTTTGGGGGGTTTCTGACACTTTGACACTTTTCCTACTGATTCAGTGTTTTTTGGGTATCCTAACCTGTTCTAGTGATGTTTCATGCATTTTTTATTTTACTGTTTCAATGTTGTAAAATTTGAGTTTGGAGCACTTTACCGCATAGGCGCCATTGCTCCATTCACTGCCATGGGACTGTACACTTTGGGACATATCTCTGCAACCGCTCCACTTAGTGATGGCTCATTTTTATTGCCTGCCCTTGCTCTATTATCCGGTTTATGTTTCTAGTGTGTTGGGGGGCTCGGGGCTTCGGGCACTGTTGGGGTACTTTTTCTGGGAAAACTACATTTCCCATGAGCGCTTACTACGCGCACTCGTTTCTGATTGGCTCCCACCGCAGCAGCCATTTTGTGCTATTTCCAGAACGAGTATCCTACGCAGGGCTTGGAATCTCCTTCTCTCCTCTGCTGATTAACCCTTCGCCTGCCAGATAAGTCTGTTTTAGCGATTTCTGGGGTGACACTTTAATCCTACACACTGTAATTGGGTGAATTCTTATATTGTAACATTTTTGACACTGTGAGAATGTCTAATACGTTGGAGCTTGGGGC